>CAJNDT010000440.1:0-208583 GCA_905221615.1 Symbiodinium sp. CCMP2592
TATGAAGCGCCCTTTGAGTGTCAGCCTACATGATCGTCGTTTGGGGAAGGATCATGAGCTACAGAGTCTTTATCCAGAGAAAGAGAAGTGTCAGAGACTCCAAAAACCCAAGCCCACAACATGCAAGACTAGAGTCAGAGGGAAAAGGCCACCTGTCCAAGAGTGGGAGCGTGAGCATGCTGTGTTTCGAAAACCGCACCGACTGGACACTTGCAGAGTCATAGCTGGTGGTGACTCTGGACTCACACCGCGGATGAAAGACGCACTGCAGCTGACATACCAGTGTCACAGCAAGGATGACGTGGTTGTGGATGTGTCACAGTCTCTTGGCCGCGGTGCCTGGGCTTGTGATGGCTACTGCCCTTGCATCACTCCAGGGTCAGTGCTGTACAGTGTCAAAAGCCAGAGTGTCATTACCCCTATGGAGAAGATGATTCTACATGGTTTCCCAATGGACCAGCTGGAACCGGTGTCGATAACAAGCAGTCAGCTGTCAAGCCTTGCAGGCAACACCATGTGCCTCGGCAAATGTCGTTTCGAAACCTATATCAGTAGTGCCATAAAAACCACCCCACCTCACACAGCGACAGCCCAGGCACATCGAGGTCGTCGCAGCGGTCACACTGTTGGGTCTGAGCCTTCTCAGAGTCAAGGACATGCGAAACAATGGACGGCCAGTGTTACCAGACAACTTCGACAAGGCTTTGCTTCTACCACTCTTTGCAGAGTCACAGTCACTACCGAATCAGAAGGGTTCAAGAAAGAGAGTAAGGAGGGTGCTTGCGAAGAAGACCAAGAAGAAGCTCGGCAAGAAGTCAAGAAAGTCTGCTAGGCATGAAGCGTCACGGTCTCGACGAAGCTTCGGCGATCAACGTCTGGTTGGGGCAAGCGTTATGCACTGCACCGTGCTTTTGATGTCGATTAGCGATGTCAGGGTCAGTGGTCACACTGCTGACTTGAAGGCTTAGTGTCACAGCTCGACTGCAGTGAGTCCTTGCCGACTTTGCCAGTGTGGGTGTGTCACGTGAAGACGTCACGTTGTGGTCTTCCCACATGAGATGGCAGGTGTCATTGTGGAAAAAAGGACACCTGCTTATTTTGAGTGTGCAGTGGCATTGTTAAACCGTGGTTGTCGTGCGTGCTTCGGGAGAGATTTTGCCCAGTAGTGTCACCTTGCACACTCAGATCACAGCACTGCCTCCTGACCATGTATCTCCGAGGTGTCAGTGTCATACTGCGGCTCCGAAGTGCTGCTACTTTTGCTGGGCAAAGCAGCAGTCTCAGAGTCCTGGGCCTTCGTATTGGCATGCCACTATTTTCTGAGGCTGCACACTGTGTCATTGAGGCACTGACTGTCTTTTGCTGCATATGTTGATGGCTCTTACTTATGTGAAAGGAGACTGGTCTTTGACACATGGGAGGGTTATGGACACTTATTAATAGTTTCAGCCAAGATTCCTCAATGTGGAGTCGTTCCATGTCTCTCTAAGCCTCTAAGCTGTCAGACCAAGGAGCAGCTGGAACACCGACCTACCTTGGGCGAGGCCATGCCGGTTGAATGGTTGTGGCACGTGTGAAGTGTCAGACAATAATAGTATAATTTATTGCTATGACACTGTTGGTCGTAATCATTGTCTCACACATACACCAACTGTGTCCGATCCAGGTCAGTGTCATGGTCCAATTGCTCGGCCTTGCAGAAGGCTCAGCTTCCAGAGGGTGAGTGTGACCTCAAACAGCTTGGAAGTGCTTGCCATGTTTCCTGGGGCTGAGTGTCATGTCGCAACTGCAGAAGGGAGCTGAGATCTGAATATTTAATTCACTAGTCACAGTTAAACAGTATTTAACGAACAATGACACTGACTTTGTCGCTGAGTCAGTCCTGTGTGCTGGGACATTCGGAGTGGTATCTCAGAGCATCAGTCACTGCAGGCGATGAAGCTGCAAAGCAGCCCAAGCCGGCAAGCAATAGCATGTGTCAGCCTCAGACGTTCGAACAGTTGCTCCTTTGCTCTTGTGGGTATGTCACATGATGGGTCAATCGTGGTCGAGCAACATTGCCTGTATGCTTGGAGCATCCAATGCAAGAGTACAGTGTTACTGGCACACTCTGTTTAACAGTTTTCTCAGTCAGTCATGTTGTTAGACGGCATTCTGATGCAGATTCAGTGTCTGATGCACGGCTTTGGGAACACAGCCTGAATATGCTGAAGGTGTTAACTTTTCGACGACATGATTCAGGGTGAAAGTGTCAAAACGCAGCACCAATTATATCTCCTTTCTCTGTGAGGTCAGTGTCAGACGATGGGGAAGTTGCGAGGCCTGTTCTGTCTTTCTCCATGTGGCAGGCAACAGGTGTCATGTTAGATTCAGCAGGAATCCCTGGGGTTTTGTCCTTGGTTTGAACTGCTGCTTCATGACACAGTGCACCTGTGATTCATTGTCAGAGTCATGCATTTGCAGCAACAGGCACAGAGCATGTAACAAACCCTGCCGAACCCCGCACGAACGCTAACCGTGCCAGGGTCAAAGCTCCATTGCTTCGTGGCTTACCTGGCATGATTTGGAAAGTGTCAGGCAGTGTCAGAATCCTTGGTTGAATTGCGTCATTTACGACAGCAGTGTCGCAGTGTGCACAACAATAATGTTGCTGTTTCGGCCTCTCAGAGTTACAGTGTCACCGACCGTTTAGAGTCCAAGATGGTCTGCAGGATGTCAGAGCCAGCCCAGAGTCATAAGAAGCGTCAAGGATGGAGAGTCATCACGAACTGGGTGGACGAAGGGCGATACTCGGTGGAAAGGCTGAGGCGAAGACGTGACGAGTTGCGAGTGTCAGCTCCTTGCACTGGATAGTAACGTTTAACAGTAGTCATATTTATTGAGTTTAGACTTAGACCTAATCTGCTTGTCACTGTGGATGTGATTTGTGCCCGGCTTTATTGATTGTGATGGGAAGATAGTAGAGTCTGTCTGTACTTACGATGTGAAACAGCAGGTGTCATTCACTGTCTATCAATGACGAATGAGTATGATTTCTCGAATATGTTGTTCTGATTATTTTATTATTAGTCTGACAGTTCTTGTCGTCGTTATAACTGCAGCAGCAGCTACAGCTGATGGTCGGAATGACTGACTGTTGTGATATTACTCTGCAACAGTTAATAAACAACACTAGCTAGTTGACATCATCCGAGGTGTGGGCGAATGCCAAGCCGTTGGAAGACCGCCTCACCAGGGTCATCGAATGTGCCGACAGGTATGATGCGAGAATGGCTGCAGAGTCAAAGAAGCAGGCCCAGTGTTCTGGTGAAGGTGCAGTGTCGGAGGCGAAGGCCGAGGGTCACGATGATATTATTATGACGACACCTCGCCCACAGTCTGGCGATGTGCAGATGTCATGCTCGGACTCGCAGACTCAGAGTCAGACTCAGAGTGATGTCGAGGTGTCCTGCTCTGTTTCACAGATTCAGAGTCAGAAGGTCGCAGGGTTCCTTGAACGAAAGAACGCCTTCATCATCCAGTGTTAGTCGTGTCACTTGGAGCCCGAGCTGCTTTTGGGATCCACCGGGGATGTGGAACCTGTGTGACAGTGGCAGTGTCAATCCAACTTTAATTAATAAGAATGCCCGTGCGTTCAGTGTCACTAGACACGGATGCATGCTGCTGAGCGTCAAGAGCTGCAGCGCCATTCAAAAAAGATGAGTCAGAACACTGCCAAGCACTGACTGTGCAGCTGTCAGTTGCCAGGTTTCCATGGTCCGATCATTGCCATTGCTGTCCGAGGCTCAGCAGTTGAGGTGGTTGCTAAAGCAGTTGTCATTGGTTGGTCTGTCAAGATGAAATGCCAGTGGTCACTGCGGCTTCTTGGCTCCAGTCTGTCAGTGTCATTGCCGTCCGTGTCCCTTTCTGATCCCTTGTTGTCAGTTGCAGAGTCATGGCGACCTTCTACGCCTGTCTTTCCAAGAGAGACTTTGTCCCCACTGCGGCGGACTTCAGTGTCAAGAAAGGGACGGTTTTCCACCAGAGTGAGCTGGCTGCTTTCTACGTGCCCTGTCAGAGTTTACAGGGTTTGCTATCAGCAGGGTTAAATGTCTTGAGCATCCTGCAGCAACGACAGACACACAGGTAAGTACTTCAGGTTCAACTTAGGAGTTGTCAGAAGGCAACTCGCTGAAACTAAGACCAGTGTAATAATTCAAAATAATAGCTACCATAGTAGCTAATTGTTGTTACTGTTGTTATTTGTGTATGCACAAAAAAGCAATACTATAAATCAGAGTCAACTTCACCAAACAGAAGGTAGTAACTTCCTCAACCTTCCGAAAATATCAAACCCGGAGGACAGCCTGTCAGTGTCAGCGAGACGCTTGGGATTCTCAACGTCGATGTGTCACGAGCCAACCTTAGAGTCAGTAACCCCCCGTGCTCTGCAGACATTTCGCGATTCCAGAGTCATGTTGTCCATCACACTGGGGGTGGAGGCCCAGAGGGCTTTCTGTGATGGCATCTTGACTCCATCGGGGGGTGGCAGCGTCACTTGCAACCGTGCCCTGACCGTTCTTGGGGGGGCCCGGAGCAGCAGACGAAGCTCAGTGTCATGAGCTGTCACTTGACTCGGTTTGGGAGTGTTCCATTTGTGTTCAGTTCGATGTGCTGCTACTGCAGCAGTGTCATCCTCGAGAAGTTTCTAAACATGTCTCTTTTTGAAAGACTGTAGTTTATACTGGACCTGACTTACCAATCAACAACATTCCTGTACCATTCATCCTCAGTGTCATCTCTGAGTGACACCCTGAGGTATCTTCTCCAGCGTCAAGTTTGCAAGGAACGTCACAGGAGCATGTCAAGTGGTTTCGGAGCACTCCATCAGGCAAAGTGTCATGGACAAGAACGACGTTTCCTTCACCTACTACTGTGTGATGATAAAGGAGTGTCAAAAATGGCCTCCACAGTCGTCAGACTTTTTCACAATGTTCAACTTCATGAAGACAAACACCAAGAGTCACGAACAGACCTACTGTGTGGAGGGTCATGACAACATCGTCTTGTTCGAATCAGTGTCAGATGCTGGCATGGCCTGGCGACTCCAGACCAAAGGTGTTCTCGGTTGCAATTGTTGTATTGCAAAGTTGTCATGGCCATCCGAAGTCTTGCTCCACCACTCCAGTCGTCAGCTGAGCCTGGATGTGGTTCCGCAGACGTCATGCTTTGTGGGCTATTCTGTCCTCACGGGCCAGAGTCAAGCTGTGAATGCTCTCCTCGACCATGCCACGGAGGTCAAGTCACAGTTTGTGAGGGTCAGGCTCACGTCCGAGGAATTCTTGGATCTCCGCCCCATCCTGTCGAAGAGTCAGGAAAACAGGCCAGGTATCATAATTACTATTAAGTCCACGAGTGTCTAGTTTAGTAAAGATGGTGAACAGTAATAGTCGTTTTTTGCTAGCAGCAAACAAGTCGGCTAAGAACAATAACTGGCCATAATAAATATTCTAGACATTGAATTGTCATATATTATTACATATTTTTTAAAGTACTTTTGTCAAACAGAATATTGAGTACAATATAGTCTTATTTATTATGAATAAGCAACACTTATCAGGATTTAACATGCCAACTTTTAAGTTTTACAATAATTATCACAATGTTTACAATATTGTATATATATATGTCAGTTCGTGGTTTTCAATGAGGTCGTTTACATTCAGTTGCATTCGGTTGTCTTTGTATAACATGATAGGTCAAATTGCACCTTGCAGTCGTGTTGATGTCTGTTTTATTTTGAACATCCTAACATCTTTCTGCCCTCATCCTGGGCAGGAAGCGAGCGCTGGTCATGGAGACCCAGTCAGTGGTCAAACGATCGCTCGCAAAGACGGACCCAGATCTTGCCAAGGAAATCAGTGTCACTGTCAGCACCAAGGATAGGGTCGGAGAGTCAAAGACTCCCCCGGCCACGCTTTTTGCTTCTGACATGGAAGACACAGCTGTCATTGCGTCTGGTGAAGACCAGTGAGTGTCAGTCAGTGTCATCGTGTCGATTTTAGAGTCACGTGCTGGAATTTTGTTTCAGGTACCAGCAGGGCAGGACCCAGTGTCACATCGTCATTGACATTGTCGAATAGTATGATTCAGTGTCAAACGGGGTCCGCTATTCTTTGCAAAACGCCAGAGTCAATCAGCTTGCCGTCAAAGTCAGCGTCATTCGGCAATTGAAAAGAAACTGCAGGTGTCAGTGCCTGCTTCCGCCATGTGCTTTTGTTTTTAACTGTCTGTCATTGCCTGCCCTTCTCAGGCCCACCTTTTGGAGATCAGTGTCAACTTGAAGCAGGCTTGGACGGGGTTTGCATTGGGTGCGTTATGGTACTGGCCACACAGAATGAGTGTCAAACGCTTCCATTGTGTCAGGCCTACCAGCTGGAAATCAGTGTCAACTTGGAGCAGGCATGGAGGGGTGCGTCTTGGGTGCGTTATTGTACTGGCCACACAGAATGAGTGTCACATGCTTCCATTATGTCAGGCCTATCAGGTGGAAATCAGTGTCAACTTTGAGCAGGCATGGAGGGGTGCGTCTTGGGTGCGTTATTGTACTGGCCACACAGAATGAGTGTCAAATGTTTCCACTATGTCAGGCCTACCAGCTGGAAATCAGTGTCAACTTGGAGCAGGCATGGAGGGGTGCGAATTGGGTGCGTTATTGTACTGGCCACACAGAATGAGTGTCACACGCTTCCATTATGTCAGGCCCACCAGCTGGAAATCAGTGTCAACTTTGAGCAGGCATGGAGGGGTGCGTCTTGGGTGCGTTATTGTACTGGCCACACAGAATGAGTGTCACATGCTTCCATTCTGTCAAGCCTACCAGCCGGAAATCAGTGTCAACTTGGAGCAGGCATGGAGGGGTGCGAATTGGGTGCGTTATTGTACTGGCCACACAGAATGAGTGTCACATGCTTCCATTATGTCAGGCCTACCAGCTGGAAATCAGTGTCAACTTGGAGCAGGCATGGAGGGGTGCGAATTGGGTGCGTTATTGTACTGGCCACACAGAATGAGTGTCACATGCTTCCATTATGTCAGGCCTACCAGCTGGAAATCAGTGTCAACTTGGAGCAGGCATGGAGGGGTGCGAATTGGGTGCGTTATTGTACTGGCCACACAGAATGAGTGTCACATGCTTCCATTATGTCAGGCCTACCAGCTGGAAATCAGTGTCAACTTGGAGCAGGCATGGAGGGGTGCGAATTGGGTGCGTTATTGTACTGGCCACACAGAATGAGTGTCACATGCTTCCATTATGTCAGGCCTACCAGCTGGAAATCAGTGTCAACTTGGAGCAGGCATGGAGGGGTGCGAATTGGGTGCGTTATTGTACTGGCCACACAGAATGATTGTCACATGCTTCCATTATGTCAGGCCTACCAGCTGGAAATCAGTGTCAACTTGGAGCAGGCATGGAGGGGTGCGAATTGGGTGCGTTATTGTACTGGCCACACAGAATGAGTGTCACATGCTTCCATTATGTCAGGCCTACCAGCTGGAAATCAGTGTCAACTTTGAGCAGGCATGGAGGGGTGCGTCTTGGGTGCGTTACTGTACTGGCCACACAGAATGAGTGTCACATGCTTCCATTATGTCAGGCCTATCAGGTGGAAATCAGTGTCAACTTGGAGCAGGCATGGAGGGGTGCGAATCGGGTGCGTTATTGTACTGGCCACACAGAATGAGTGTCACATGCTTCCATTATGTCAGGCCTACCAGCTGGAAATCAGTGTCAACTTGGAGCAGGCATGGAGGGGTGCGTCTTGGGTGCGTTATTGTACTGGCCACACAGAATGAGTGTCACATGCTTCCATTATGTCAGGCCTATCAGGTGGAAATCAGTGTCAACTTTGAGCAGGCATGGAGGGGTGCGTCTTGGGTGCGTTATTGTACTGGCCACACAGAATGAGTGTCACATGCTTCCATTATGTCAGGCCTACCAGCTGGAAATCAGTGTCAACTTGGAGCAGGCATGGAGGGGTGCGAATTGGGTGCGTTATTGTACTGGCCACACAGAATGAGTGTCACATGCTTCCATTATGTCAGGCCTACCAGCTGGAAATCAGTGTCAACTTGGAGCAGGCATGGAGGGGTGCGAATTGGGTGCGTTATTGTACTGGCCACACAGAATGAGTGTCACATGCTTCCATTCAGTGTCATTGTAGGCCTACTGCTGGAAATCAGTGTCAACTTGGAGCAGGCATGGAGGGGTGCGAATTGGGTGCGTTATTGTACTGGCCACACAGAATGAGTGTCACATGCTTCCATTCTGTCAGGCCTACCAGCTGGAGATCAGTGTCAACTTGGAGCAGGCATGGAGGGGTGCGAATTGGGTGCGTTATTGTACTGGCCACACAGAATGAGTGTCACATGCGTCCACTATGTCAGGCCTACCAGCTGGAAATCGGTGTCAACTTGGAGCAGGCATGGAGGGGTGCGAATTGGGTGCGTTATTGTACTGGCCACACAGAATGAGTGTCACATGCTTCTATTATGTCAGGCCTATCAGGTGGAAATCAGTGTCAACTTGAAGCAGGCATGGAGGGGTGCGTCTTGGGTGCGTTATTGTACTGGCCACACAGAATGAGTGTCACATGCTTCCATTCTGTCAGGCCTACCAGCTGGAAATCAGTGTCAACTTGGAGCAGGCATGGAGGGGTGCGAATTGGGTGCGTTATTGTACTGGCCACACAGAATGAGTGTCACATGCTTCCATTATGTCAGGCCTACCAGCTGGAAATCAGTGTCAACTTGGAGCAGGCATGGAGGGGTGCGAATTGGGTGCGTTATTGTACTGGCCACACAGAATGAGTGTCACATGCTTCCATTATGTCAGGCCTACCAGCTGGAAATCAGTGTCAACTTGGAGCAGGCATGGAGGGGTGCGAATTGGGTGCGTTATTGTACTGGCCACACAGAATGACGAGTGTCACATGCTTCCATTATGTCAGGCCTATCAGGTGGAAATCAGTGTCAACTTGGAGCAGGCATGGAGGGGTGCGAATTGGGTGCGTTATTGTACTGGCCACACAGAATGAGTGTCACATGTTTCCATTATGTCAGGCTTACCATTCGCTTTGTCATGGCTGAAGTGTCAGCTGGCTCGCTCAGACCTTGACAGCTCGAGCAGTTTGACAGACCGTTAAGCTGCTCGAGCTGTCAAGGTCTGAATGAGCCGCTCGCCGCTTGGCTGGTGCTATGACTCTGTTTTGGTTGATGATACCTTTAAGTTTGCCAAGTGTCACCATGTCGACGACAGTTCACTAAAGTCAGGTCTTCCTCCTGGGCATCAGTGTCAACTTAGAGAAGGCACGGATGGAGGGGTGCGTGTTCGGTGCGTTAGTGTACTGGCCACACAGAACGAGTGTCAAGTGATTCCGTTATGTCAGGCTTACCGTCTGCTTTGTCATGGAATGAAGTGTCAGCTGGCTCTCTCAGACCTTGACTCCTCGAGCAGTTTGACAGACCGTCCAGCTGCTCGAGTGGTCAAGGTCTGAATGAGCCGCTCGCCGCCTGGCTGGTGCTACTCTGTTTTGGTTGATGATTCCTCTGCCAAGTGTCACCATGTCGACAAGCAGTTACGGTGCAGTGGATGTCGATGAGTGTCAATCCATTAAAGTCAGGTCCTCCTCCTGGACATCAGTGTCAACTTGGAGAAGGCAGGCAGGTTTGCGTATTGGGTGCGTTATTGTCCTGGCCGGTCAATTGCTCCTTAATGTCAGGCTTACCAGCTGGACATCAGTGTCAACTTTGAGCAGGCATGGAGGGTGTGTGTTGGGACCCAATAGGCCCCCTCCATGCGTGCTCAAAGTTGACACACCTACCAGCTGGAGATCAGTGTCAACTGTGACAAGGCAGGCAGGGGTGCGTATTGGGTGCGTTATTGTACTGGCCACACAGAATGAGTGTCAAATGCATCCACTATGGCAGGCCTTCGTCTTGGAGATCAGTGTCAACTTGGAGCAGGCATGGAGGGGTGCGTCTTGGGTGCGTTATTGTACTGGCCACACAGAATGAGTGTCACGTGTTTCTATTATGTCAGGCCTACCAGCTGGAAATCAGTGTCAACTTTGAGCAGGCATGGAGGGGTGCGCATTGGGTGTGTTATTGTACTGGCCACACAGAATGAGTGTCACATGCTTCCATTATGTCAGGCCTACCAGCTGGAAATCAGTGTCAACTTGGAGCAGGCATGGAGGGGTGCGAATTGGGTGCGTTATTGTACTGGCCACACAGAATGACGAGTGTCACATGCTTCCATTATGTCAGGCCTATCAGGTGGAAATCAGTGTCAACTTTGAGCAGGCATGGAGGGGTGCGAATTGGGTGCGTTATTGTACTGGCCACACAGAATGATTGTCACATGTTTCCATTATGTCAGGCTTACCATTCGCTTTGTCATGGAATGAAGTGTCAGCTGGCTCGCTCAGACCTTGACTCGTCGAGCAGTTGGACAGACCGTCCAGCTGCTCGAGTGGTCAAGGTCTGAATGAGCCGCTCGCCGCATGGCTGGTGCTATGACTCTGTTTTGGTTGATGATACCTTTAAGTTTGCCAAGTGTCACCATGTCGACGACAGTTCACTAAAGTCAGGTCTTCCTCCTGGGCATCAGTGTCAACTTAGAGAAGGCACGGATGGAGGGGTGCGTGTTCGGTGCGTTAGTGTACTGGCCACACAGAACGAGTGTCAAGTGATTCCGTTATGTCAGGCTTACCGTCTGCTTTGTCATGGAATGAAGTGTCAGCTGGCTCTCTCAGACCTTGACTCCTCGAGCAGTTTGACAGACCGTCAAGCTGCTCGAAGAGTCAAGGTCTGAATGAGCCGCTCGCCGCCTGGCTGGTGCTACTCTGTTTTGGTTGATGATTCCTCTGCCAAGTGTCACCATGTCGACAAGCAGTTACGGTGCAGTGGATGTCGATGAGTGTCAATCCATTAAAGTCAGGTCCTCCTCCTGGACATCAGTGTCAACTTGGAGAAGGCAGGCAGGTTTGCGTATTGGGTGCGTTATTGTCCTGGCCGGTCAATTGCTCCTTAATGTCAGGCTTACCAGCTGGACATCAGTGTCAACTTTGAGCAGGCATGGAGGGTGTGTGTTGGGACCCAATAGGCCCCCTCCATGCGTGCTCAAAGTTGACACACCTACCAGCTGGAGATCAGTGTCAACTGTGACAAGGCAGGCAGGGGTGCGTATTGGGTGCGTTATTGTACTGGCCACACAGAATGAGTGTCAAATGCATCCACTATGGCAGGCCTTCGTCTTGGAGATCAGTGTCAACTTGGAGCAGGCATGGAGGGGTGCGTCTTGGGTGCGTTATTGTACTGGCCACACAGAATGAGTGTCACGTGTTTCTATTATGTCAGGCCTACCAGCTGGAAATCAGTGTCAACTTTGAGCAGGCATGGAGGGGTGCGCATTGGGTGTGTTATTGTACTGGCCACACAGAATGAGTGTCAAATGCTTCCATTGTCAGAGTGTCACGCCAGATTTTGGTTTCTGCCTGCTCCTGCAGGCCACCATCGTCTGAGCTGCCAGTGTCAGTGTCGCATTTTTCTTGTTACCACTGTTCACATTCCACATGATCGCGGGAGAAAAAGAGTGAGTGATTGCTGCTTGGTGTTGCATTCACATGGATGCACAAAAACAGCCCGGATCCATAAATAATTTTCAGGGCTGCCAAAGCCCATCCCAGTTTTTGTAAGTTGAGACAATTCTGCTTGCAATATGATGTGCTTCTCTTGGCTCTTACTGAATTTCGTCCCGTTGCTTGTGACAGGCTTTGTAGGTAGGTCGTTGTGCCAGACACTTCGTAGGTTTATGCCGGGCGTTGTAACCTGGTACCCAGAGGGTCCGTATATACTGCCATGAATTGCAGTTTGGTCCCCAATGACCGTACTGATAATAGTTTTAGAAATCTCATTCCATAGTGGTAGTAAATATGGACTCTCTAAGGTAGCGTATATAGATTGAAAAACCCAGGAGTTGGCAGGCCTTGGCATAGTCCGCCAATTTCTGTGTTGGCGCATCGTGTCGCAATATAGGGGCCGAAATAATGACCTAAACACTATTTTGGGGGTTCCTTGCTTTAATTATGGTATAACAGGCCCGAAACCCTGTTCGAAATATGAAGGCCCGTATATTTTGGCTAGCCCGTACATTATGGCTACGTTGATAGGGTTTTGATTTGTGTTCTTGATATGGCTTTGGTTTACGGGTGGAGGTGCTGGGGGTGTTGTCAGGCTTCTGTTTCAGGGGGTTCAGAGTTCAACAGGTTTCTAGGTTCAGGAACGGTGTGTTCGGTTTTGCAAGAGGGATTTCACGAGGTTGCTAACATCCTAAACCCTAAACCCTATAACACTAAACTTTAAACCCTAAACCCTAAAACGCTAAACCCGGTTGTGAAACGTCTCGTGATTTCACGTAGTGGGCCTCTGTACAGGCGTGTAAGGGCGGGTCTGGGTTGATGAAGGTCAGAGTTGAGGTTTGTTCTTTCCCAAGCCCAAAGGCTCCATGTACATTTAAAGTAGATACTTAAGCCTTAAAGGGGTCCCTATATAGGTACTTTAAGGCCTAAGTTACTATGTGGGTACATGGAGCCTTCGGGAAAGGGTCCAAAGTGCCTATATAGGGGTTTTTATAGTAGGAATTCATATTCTGATTTGGGAAGGTATCCCCCGTAACAGTACATAGGACCCTTTGGGTTTCTGAGGCTTCTGATCGTTGTGGGTTAAGGGCGCCATTCGCTGCAGGGGTTTCAATAGTGTCTATGTGGTTCGCTTAAACCTGAAATGGTTCAGTGAAGGTGTTCATACCTGTTTGCGCTTTGTTTGTTTGGGGTGCATGACGTGGGTTTGTCATAGCAGGTTTGTGTGTTCCATTTATCGGGCAGTACAAGAATAAATGTCTAAAGTTACCCTAAACCCGGAGCCCTGGGTTGCTAGTGTTCTCTATGTCTTCACTGCGTTGTCACAATGGTTTCTGGGTAGTCGACTGAAGCTGCCCGTGGGTTCGTTTCGGTTTTCGATCACCGGGTTTAGGGGCTTTGGAAGTAAAAGGGGTTTAGGGTTTAGGGTTTAGGGGCTTTAGAAGTAAACGGGCCTTAGGGGCTTTAGAAGTAGACGGGCCTAAACGGGGGGATGAGCTGAGTGGACTAAGGGCTTGAGGGAGTGTGTCAGGTGTGAAAGTTAACGTTGGGCACGCTTCAGGGCGGAGGGACCCTGGAATCTAGCCCCAACCTTAAGCCGGAATAACCTACCTTTTGAAGGTTCCTTATTGTGATTTCCTCATATAAGTCCTTAAAACGGTAGGATATCCCGGCTTAAGGAAAACCCTGAACCGAGTTTTTGGACCGTCGGGTGGTGCAGGCCCACACCCTAAACCCGGTTTAGGGTTTAGGGTTTAGGGTTTACAGGCAAAGAAACCCTCGGGTGATTATTAAGGCTCCAGTTTGGAAACCCTCAACCCGACGCCTATTTATGGACCTTGCAAAACTGGTTCTAGGTTTGGCATTTACGAGTTTGCCTTGCGAGGAGGATGACAAGGACCTCCGGCGGTGGCTTGGACCTGCCATGGTTTAGGAATGCGAACTCCTGCTTGATGGAGCTCTCTCCCTCCGTCAGGATTATGTTAAGGCCCTTACAGAAGGGTTTGATGCTAACCAGGGGTCTGCATTGCTCTACATAGGCAGCAAATCCAGACTAGTAACTAGTAAGTACACGTGACGGATGGCCACCCACGCTGGCATCAGAGGTCTTAAATGACTCGACAGGAAGTTTGGCTGAAAGCAACGACATCCCAAACCTCGAACCCCAACCGTCCTATATTGTAGACTTTACAAGCTCCAAATCCTGACTGTAGCTGAAACGATGCCAAAGTATCAGATAAACACAATTCTCTAGACACCATGAAGTATCAAATGGGGTTTCCGAAAATAGGAGACCCTAATATGGTACCCTGAGTAGTAGCAGCTTAGTAGCATCCTTATTATATCATCCGGACCCCAAAATGAGGTACCTACTGTTTTCGGAAGCCTCTAAACCCTAAACTCTTTATAGAATCAGAACCCTTATGGATCCCTCTGAGGAACCCTTAGAAGGATCCCTGTAAAGTTACCACCTCAATTTTCGGAAACTCTAACCCCTTATAGAACCCTTTAAAGGACCTTACAGTAATCCTTTAAGGGAACTCGACTTAGAGGATCATGGGACTTAGTAACTATGGTTATAACTAAGGTAACTACACTTATAATTACTTATAACCCTACTTAAGGTACTTATAACCTTACTTACTAAGTCCCATGATCCTCCAAGTAAGGTACCCCTCAATTGTCGGAAACTCTCAAATAAGGCGCCAGCAGTCCATGAGTTTCCTGGCGTGGCAGAAAGGTGCCGGACTTGGGGATTTGGTTTGAGGTTTAGGGTTTAGGGTGTAGGGTGTAGGGTTTAGGGTTTAGGTTTAGGGTTCAGGGTAGGCTAGTGGGCTTCACAAGGATTTTCCAGATTCTTTAAATCAAACATGCACAATTGAGATGTTTTCTCAAGTCGTCATAGAAGGGGCGGCGGGTTGAGGAACTCGAAACCGCTTCATAGAGGAATAGCTTGAAGTGCACGCATCCAGGAGTATGCCTGCATGAACGGATATGGGAGTTTCCGAAAATAGGGACCCGAATATAATAATTACCCTACATCGTAGGATCCTTATTATAAGGACCCTAGAATAAGGTAATTACCCCTAATCTTCGGAAACTCCCCTTTGGGGTCTCTGAGTTCGGGCGCTGAAGGTATTCCCCAGACCTTCCAAAATCCCTTAATTAAGGAACATACCTTATAAATTATAATGGGGTCCTACTATAATTTAAGGGATATTCCTTAATTAAGGGATTTTGGAAGGTCTGGGTTCAGGTTTTTACACAGTGTTCAGGGTTTGCGAGTCTTTAGGATGGTCACGAGGCTCCGTAGAAACTTGACCGTTTGAAGAGGTTTCAAGTTTAAGGTTTGTAGGGTTCAACATTTTTTGAGTTTAAGGGGGTTAGAGTTTAAGGATTAGGTTTGAAGCTTAAGCCGAAACTCTGGGACTTGGGCCGAGTGTTCCGGTTCCGCCGGACTGCGCATCCACGAGCTCCCTCCCACGCCGATGCCTGCCTCCGTTTCGGACACAGATGAAGGATGCTTACAAGTGTTCTACATGGTTTCTACAACAACACATAGACCCCCTTTAAGGTGTCTACATAAATTAACTTGTATGGGCTTAACTATCCGTAATACCCTAAACCCCTCAACCCCTTAACTCCAAACCCTACACCCCAAACACCCTTAACCCCGAACCCGGAAACCCCAAAACCTCTAAACCCAAAAACCTAAATCCGCAACTTTGAGACCCTCACAAGTCCAGAAGAAGAGCACAAGGCACGGCCCCAGTCGGCAGAGCCTATACCCTGAACCCTAAGCCGCTATAGGGGTTTAGGGTTTAGGCCTAGCATTTAAATTCCTTTGTGTAGGTAAGGGTTCCATAATAGGGTTGGTAAGGGTTTTAACCGGCTAAACAAACTCTGATAGCTTGTATTCGGTTTTCACAGCAATTCTCAAAGGTTTTATAGGGTTTCATATCATAAGGGGCTGTTTGCATTGTACACCTATGGCAACAGGCTTCCTTGAAGATAAACCCAAATCCTAAAGCCTAGGCCTAAGCCCCAACCCGAAGACTACATCTGGCTGCCCATATGTATATGCATTCAGGACCAAAAGCCCAGAAAGAGTCTAATCAGACCCTCCACGGCAAACCCAAAACCGCAATCTCTCAAAGCGGAAATCGCGAACCCTTAAGCCCAAACCCCAAGCCCGCGGTCCCAAACCTTTCCAAAAGCAGAGCGCCCAAGCCGCAAACAATTGTGTGCATAGGACCAGGGTTCAGGGGTTAAGGTTTAGGGTTGAGAGGTTTAGGGTTGAGAGGTTTTGGGGTTTAGGGTGTATAGAACCATTACCAGCACAAAGAAACACCATTTAGAAACGGTAAGGAGCCCGGAAGCACCCGAAACCCTAAACCCACAGCTCAAGGCCAGCTGACGCAACAGCTCCGCCGCCGCAGCGAGCAGACCCTCGTAGCAGCAGCTGATCTCCGCCGCTTGGGATCAAATTCCAGGGATCCCGGTCTTGCATATGTTTAGGGGTTATGATTCTGGGTTTAGGGGTCTAACTCAGGGTTTAGGGTTTGTCTTATCAAGGAACCCTCAGCTTGTTTTGCAGTTTATGGTTTCGGTGCTTGCATTTCGGAATCAATCTCAGGGTTTTTTGTTAAAAGGTTTAGGTGCTTCGTAGATCTTCTGGGCTTTTCAGCTCGGCTCCTTGTTCGGATGGATCTGTCCAACATCCTGCGTTTGTTCAATACCCATGGTCTCCACGGTGGTTCCGTTCTGCGGTTGTCTTATAGGATCCTAAATGAAAGCTGGTTAAAAAGAAAAAAACACAAACTTCAATAGAGACTATGGGTACAATGTCTTGAGAGGGATTTCCCGAATGGTTCTTCAGAAAGATATGGAATCGTTGCCGACGTGTGGGGCGTTCTGTTCTCATCTGGATCTTCTTTTGTAGGTTGGAATTGGACATAGTCGCCTCGACAATTGCTTTATCACTTGGGAGCATCCTTCATTGATCCCAGGCTGAACGACACTCAATCGACGTTATTGGAGTCATCATTGAGGTCGTTTTTGTAATACATGTACGCGTATTCTTATCCATAGGTGGATCAACATACATACAGACAGCCAGCCAGGCAGGCAGACAGACAGACAGATATACGCATACGTACATTAGTACGTTATAATTTATCATGATACATATACGTAACTGTTTGCATATACACACAGAACGCTTAATTCTGTTATCCCCAAAGCCCTAAGAGGATACTTCGCCTCTGGAGAGGTGAGCTCAGCGCCGCCGTCCGCCGCGATGCCGTGCCGGCCGCCAAGGAGGAGCTGGAACTTAGCCGCGCGGAGGAGGCCCGATGCCGTACTTGCTGTCAGCTACAGTGCCTCTTGGATTCTAGTAGTTTGGGTGTTTAGCTTTTGCTGGGTTGGTTTTGGTTTACACAGGGGTCCTCGGCAAGTATCGTTGTCGTCACAGTCCTGCATATAACAGATGCTTGGGCTTGGAATATCTCCGTGTTATTACATCTAAGCGACTGTTAGCGTGTCGACCCGCTGTAAGCATACCCCTGTACCGTAACAAGTCCACAAGCGCGACATCATCGCGGCGTTTTAGGGCTTCAGGGTTGAGACCTTAGGGCCGAAAGTCTGTACGATGCAGCGTGGGGCTTGGGTGTATAAAGGGCTTATAGGGTTTGCATAGCAGGAGCTAGCAGCCGCGCGGATGCAGTGTCTGCAGGACATTCAGAAGCGGCTCGGCGAATCTCTCTCTCTCTCTCTCTCTCTCTCTCTCTCTCTCTTCCCCTCTTGCGTTAAAAATAGGTTTTCTTTGCTGGGCTCTATGGCAGCTCTCTCAGAGGTCAAGTTCTACAGCGATTCTGTAAGGGTTGTTTGTTCAAATTCCTTCGCATATACCTGTAGTCTCCATTGTAGTTCCTTTTTGGGGTTCCCTTTTAGGATCCCTAATATAGAACTGGTTAAACCAAAAAAGGAACTACAATGGAGACTATAGGTAGACTCTAGAATCAGCCCGGAGTCTCCAGGAAATGAGAGACCTTGATAGCCCAACATCGACCCCAAGTAGTAGGGTCCGTCTCGTAATCTAGGGGCCTGAGTAGACCTTCCAAAAACCCTTAATTAAGGAATATACCTTAAATCATATTAAGGATCCTAGTATAATCTAAGGGATATTCCGTAATTAAGGGATTTTGGAAGGTCTGGTGAGTAATTACCTATACTACTGTCGCAGGTGGTAATATTCCATGAGTTGGATCCTGTAGAAAAACACGCATTCCTGTATGCTTCAATCAACCCATGCAGCCGATGAACAGACAAGGCCTCGCTCACGTGAATATTTCTTGAAGGGGCAAGGCTATTGATTAATAGCCAGGAGGCAGAGGTATGTCATCATCACACCACATATGTCTGCTTCGCGAAGAAGGAATTTTAAGTATAATTTGAACGACATCAAGATTAGAGCAGAGAGATCAGAGGTGTGTCGTCATCAAGCCACATGAGTCTGATTCGTGAAGAAGGAATCCCAGGTATAGTGTGATTATATTTCGGTCAGTCCAAAAAACTGAAAAGTTCTATCAACACCTGTATAACCATTAGTTAACTTAGTTAGCTGTTTGATGTATGATGAAGTAATCAACCTTGTGTTTATGAATGCTTGTATATGAGCTTGGTCAAAAGAGACCTGAAAGGATCAGCCACATATATATATATATGTACATACATAGAGACTGCAGAGGTGCTTTAAACCACAAAAGCCCTCAGCCCTAAAACCCTATGCAACCCGTTCCAAGGCTCTGGGATTCCTTGGATGCCCGCGAGCAGAGACTGGAGAAGGAAGCCGAGGAGGCGATTCAAAGAAGGGGCCTTTCAAAAGGCTACCACAGGGTTTCTGGTTTTAGGGTTTCGGGGTTCTTTCTGGTTCCTTAAGGGTTCCTTTCAGGGTTCCACTAAGGGATTTAGAAGGGTACTATCGGATTTTGGTGAGCCTTACGAGTTCATTTAACGGCTGCCATGCCCTAAAGGTCCATGTACCCCAATAGGGTTCTCTTACGGGCTCTGATAAGGGGTCTACATAACTATAACTTACTATAAAGGTTTGGGATTCAGGGATTTAGGGTCCATGTACCGGCTTAGTATATACTGTGGACATGCCCTATATAGGTACATTGCATACATGGACCCTCAGTGATGGATGTTTATAGTAGGGCCCCCTTGGGGATCTTTTGTGCGGTCCTTTACATGAAGGTTCTCTTCAACGGTTGTAGATGTTTAGGTTGCGAAGGTCGAACAGGACTCAGATTTTTGGAGTTCAGGGTTTCAGGGTTTAGGGTTTTTCGGTTTCGGGGTGTCCTTTAACGATGCTTATGAGGGCCTTGATGATGGTTTTTGTAACGGTTCCTGTCATGGCGTTTATATACCCTTACAATAACGTGAATCTATAGTAACGCCATTAAAGGAACCCTACTGTTCCCATGGTGATCTTCGGGTTTCCCATAAGGGTCTCAGTACCTAATAATCAGAAACTCTCCCAAACAGCCACTATCCTGAAACCCTCAACCCTGTTGCCTGCTCCATTGGAGCTCTCCGACTGTACTGCAGACGGAAGAAGGCCCTCAACCCTAAACCCTAAACCCTAAACTCTAAACCCTAAGCCCTAAACCCTAAACCCTAAGCCCTAAACCCTAAACCTAAACCAATTATTGGGTCCTTTCGACCCTTGGGGCTCCCACCGCAAAAAGGCATTGGCAGCTGCCACCGCGGCGCGGCAGAGCGCCAATGCCCTCGTTGGAGCAGAGCCGCTTCGGTTCATGCTTTGTAGTAGGGTGCAAGGCTTGGGGGATAACGAGTACTTGGAGGGTCATGGGACTTACTGAGTAAGGTTATAAGTACCTTAAGTGGGGCTATAAGTAGATATAAGTACAGTTACCTAAATTATAGCCCTAGTTACTAAGTCCCATGATCCTCCGGGTAGGGTAAGGGCTGTTTAGGGTTTTGTAAGGGTTGCCTGATTCAGGGGGTATAGAGTTTTTGTGGTTTCAGGTTTCATTTTCCAGCTTAAAACCTCAAGGTGCACCTGTGGTTGTGACCCAATTTGGTTAGTATCATATGCAGAGCCATATTCAGCAGCGTCGAGATTGTAGAGCGGTGTGACTTGTTCATTCGCCAGCCAGCCTGTTATGCTATACAAGCCCGTAAACC
Organism: Symbiodinium sp. CCMP2592; assembly: GCA_905221615.1. Taxonomy (NCBI): domain Eukaryota; class Dinophyceae; order Suessiales; family Symbiodiniaceae; genus Symbiodinium; species Symbiodinium sp. CCMP2592. The sequence continues at coordinate 19,893 of CAJNDT010000440.1, forward strand.
GAAGACGTTACACGCCCGAAAACCCTAAGGCTCCATGTACCTTTATAGTAGATACTTAAGCCTTAAAAGTGTGCCTATATAGGTACTTTAAGGCCTAAGTATATACTATATGGTTACATGGAGCCTTAGGGAAATTAACTATAAGCAACGTAAGCCTTTCGGTCGGACATGGGTAGTTCTCTGAATTAGGATCCCTTCTTGTAAAAAAGACTTTAAGCAGAGACCCTAATTCAGAGAACTACTTTCACGTTTTAGAGCTCTGTCATGTGCCAGCATGCTCACAACATATCATTATAGTATCCTTAAGGGAGGGGGCTCCAAGGGGGGTATATAGCCTAGTGATCCCTAACTCTCCCTAGTACTCCCTAAGGTTCCCCTAAGGATTCCTTGTACCCTCCCCCCTTGAACCACCCCCCACCTTTAGGATCCTATAATTTAAGGCTGGGTGCCCACAGGCTATACTATCTAAGGTGCGCCATTATTAAAAAGTCTCGTCCCAAAAGGCTTTTTGGTTGTGAGGACTTCATTCTATAATGGTACCCTCAGAGTTAGGGCTCTTAGTTCGTTTCAAGACCATGTGCCAATGACTATTGTAAGCTTCAGGATAAAAGCCTCACTTGAACTTTGTAAACCTACTTGTTTAGGGCCCTTTCTTATGTTTCAAGTCTTGGGCTTTGCATAGGGGCCTTCATGGCCAGAACAGGGTTCTGTCAGAGAGTTCTTCGCTTGCAATAGGTTTATAGGGATTTCTTAACAGCTAGTATAACTGACCCGCTGGCACTGACCCTCCCAATCGTAAATCAATGTTGGCACATGGTCTTGAAATGAACTAAGAGCCCTAACTCAGAGGCTACCATTATAGAATGAAGTCCTCACAGCCATAAAAGCAGGGATGGTCTTTTGGGACCTAAGCCCATGATGGTATTCCCCAGCTGCTTCCCGACCCCTGCCCCTCCCGGGAAGTCGCAACAATGGAACGGCTTAACCCCAAATTGAAATTTACGGTTTAGGGGGCTTCTTAAGAAACCCTACACCCCAAACTCTGGAGAACTGAGAACCCAAACCCCCTAAACACTAACCCCTAAACCCAAACCCGTAATACCGGCAAAGCCCTAAAGAACCTTAAACCCTTTCATTCTGAAGGAGATTCCGATCTCTGAGATACCCTAAACCCTAAACTCTAAACTCTAAACCCTAAACCCTAAACCAAGCCACTAAGGGACCTCTCGCGGGCGGTGTGCGAGCAGGCAGTGAGACCTGTGCTGGGCTTTTCGGGCTCCTTTAAAGGAGCTATAAGGGATCTAGAAGGAGGGTTTATGGTTTTAGGGTTTAGGGCTTTAGGGTTTTAGGGTGTAGGGTTAGGTTTTCGGGTTTCAGGGTTTAGGGTTTTAGGGTTTAGGGATTTCGGATCGTCAGGGGTTTTGGGACGATGGAGTGGCTTCTGGGGTTCGAGAACGGCGTTTTACGTGATGTAAAGGCTGATCGCTTGTTTTTGTACAATAGGTTTTGATTCTGGTGGTGTTGCTACTTGTAGGCTTGCCAAGGCCGTGCAGGGTTTTACAGGCTTTCTAGGGTGTCGTGTTTAGGAGCTACGGGGCCGCTAGGATAGCATTCGGTTGCATGAAGGAGTTTAAGGCCTAAAACCTGCCATTGCAAAAACAAGTTCGTGTTGGGACCGACATGACCCCCCAATCTCTTGAGATACAGGATATAAACTCGCTCAATCCTCACACCCAGTAACACCCGATAGTTTAGCAAAACTTAAAGCCCAATAGAGACCCTCTACCGTCTATACATAATATATATATATATATATATACATATATATATATATACCTATATATATATATATATATAAATACGGGGGTTAGGGCCCCTGAATCCTACACACTAAACCCTAAGCCCTGTACACTATACAAGCCTTCAGACTCAAAGACCCTCTAATACACCCCAACTACCCACCATTAAGGACCAGAAGGGCTTAGCCGCTATTAAGGACCGTAAGGGCTCTTTTCAAGGGCCCTTAGGGGTCCTGGTATACCCTAAACCCCTACCTTAACCCGGAATAACCTACATTTCTAAGGACTTATATAAAGAAATCCTAATAAGGAACCCTAAAAAGGTAGGATATTCAGGGTTAAGGTAAACCCTAAACCCTAAACCCTAAACCCTAAAACCCTAAACCCTAAACCCCTAAACCCTAAACCCTAAAACCCTACCCCCTGAACCCCAAAGGTTACCCCTGAAACCTACGCCTCAAGACCCAGAGACCCCCCCGAGGCGGGTGACTTGCAGGAGGAAAGTTCGCTCCTCGTGGACCTTCATGAGGCGTCCCTTTAGGGTTATAAGGTTTAGAGTTTTTGGGTTTAGGGTTTTAAGGTTTAGAGTTTTTGGGTTTAGGGTTATAAGTTTTTAGAGTTTTTGGGTTTAGGGTTTTAAGGTTTAGAGTTTTTGGGTTTAGGGTTTTAAGTTTTTAGAGTTTTTGGGTTTAGGGTTTTAAGGTTTAGAGTTTTTGGGTTTAGGGTTTTAGGGTTTAGAGTTTTTGGGTTTAGGGTTTTAAGTTTTTAGAGTTTGGGGGTTTAGGATTTTAAGTTTAGAGTTTTTGGGTGTAGGGTTTTAAGGTTTAGAGTTTTTGGGTTGAGGGTTGTAAGGTTTAGAGTTGTTGGGTTTAGGGTGTTAAGGTTTAGAGTTTTTGGGTTTGGGCTTTAAGGTCTAGAGTTTTTGGGTTTAGGGTTTTAAGGTTTAGAGTTTTTGGGCTTAGGGTTTTAAGGTTTAGGGTTTTTGGGTTTAGGGTTTTAAGTTTTTAGAGTTTTTGGGTTTAGGATTTTAAGGTTTAGAGTTTGTGGGTTTAGGGTTTTAAGGTTTAGAGTTTTTGGGTTTAGGGTTGTAAGGTTTAGAGTTTTTGGGTTTAGGGTTTTAAGGTTTAGAGTTTTTGGGTTTGGGTTTTAAGGTCTAGAGTTTTCGGGATTAGGGTTTTAAGGTTTAGAGTTTTTGGGTTTAGGGGTTAAGGTTTAGAGTTTTTGGGTTTAGGGTTTTAAGTTTTTAGAGTTTTTGGGTGTAGGGTTTTAAGTTTAGAGTTTTTGGGTTTAGGGTTTTAAGGTTTAGAGTTTTTGGGTTTAGGGGTTAAGGTTTAGAGTTTTTGTGTTTAGGGGTTAGGATTTAGGGTTCAGGGGTTTGGAATGTCGCGTTTAGAGTTTAGAGGTTTAGTTAGTGTTTTAGGGTTTGGGGGTTTAGCATGTCATTTGGTTTTGGGGTTTATATTGGGGTTTTATATAGGGTTCAGTGTTGAACTGCTTGGGAGTTTAGGGGTGTGCGTTTTGGGATTTTTGCAACGATATTAATATCCCTAAGGTCATATGCAAGGGCTCTACAAGGATTTCCAAGTAGAGAAGGGTCCCTAGAGAAACTGTTAAGGTATTTGGGCTAAAATCCCTGCCCCTAATGTTAAGCTGTTAAAAGCGGCGACCCCCTCCCCCAATAGCAACTCGACAGAATTTGGAAGGGGGTTCTGTCTCTGTTGGGGGATCTTGCTCCTGTTCCCGCTCTTTGGTGCATGAATTTGCAGGGTAACGTATTCTGTTGCATTTCCAGGCATGGCAATACCTTGTACTGCATGGCATGGCATTGCATTGTCCAGTGCCTGTAATGTTCATGCATGTAAATGGTTGCAGGGATCATTTGATCTCCTCCGGCTAGAACTGCTAGAGTCTACGAGAATCAAACAGGAATCTTTTTGAGAATACATGCCTTGTCCCTGCACATCTCTGACACAATCAAAGTACTCCCCAGAAGGCTCCTCTAGAAACCGCAACATTCTGGAAGGATCTGGAGACAAGGGACGTGTCGCTGCAATGCCAGGTGCGAGTTTATGTATTGTTCTCATGATTGTTATGACGTGTATGGCCATGGCGATGGTTCGCCTGCAGTAGATGCTATTAGTACGATGATAGTTACGATGATGGTGATGATGATGATGATGATGATGATGACGTGCTGTTTTCTTGTTCCCGAACCCTCGAACCGTCCGTTTGGCAAATCCTGCTTCCACCCGAACACTAAGCCCCAAACCTACCCCTAAGCCTGCAAACTCCTTTGCCTTGATATTGAAAGCAGCCCTCTATACTCATAGGGATCCTTAGGGGTGTAGGGGGAGGGGGGGTAGGGGGCCTTAAGGCCCATAATAAGGACTAATAAGGCCTATTTAAGGAAATATAGTCCCCTACACCCCTCCCCCCTACACCCCTAAGGATCCCTATGATATACACATTCCAGACTCCGTTCGTTAAGCACGGCATGAATCCCAAAATTTGCTGGGTTTGGAGTTTCGAGTTTAGTAGTTCAGGGTTTCGGGTTTAGGGTGCTTACCGTTCAAAAACCATATAAGGATTCGTAAGTACATGGGCCTTACGTTTGCGTGATCTAAAACCTCTAAAGTGTTATAAACTATAGACTATGAACCTCAGCTAGGCCCTAAACCCTAAACTCCTAACCCAAAACCCTAAACCCCTAAACCGTAAACCCTAAACCAATAGAAACAATAAGCCCTACCGACAGGCGAACATCCAGGGGTCTGTTGTTTGTGATCCCTGGGGTCGAAGCATATGCTGTTCACGCTTTAGGGTTTCCGGTTTTAGGGCCTTTTCAGCGTTCCTTTTAGTATAAGGTTGCCTATAAGGGATCTATAAGCAGGGTTTAGGATTTTAGGGTTCAGGGTTTAGAGATTTTGGTTTCAGGGTTCAGGGTTCAGATCGTAGGGGTCAGGGTTTAGGGTTTATAGGAATTCGGAAAGGGTTCAGGGTTCAGGGTTCAGGGTTTAGGTTTAGTAATAGGGTTTACCTTGGGGTCCCTCTTTGGCTAAACTTCTCGTGGATTTTCGTTCGAGGGCGAATAACTGATGTTGCCACAAGTTGAACTGGTCGGACCCCTATGTTGAACACCCTAATATAGGGGTCTTAGTGACCTATACTGTTTTGGGGGATTCTTAGTATATCTCATTATTGAGCCCCATATTAAACCCAAAACCTTTAAAAATCGCCACAGCGCGCACTGACTCCACCAACGAGTGCTGACTGACGTCTGAATTGCCACTACTTGCGAAAGCCGTCTCGATCCTAGGCGCTGGCAATGGCCACATAAGCGCATCTCAGGCACGTGCAGCCCGAGGGCAATGCCGTTTCGAATGCCGTCAGTGCTTGGAGGATCACGGGACTAGTAACTAGGGTTATAATTAAGGTAACTGTGCTTATAACTACTTACAACCCCCATTAAGGTACTTATAACCTTACTTACTAAGTCCCATGATCCTCCAAGTAGTCCCTATAAACCCTAGACCCTATAGATCCCTTTAAGGAACCCTCTAGATCCCTGTAAGGACCTCTTTAATTTAAGGGGACCCTCCAAGAGCTGAGAACTTCAGGACGGACTGCACGGCAGTCGAGCCTGACGTCTTCGTCGCAGGGCATATGGGAGTTTCCGAAAAGAGGGGTACCTGACTTTGGGGTCCTTGTAATAAGGATCCTATTATTTGGGGTACTATTAGGGTCCCCTATTTTTTTGGAAACTCTCACATCAGCGCGCAACTTCGCCGCGCAGTTGGCAGACAACCCCGAGTGGTGTAGACAGCTTACGGGGCACTTGCCGGAGCCGGAGCCATTCATTCCGTATCTTCGTTTTTCGTCGTAGATTGTTCTAGAGGACCTAGAAACGAACAGCAACATTCACAGAAACCTTATGTAAATCGGGTGTGGTATGGAAAGTCCCCTTACTTGCGCTGTAAGACGTTATAAGAACGTTACGAAACCCCCAAAATCCCGATGAAAATCGACCAAACCCTGTCCAAAAATCCTTAATTACAACCACCCACACCCCCAACAAACAAGAAGAAAACCCTAGATCCTAAACGAAGCACTCTGCAGTTCGAAAAGGAGCCCTTAAGGTAAAAGCCAGAACGTTGGAATATGATTATCCTAACCTTCTATGGTAAATTATAGGGTATCCTACCATGAAACCATATTCCAACTTTATGGAGTTTCCTGTAAAAGGAAAAACGGAATGCCCTATAGAAGCTCAAGGAGGATTAGTGCTAGGATCCCTTATACTTTACCTTAAGGGCATGAGGAGTCTAATGTTCCAACTTTCTCTGGCTTCTACCATATAGAAACTCAAGGAGGCCGCCTTTGCCTGCCTCGTGTCCTCGGCCAGTGGCCCGGCGAGGGACGCAGCGCTCAGCTCGCTCCGGGAAGGCTGGGTTCCCTTAAGGGGTCCTTATAGGGATCTATAGGGTTCCTTAAAAGGGATCTATAGGGTTTAGGGTTTACTTAAAGGCTCATGGGACTTCTATAGTAGGTACGGTTATTAGTAGGGTATAATTAGGATAACCCCACTTAAGGGACTTACAACCCCAATTATAACCTACTTACTAAGTCCCCATGATCCTCTAAGTACGGCTCTTAGAGGATCATGGGACTTCTATACTAACTAGGGTTTAGGGTTTTTGGGTTTATGGGTTCGGGGTTTAGGGTACTTAGAGGGTCGTGGGACTTAGTAACCCAGGGTTGAGGGGTCCCTTTGATTAAGGGATCTATAGGGGTACTACAAGGGTTTAGATCTCCCATACTTAAAGGGCCTTGGGAATCAGTATCTAGGGTGATTATTAAGGTAACGTACTATACGTACATTTAATTATAACCCCACTTAAGGTACTTACAACCATACTTACTAGACCTTCCAAAATCCCTTAATTAAGGAATATCCCTTAAAGTAGGATCCTTAATATGATTTAAGGGATATTCCTTAATTAAGGGATTTTGAAGGTCTGGGTTACTAAGTCCCCATGATCCTCCGAGCTTCCGGCTTCGTCTCCTTTTGGGTTGCAGGGGGTTAGGTTTAGGATCCCCGGTAGGGGCCTCTATAATGATCCTTGAAGGATCTAGAGATTTATTGTTTAGTGTAGGGTTTAGGGCATATTCGGGCTTAAAAGGTTCAGGGTTCCTTTGAGGGTGCCTTACGGGTTTAGGGTTCAGGTGTTTAGGGTTCAGGCTGCCGGCTTCTTCGATGTTGGTTGCCTTTAAGGGTTCCTGCAATGGATGCCTTATATTTGGGGGTCACCACCTACGCTTTAGGGGAAGTGGGGTTTAGGGGATTTGGTTCGGGGGTCGGGGTGTAGGTGTTTAGGGCTAGCAGTACTGTTTGTCACTACAGGAGTTCATATATACAAAAGCACAAACATAAAGATAGTTGCAGGCTTGTAGTCTTGCTAGAAGGCGCTCGGCCAAGCTGGGTCGATCAAGCAATATAGGGGCCTGCATGGGGTGTATGATACTATAGTTATAATACGGGAGGCCCCAAAATGGTATAGGTAATCATTAAGGCCACAATATATCATTGTTATCAATCCGGCCGTATTTGCTAATCAAATCTGGTCATAAGAACCTTTCTTCTGTTAGGTTAGGCTTCTGAGCCCTTACTCCCAGTTCCTCCAGCCTACGCAGCATCTATGGTTTGTGGTTATTACAATCGAGTTTACGACCTTAAAGGGAACTCCAGAAAGTTGGAAGTGGGTTTCAGGGTAGGATACCCTATAATTTACCATAAAGGGTTTAGGATAATCATATTCCAACTTTCTGGCTTTTACTTTAAAATTCTAAACTCTACACCCTGGGGCGAGTGAGTTCCGCTGGTGGGGGCGTAGTGTTTCTGAGTGGCATCTTGGGACCAGGGCGGCGGATGTCAAGTTCTAGACCCGGGTTTTGGGTTTAGTTTAGGGTGTTTAGGATTAGGGTTTAGGGTTTAGGATTAGGGTTTACGGTTTAGGGTTTAAAGGTGTTAGGACTAAGTTGATCTGCACACCGACGCAGATGACTTCGAGTCCAGCATGTTTTTGAGGCTGGGGACTTTCTGGGGTTTGGGGTGTACAGGAATTGAACAAAAACAGACCCTTGAAGGGTTCATGCGCGGGACGGTTTCGCGGTTTGTGAAGGTTCGGGGTTTATGAGTTTATGGTTCGGAATTAGCACCTATAGGGTTTAGGGCCGTGTAGGGCTGGGCATATAGGATCCAGGGTGCAGATTGCATGTGTTTGGTTCAGGATGCAGGGTTGAGCAGTTTTGATTTAAGTTGTTTTGGTCAATGTTTGGGTTTCCGAAAATAGGGGACCGAAATATAGTACCCTAAATAGTAGGATCCTTATTACAAGGACCCCCAAGATAAGGTACTCATATTCTCGGAAACTCCCATGTTTGGTGTGTGAGATGGTCTCGGGAAGCCCTCGAACCTGGAGCAGAAACCCTAAACCCCAAGTGGGTGGTTGTCAAGATAAGGATCTCTTTTTGGGGTACCCTAAATATTAGGTGTCGTACTATAAAAGGGACTCAAAAAGCGACCCTAACTTTGACAACCACCCAAGTCCTCAACCCTGAGGTGGTTGAGGGTTTAAACTAGAGCAACCCGTTCCAGAAAGTTGGAAACCGGATTAAGGCCAACTCGTGCTGGGATTCCCTGTCTCTTAAGGATCGAGGCTATGGGGTTTCTAACTTTATGGGGTTTACTGTAACTTGCCAGAAGAGCCGAGCCACCAGGGATTGCATCTGAGCTGGCTCTTGCCCTCGGCTCATCACGCCAGGACTAGTGGATGGGTGGTTGGGTTCAGGAAGGTTGAGAATTTAGGGTTTAGGGTGGGATGGGAGAGAGGGGTGGGTTCGTTATTAAGGGGCCTACAAGCATTACTACGAGGGCTACGAAAAGGGCTTTGGGAGTAGAGGGAGTCATCATGCGAACAGGGTTTGGGGTTTTCAATGTGGCTTGCATTCTAGCAATATTTCAAGCAGCATAGACATTAAACTTCCGTTCTTAGGTAGATGCTCGGTCTCGCTTTTGCGGTGCGGGGTGCTGGGATTCAAGCAGGTTTGGGGTTGAATTCGTTTTTCGGATTCCGGAGGTTTGATGTGAAAACTGGGGCCGAATAACAGAATGAATGTGGAATAGTTACCCCTTGCGTCCCTATATTAGCTACAATATGTACATACCCCGAAGCCTTACACGGCTGTTTAGGATTTACGGTTTAAGATTTAAGTGCTTACTGTAGGTTTCGCGTCGAAGACGTTTTACAATGCAAGCATTTCATTTTGTAACGGGTGTACTTACATCCGAACTCCCGGCTACAAGTCAGATGCGGGTAACCTCCTACCCGCAAGCTTGTATCACCTTCAGCCGTAGCCTCAGTGCCTGTTTGTTCGTGTGCCTTAGCAGACTCCCTCAATATAGGGGCCTTGATAATTACCAATAATATTTTGGGGGCTCCTAACTGAAATTATAGTATATTGGTACCCAAAACCCTATTCTAATTATCAAGGCCCCTATATTATTATAGTCTGTGTGTTTAGATAGTGCTTTTAAGCTTTAGCATTGAAAGTGACATTTACGGTTTTTCGGGTTTTGGCCGTAGGGATTAGGCCCAGGAATCATCACAGTAGTTCCTACAATGTAGACTGCTACGCAGCACCGTGTATATGGAGTGGGTACTGGCAGCCAAAAGCTCGAAGCCAGGTGGGGTTAGGGGTTTAGGGTTTAGGTCTTTGGGGCTTGGGGAATGTATGAACACGGTGTGCCATAGACGGGTCTGAGAAGTATACGGAACTCTTGCTAGAGCGTCTCCAAAACCCCTATTCCCGAGAGGGTCCATACACACTGCCATTATGGAATTAGGCCCCGATAGACAATCCTCAGAATGGTTTTGGGGAGGACCTAATTCCATAAACGTAGCATATATGCACCCTCTGGGTTCTAAACCCTAACCCAAAGGCTCTGTATACCTTTACATTAGATACCTCCGCCTTAAAGGGGTCCCTATATAGGTAGTTTAAGGCCTAAGTATATATGGGCCCTCTGGGTTCTAAACCCTAAACCCTAAACCCCTAAACCCTAAACCCTAAGCCCCTAAGCCCCTAAACCCTAAACCCCTAAACCCCTAAACCCTAAACCCTAAGCCTTGCATCGGCATTAACTCTCGGATGTGTGGGGGCTTCAGTTCATGGTCAAGCTGTAGGGGCTCCGGGCATACACACGGATTAGGGTTTAGGGGTTTAGGGTTTAGGGGTTCAGGGTTTAGGGTTTAGGATTTTGGGGTTTAGGATTTAGGGTCTAGGAGTTTAGGATGGTTTTCTTGGCTCCATTAAGGGTTGCATGGGGGTTCGTAAGTAAGGGGGTCAAAGCCGGTTTGGGCATTAGTTTCTCTTGAGGTTTTTGTGCTTAGGATTGCGTTTCCATCTTCATCGCTAAGGACATGGTTACGAGCTCAAGCATGTCATACAACAGTTCAGGTCAACACAACAGTGTTGCTTTAGTATTTGCCAGAACCCTAAACCGCTCGCAGGAGGCACCAGCTGCCATCAAAGAGGTGGGACATCCAGCTTGGCTGATGGCAGTAAGCCGTAGACTTCAGAAGTCTGGGGTGTGCGGGAGTTCGTGTACTTTAAGCTTCAGGCATTGGGATTAGGGTGTATTGTTTATAGAGGGTTTGGGGTATGTAGGGCATTGGGTTTAGGGTTTAGGGCTAGGACGGAACCCTATATCCAGAAGAAGTATTATCATTCTCTCAAATTCCCGTCCCTCTGTGCTTTATCGCCTAACAGACCCCGCCAAAACAAGCCTCGAACCTCTCTCAGCTCCTCTGTCAAGGCGCATGGGTATTTTCCCGAAGCCCTATTCACTATAAACCCTAAACCGTTCCTTGTCACGCAACCCTAAGCGTCCATGTACCCAAAACAGTATGGAATATACAAGTACTTTGGCCACAATGTACCTATATAGGGAGTACTTTAAGGCCAAAGCATATACTATTTGGGCACATGGACCCTTAATCCCTGAATTCTGAACCTTCATGGTACCCTTATAGTTATATAGACCCCTTGTAAGAACCCGTAAAGGAACCCTGTTGGGGCAGATGGACCCTTAGGGCAAGTGCTGTCTTCATTTGCATGCCCGAAGGGGCCCCAAACTCTTGTTGGTTGAAGGTTAGGGTTTAGGGTTTAGGGGTTTAGGGCTTAGGGTTTAGAGTTTAGGGTTTAGGGTTTAGGGTTTAAAGTTTAGGGTTCAGGGTTCAGAGTTTACGGCTTATAGGGTTTAGGGTTTAGGGTTTACAGCGAACCATGAAGAGTCGAAACTTAGACCCTTTAGTGCCCCAACCCGCTAAAGCCCCAGGCTCTAAACCTTTTAGCCCCAAGCCCCAAATCCCAATGCCCATAAACTTCGAAGCTCTTTTCCTGCCTAAGCCCTCCAGGCTTTTCAAGTCTTCGAGGTTCACACAGTCCGCGAGGCTAAATCATATGAATCTCCCAAGGGTCCAAAGGACCCAAGAATTAGGTACTCGGTTTGAGGATTCGGATAGTAGTTATGTAGCTTAGGATTTCGGAGAGTATAAGATGATTAGGCACTCGGACCCTCAGGGAATTCAGGAATATACTGCTTGCTCAAGTCCGAAACGCGATGAGCCCAGACCAACGTAGCGAAGGGGTGTGGGATTGTTGTTTCGGGGAGGGCCCTCACGAAGATTTTGAAGGTGGTGCTCGCAGAGATTGTATCCGGGTCTTCGGGGCGATCAAGAGTTTCATGGGGTTTTAGTCTAGGTTAGGGCTTTCATGCCAGGCGATCCTTTCAACGATTCTTCCCAGCTGGAGCGTCGAGAGCGAAGGCCGTGAATCCCGAACCTGCGATGTGTCCAGGATTGTAAAATTGCGGGCACAGGGTTTAGTTTAATTGTGGGCGTTGCGATATAGGGCTATTTGCCTGAAGGATCATGGGACTTCGCCAGTCGTGTCATATGTACCTCACTTGAGGATGCAGGGCACGCATACATGTATGGGTGTAGGGTTTAGGGTTTATAGCTAGATCGTCCCCGCTTACTAAGGTCAATAATCATTCAAGTAGAGGGAGGGCTCACACTCACAGGCTTGAATGCTGGATGCAACGGACTTTGTGTGTGCAGGGTACAAGCCGTATAGTACACTGTATAATATGAAGTGCTAAAGCTTAAATGCCCCAGACTGTAAAGGCCTACACAAATCCTACAACGTAGGCCTAAAAGGACGCCAAGCGGAAACCTGTATCACAAGGAGAACTGCAAGCAGAAGAAGCTACGATAAGCGATGTTAACCCTAGCTGTGCAGTCATCTGCCTCTTGTTTTCGGGGCTCCGCAACCTTCTGGGCTAGGCAAGCATGACAAGCCTACGACGAACAAGTAGCTCCTAGCAGGTTGAACGGGCTGTCGCCATCAAAACCGTGCGAACCCTTACAACGACCCACAAGCCCCCAAACCTTCCAAAACGGTTTAGGGTTTAGGGTTGAAAGAAAACTACAAGTGGCAGCACCGAAAATACTCAGCCTTCTGGCAAGATCATCCAAGTCCTGTATAACAGTCACACTAGGCCTGCCTGGAAAGTATACAAGCCCACCGACACCTGAGAAAACCACTGTGAAACATCGGTAGAAGTCGTCTGCAGACTGTGTGAACAAAAGCAGTCAACATAAACCTCCAAAGGCATTTCAGCTGTACGACAACGAGAACCCTGAACCCAACCCCTGAAAGGAACATTTAAACGGGATCCGAACCTCTGCTTGCGAAGCATAGTCTCTTTGTCAGAGGCCCGGTGGCGGCGGCTCCACCCCGAGCAAGGATCCCGGAGAAGATGTAGTCATAAAGGTTCCGTTCCGGGATCTACACCTGAGTTCTACAAGTTGTTGGGGTTAGGGTTACTCATGAAGTCGGAGGTTTAGGTCACATTGCACAGTTGTGTCATTGTTCTTTTTGAATTGGGAGGGGGGGGGGGTGTGAGATTTTGCGGGCGTTGGTATAGGTTTTACAACGCTCTAGTGCTCAAGGCTTATATTAATAAGCCCCTAGGACCCAGAGTAGGGCCTTATTCCCTTTTTAGGGTTTAGGTTCCCTTATAACCCCCTTAAACCAAAAAGGGCACCCTTTTTCTTCCTAGGTTACTCTTAGGTCTAGAGCCCGACACCTTGAGTTTTGGTTTAACCAAATACATAATTAGGATCCTATAAGGTACCCCCCTGAAAGACAACACAATGGAGACTGTAGAAACCCGAAACCTTGATGGGGCTTACAGTAGAAGCCCAAAAGTTGGAAACCCCATAGCCTCAATCCTTAAGAGTAATGTATACTTAAAGGCTCATGGGACTTAGTAAGTAAGGTTATAAGTAGGTTATAATTAGGATAACCCCACTTAGGGGACTTATAACCCCAATTATAACCCACTTACTAAGTCCCATGATCCTCTAAGTAGGGAATCCCCGCACTACTTGGCCGGTTTACTGGAGGGCCTTACGGGTTGCGGGTTGAGCGTTTCTGAGCTCACTGCAGGGTTTAGGGTTTAGGGCCGAGGGTTGACGGACGGGCTTAGGGTTTAGGGTTTAGGGCCTAGGCTTCGGGTTTGGGGGTTTAGGGTTTAGGGCAGGATTCAGGGCCATCCTTTGGGTTTCATGGATTTGTGTCTAGGATTTGGGTGTGCGAGTGGCGGTTTGAAGTGGTTTCTGCAGTAGTGAATGTGATGCTAGGTTCCTGAGTAGTACCCTTTGCGGCCTCTAATTAAAACCAAATAGTAGGAAGCCTTACTGTACAGGGGCAGCGATGAACCTCGGATGGACCGATGCCCATGGAGAAGCAGCTGCAGCTTCTTGGTACCCAGACCCTATAGACCCTGCACTCTTAAATATAAAATGTGCCCTTTCAACGCCGCCCTTACCTACCACCTACCTACTTACCTGCCTGCATCCCATGTTCTACTGGTATGGATCTGCCTTTGGAGTACAACGTTGTGAAGCCGTCCTTTTAGGGCCAAGTGAGTCAGGTCTCATAAGTTCTTCTATGTTGTGGCAGTCCTTCGGGGCAAGTTCACTCCTCAGGAGGAGAAGTGTCACAGGATCTCCTGCCCTTGTATCCGTAAGCTACCAAAGGAGACGGCGGCAACAGTTTTTTATGTTTGGCGAGCCGGCGTTTGCGAGCCGGGGCCGTCCCGAGCACACCCCTGAAGCGGGCAAAGCGCATCGGCATCTTCCCGAACTTCGTTTGTTCATCTGTATGCTCACGCAAACAAAAACTGTCGAAAGAACGACCTGCCTAAGCAGGTGATGTGGTGCATCGTCGTGATGACTTGATTTACAAATCCACGCGGAACGGCGACATGGAGCTGACTGCCAAATGCTAAAAGCATGCGACCTGGAGGCGAACACCGACACGCGCCGGGTCGCGCTCCAACTACATGCCTTGCCAACCTGCCGCCCTAAATTTTGGGTTTTAGGGTTTAGGGTTTAGGGCCTAAATTTGGGTTATATAGCTTTAGGGCTTATAATTAAACTCCAAACCAGAACGCAAGTTTGAGGTTTATGTTGTTGTATGGAGCTGTTAAGTGTGTTTTTCATGTAACTGACGTGCGCAGCCTGGTCCAAAAAGCCTCAACTATTGAGCGACCCTAAACCCGAGACCCTGCCACGCCCTACCGAAACTTTACACCTTGAGATTCAAATCATGATACCCTAAACCCTAACCGTTGTGAAGATAAACTGTCGAGGTGCCAAATGCGGAACATCTTCAAACTTTAGTACAGCTGCAGTCCCTCAGCTCCAACACCCCGTAGGTTCCAAGAAGGTGCATATAAACTGCCATTATGGAATTAGGTCTCGGTAGACAATCCTAAGAATGGTTCTGGGGGACCTACTTCCAGAATAGTAATATATATATATATATATATGGAATCTCTGGGTTCGGTCGGCATCTTTTTCCACCATAAATCAGAATGAGCCCACACCATGGTAACGAAGGCTGCGTGTGCTGCAGCCGTTTTGCCAGCAACTGCGGTTTAGGGTTTATATGGGTTTAGGGTTTAGGGTTTAGGGCTGGTGTGGAAAAGAAGAGGTTTGGGAGTATTGGGCTGATTGAGTTCCTATGGTCCTATACAAATTCAACGGTAGATTCTCAAGCTTTTCCAGAGCCCGATATACCGCCCCAAATCCGCAAGCCCGATGCACATTGATAGAACCCAATAGCACATTGCATGGAAAACACCAAACCACACACCTGAGCCCGAAGGAGCCCCCGAAAGCCTATTACTTGAACACCAGCAAGACCAAACCCTAAACCCTACAAGCCCTCTCTATCTATTTATCTATCTATCTACCTATCTATCTATCTATATATATATATTATATTATATTTATCGATTTATTTATAGACCCTTTCTGCATGTATGTACATATATATATATATATAACCACCTATATAGGCCCCAATCCCTAAACTGTCCCTTCGCCATGCTGAGCGTGCGGCTCGTCTCGGGTGTAGAGTTGGCGACGTTTTCTGCGGCCGACTTTGAGGCAAAGAGCTTCCCTAAGGCCCCAAAGTAGTTCCTTTTGGGGGGTCATATAAGAATCCGATTAGGTAATCCCCAAAAGGAACTACTTTGAGGCAAAGAGCTTTCGGTTTTAGGGTTATACTTAGGGTTTGGGGGTGTAGGGTTCCTTAGAGGGCTCCTTAAAGGGATCTATAGGGTTCCTTAAAGGGATCTATAGGGTTTAGGGTTTCGGGTGTAGGGTTTGGGGGTTTTCAGGGGTTGAGGGTTTAAGGCCTGGTTTAGGGTTACAGAGGGTCATGGAGGATTCATACCAGTTTCAGCAACATTTCGCGAGTATTGCAAGGGTTGGGTTTGGATGTTTAACTTGTCTACTTTCTTTCCTGGGAGGTGGTTTGCAGAGTTGTATAAAGATGCTCAGGTTGTATTTCTGTTGTTCACAGAGTTATGAAACAGTGCTCGCACAAGGGCCTGCTATTTTCAGCCAGGCATTCCAGAACTGTATACGCCGAATCTAGTTGGTAGCTTTATACTTAAGTACTAAGTCCCCCGACCCCCTAAACCCTAAACCCTAGACCTTAAACCCTTAACCTCCCCAAGCAGGCACTAATACAAGATGGCGGCAACTCTGTGCGCACGCTGCCGCCTGTCTTCTTGCAGCCAGGGCGCTAGACAACGATGCAAGCTTCTATGGGTTTCCCTCAGGGTCCATGTACCTGAATAGTATATACTTTGACTCTTTGGCTTTAAAATATCCCCTATATAGTAATTTACACTGCTCCTGGGTTTAGGGTTCGGGTTTTAGGGTTTAGGGTTCGGTTTTGAACGGTTTCATGTGTTGTTGTAAGGATTTACAGGGTTCGAAATCGTGGGGCTCAATTCGCGATGACTTCCGTTGTCCTACGCTATCACTTAACTTTCGACCGCACATGCCCTGAGTACTTTGTCTTGTAGTTGCTCGGACCTACAGGGAGGTTCCAGGATGAAGAGTTCTCCCAAACCCAGAGCAAAGCACCACAGCTACGGTTGATGATATAAATCCGGCATTACCCATAAGAATGAATATACCATAATCCCCATAGTTTAGGATCCTTATAAGGTAGTGCAGGATGTATATGGAAGTTTCCGAAAATGGGGGACCCTAATGTAGTACCCCAATATAGGAGGATCCTTATTATAAGGACCCCAAAGGAAGGTTCCCCTGATTTTCGGTAACTCTAAACCCTAAACCCTTTATAGAACTCCTACAGATCCCTTTAAGGAGCCCTTATAGTAGCCCTTTAAAGGAACCCTAAAAAAGGAGCCCAATAGAGTCTCGTGTTTGGGCGGTCTGGGCTTTGGAGTCCAGGGATTCAGCTCCCAGCCCCAGATACCGTTGGAGTCTCTCTGAGCTTATGGTCCATGGCTACAACGCGGTTTAGGGTTTAGGTGTTTAGGGTCTAGGGGTTTAGGGTTTAGGGATTTAGGGGTTAGGGCTTAGGGCTTAGGGGTTTAGGGGTTCAAGGGTTTAGGGTTTAGGGGTTTAGACCAAGGTCCTGAGGTGGTAGCACTTAAAGGCTCAGGCAATCGGGGCCGCAGGCAGATCCATTCGTACTCAGGTTCAGGTTGTTGTGCGCCCTACTTCTGTGGTGCTCAGGGTTTAGGGGTTTAGGGTTTAGGGTTTAGGGGCAGCTGCGAGGGTTTAACACGAGCCCAAGACACAAAGCATGCGTTTGCGTGGCAAAAGCTCTCAGTGGTGTTTATAATAATAACAACAATGTAATTCCCTGAGTACCTGCCTCCACTTGGGGTTTAGGAGTTTAGGATGAGCGGTCAGGGTTTATGGCTTGCATTAACTGTTGTTTAGCCGAATTAAACCCTAAACCGGGCAATTATTATCATCCCGATCCTTTGAAGACCACGCACATCTAAGCACCTCATCTTCAGGTTATTAGGTTTAGGGGTCTAGGATTTGGGGTAATGCCGAGGAAGCGCCACCTCGCATTGCTGACGGGGAAGCCACGACGCGCGGTATGCATGCAGGGTTGGACGGTGTTTATAAATAGCGATTTTGCAGTAAAACGGTTGTGGATGCGACAATATATAGCTCGGAATGCTTCTTGACGTTATTTCTCCGGGCTCCCTGTTGTAACTCTGCTCAAACTCCTATTCTAAGCATTTGGGCCCCATATCAAGTTGTGTGCGGGCACTGGTATGGGCCCAGGAGTTGCTGAGATGCGGAATTGAACTACAGGGTTGGCATTTGTAGTGTGCTCTGCAGTTTACAGGTCCTTCAAAGGTCCCGCAAGCGTATATTAAGGGCTGCATGAGTGGTTTATTGCACTCATTCTTCCTGGTGTTTAGGGTAATTAGAGGGTTAAGGGGTTTTTGGGTTTACAGTTTACAGCTGAATACATAGGGTAGTTAGCCATGAAGGTAGTACCGAGGTCGGCAAAGGTACTAATATGGTTCTGGATACGGTATCTTGACTCAGTCATGTGCAGGGAGAGTTCGGTTTATCTCCAAAACCACTTTTCAACTGTAACGGCATGTAACGGCTCTTGCTGCCCCTGGTGTTTCATTGCGAAGGACCTTTTGTGCAAAGCAGACAGCAAACGCCAAAGACCTAAAACACCGAAGCCCGCACCCTGAAATCCTAATGTCTTTGTGGTTTAGGCCTCTGCCAGGGTAGTAAATGGCTCTATTGGTATGTAAGCGCTGCTACAGGTTTATGGGCCTAAAGGCCAAATCTTGCAGTTGAGAACTAGTTCAAAAGGTTTAGGGTTTATGAATCAACTGTGTGAGGTCTTCAGTAGCTACTTCTGAACTATTTATTCCATGCCTACACTGTACTTTACCACCCCGTCCCCAGACCCTATTCCAACTGGAAAGGCTGCCAAATACAAAGGCTGCTCTACTACAGCAGTACTGGTAACATAGGGGCCTGAATAATTGCCTATGCCATTTTGGGGTTCCTTAATATGATTGTAGTATAATAAAGGGCTCCAAAACCCTCTTCTAATTATGAAGGCCCTGGCATTACTGGATGACAAATGCCCAGGATTTCAGCAGCGCCTTCTTTTCGATGGTCACGCAGCATGGCGGAGCAAAAAGCAACTTTGGTTGATGATGTATATATATATATGTATATATACATATATATATATATATATCCTGCCTTACCTTCAGGACCCTGAACTATGGGAATTATGGTATATTCCTTATAACGCAGGATTTATATCGAATCATCAACCATGTTTCGGCTCGGTTGTGGCTGGAGGGTCCCGCCTGCTGATTGGAATATGATAAACCTTCCAAAATCCCTATGCCTTAGGGTTCCTTTAAAGGGATCCTTAAAGGGATCTGTAGGGTTTAGGGTTTAGGGGATTCCAAAACCCCTTAATTAAGGAATATTCCTTAAATCATATTATATAAGGGTCCTACAAGTACTATAATTTAAGGGACCTTCCTTAACTGAAGGATTTTGGAATGTCTGGGTACCTTAAACGCTGAACCCTACGAGCACACCTCCTTACTACCAAATGCTTACAGTTCCAGCCAACAGCGCGGGATAGCTCAAGAGTCAGAGTGTGCTTGGTCATGGTTGCGGCTTTGGCGTAGACCAAAAACGCTGAACAAGAAACCCTACAAGCCCCAAACCCTGCAGTAAACCACTCCTTTACCCCGAACCCCCGAAACCCTAAACCCTGAGCCATGTGCCCAAGATTCCACCAGCGCCACACTCCTAGGCCTTAGTTCGCAGCTGCAGGGCTGCGGGGGTTCATTCTGGTAGTTTGAGATTTTGCTGTTTAGGGTCTCTGGGATGCAACGGGTTTGAACATCAGGATTCAGAGTTTCCCAGACCCCCGGGAGGATCTAGAAAGTAGATCCCCTAATTTGGGGCCCTATACTAAGGGTACTTTATAGGAACCCCCATTAAGGGATCTACTTTCTGGATCCTCCCGGGGGTCTGGGTTGTTGTTTTAAGGTTTAGGAGTTTGCATAGCTTGCGGTTTGGGTTCCCGGAGAACCCAATAGCCCTTTAGTTGAGGAGCATTCCCTACAATGAATACCTTTACCCCCCTACCCCCCCAGAAAAAAAATCTAAATCTACTTTGTTGAGGGACTTATCTACAGAAACCATAATAGGCTGTAGAAAGGCAGGCTTGTTTAGCGTCCGGGTAAGGCTTTTTGCCGGATCGTCTTCTGCTAGGGCTTGGGGGGGGCATGAGGTAGACGGGAGTGGATCTGAGGTTTAGGATACTCTCTGTAATCCCTAACCTCTGACTGTGGCCGTAGCATAGCTAGCTACATATTCGGGTCCAGGCGCTTAGGTCCGGATTTGGGGCAGCGGAAAGTAGAGCAAGCTCTCGCTGGCCCATGGTTGCCAAAGAGATGCCGGGCCGGGACAATGTGGGTATAGAAATGCCACGGTACATCAAACCCCGCAGCCCGGGCTTCCCGAGGTGCTGGGGAGGACGTTACAACAATAGGGGTCTTCGCAAAGAAGCAGCGTTACTTAGTTCGGCAATATTAATCAACTTCCATGTAGCCAAACACGGCCCAGCAAAACGGCTCTGAACGACTGTATTATTCATGCTGCTATCATATGGAACCTTTATATTAATATGACCTCTTATAGAAACCTAAGCGCTTAAAGCGTACCCGGATCCTTATAATCCCTAAAACCCAAAACCTCAGAAGCTGAGTAGGTATACTTTAGTCTTTGGGGGTTTGTATAGTCCTGCATAGTTGAAAAGGTCAACTGGTTTTGGGTTAGGGGTACTTAGCTCCTAAGAAAAGTTTTCATCCTAAACCCTAAACCTGTAGTTAAACCCTACAGCCGCACAAACCCTCAAAGGAACCTGAAAGTAGCCCTCAATCCTTGAAGAAACCCCTGTAGATCCGTAAGCCCTTAACCCCTAAACCTAATTACAAGGTCAAGAACCCTAAACCAAACAAAAATAAAACTGAAACCCTAAACCCCTAAACCCTCAACCCCTCAACCCCTAAACCCCTAAACCCCTAAACCCTAAACCCGAAACCCCTAAACCCTAAACCACTAAACCTTAAAGGAGCCCTGAAGCCAAGACCCCTAAGAAACCCTTCATCTTAAACCCGAAGCCTGTAATTCAGCCCTCTAGCCTCATAAACCCTCAAAGGAACCCTGAGAGTAGATCCCTAACCCCTTAATCCTAAACCTAAGTCAAGAACACTAAACCCCTAAACCCCTAAACCCGAAACCCCTAAACCCTAAACCACTAAACCTTAAAGAAACCCTAAACCTGTCCTTAAACCCTCCAGCCTCATAAACCCTCAAAGGAACCCTGAAAGGAGCCCTCAACCCTTGAAGACCACTAAACCCGAAACCCCTAACCCCTTAAACCACTAAACCTTAAAGGAGCCCTGAAGTTGTAAGAATTTCTGCAGCAGAGCTTGGCTCGGGGTCCAGAATTATTTTTGTCATTTATTTGTCATTTTTTTGTCATTTGCCTCTGTCGTTTTCTTGTCATTCGTTTTGTCATTTTTTTGCCATTCTGAATTTGGCGAAACAATAAGACACTGTAGTCGTGGTCAGGCACGGGGAGATCTTCGATTTGTTGGTCCACGGCTGTCTGACGGGGTTCTGGCTCACGTCCACAAAGACGTCCCTCACGGCCGCATGAGGCAGCTGCTTCTGTGATCTTGACACCGGAGGTGGCCCCACATGGGCGATGGCGGCCAACTCCACAACTTCGAGTGTTCGAGGAAGCATGTGCAAGCCTAGGAAATGTCGTTGCTTCCTTGTCCACGGCTTGTAATCCATGGCACAGCCCATGCGATTCCGAATGTCCACGGCCTGCGACTTCCACGCAGGGACACGTGCCATTCTCGGAGAGGACTGCGCACAGGCATGGGTGTGGCGGGCGAGACCCGGAATGGCTAGAAAATGACAGGGGTCTGGGGCGAGGAGACTGGGAATGCCTAGAAAATGACAGGGGTCTGGGGCAGGGACAAGAAAAGGATTGGAAAATGACTGGAAAACGACTGGAAAATGACTGAAAAATGACTGGAAAATGACTGGAAAATGACTGCAAAATGGCTGGGAAATGACTGATGCCTGGAGGAATCCTGCCTTTTTCCTGTGGACCATGCCCTGCCCCCCCCCCCCTCGCCCTCCCCTCCCCCGCCCTCCCCCCCCTCCCCTCCTCCCTCCCTCCCCCCCTGCCCCCTCTCCCCCTCCTGCCCCCCTCCCTCCCACCCCCCAACCCCAGGCCAGCCGACCCGGCCCTTCGAGCAGACTGATTCTGGGTTGGGAAGGCCTGATCTGGCCCAAACCCCTCTCCTAAACTCAAAATCCAGACTTTGGGCCAGAAGTGGCCCAGCTTTGTTACTTTACATTATTATGTGTCTTGAAATGCCAAACCTTCGAAAGGCCATCGCTCCAGGGGCTCTTGCAGTGGACCGTGATGCAGAGCAAGGCTTCAGTCCCATCAACATGTATCACAAACAGTGTCCTGCTGCAAGCAGAAACACACAATTGCTAACGGCACACACAGGACGGTGTAACAACCCGAATGAACCATACAAAGCAGCTAGGTAAGAAAGCAAAAAAGCAATGACAAATAAATGACAAAGAAATGACAACCCGCAAAACAGCAATTAAGGGAAATGACAAAAAAATGACACCAAAATGACAAACAGCGAAAACAGCAAACGACAACAAAATGACAAATAAATGCCAAAATAATTATTTAATGAAATCCAAGGTCTAGAGGCCCGAAATTCTTACAACCCTGAAGCCAAGAGGTCCTGGACGACTCGGATCTGTTGTCGCTGCCTTCGTCGTTGCTTTTGGTGCTCGTGCCGTTCGCTGAGCCGGAGGACTGCGCATGTTAGGAGTCCTTTATAAGGGTTCCTTTAAGGGGTACTTAGAAATATTTTTCAATTTTTGGTTATTATAATCCCTAAGAAACAGCTAAAATTGTAATTTCTGCTAGGGTTCTAGGGTCAGTATAGATGTTAGGAGTCCTTTATAAGGGTTCCTGTAAGGGATCTTAGGGGTTTCTTCAAGTGTTAGTTTACGGGTTTAGGACTTAGGAGTTAGGGTACTGAGGCTGTTAGGAGTCTGTTTTGGGGTTCGTTTAAGGGATCTTTAGGGGTTCCAAAAGGGTTCTATGAGGGTTGTGGGTTTCACGTCTAGGGTTTAGGGCTGTGGGGTTGTAGGGGACCGCTATTGTTGCTTTGGGATTGTTTTCTGAGGGGTGGTAGTGTCTCTGTGATTTTAGGGTGTTTCCGTCATGACTTCTTTTGTTGGGGTCGGTTTGGGTGGGTTTTTCAGGTTGAAGGAATCAGTGCTGTTTTCGCTAAACTGCTTAAACTGGGGTTTCCGGTCCCTTTCTTCTGTTCCGGGTCTGCTGAAAACTCGCGTCCGTCAGAATACCTGCAACACATCCTGCACCTAAACCTGACCAAGATTTTCAGAACTGCCATCCTTAAGCCCTAGACACTAAACCGTTTTGCTTTGGATGAGGGTGTCTAGGTCAGGTCTGGGTGCAGGTTAAGTTGCAGGAATTATGGCGGATTACAATGGAACAGACCCAGAACAAAAGACCGTGCCTCAAAACCCAGTTTGGTTCTCAAAGGTTCCATATTGAATCCAAAACCGTCACCTTTAACCCCCCAAAATCCTTTGTGTATTCATGTCTGTCTATCACGACCTAAAAACCCTGCAGCGTCCTATAAGAACTTCTCAGCAGACCCCTAAAACCTACCCCCATGTTCGTGTATCACGCCATGGGTCTCAGGCAGGCCAGCTGCTTAAATTCAAGACTGCGGTGGAGAGCAACGATGCAAAGGCAAGGGTTTAGGGATTTAGGGTTTAGGGTTTAGGGTCTAGGGTTTAGGGGTTTAGGGTTTAGGGTTTAGGGCTTCGGGTTTAGGATTTAGGGCATTGGGTTTGCATGGAATTGGGCTATGGGGCACTTCACATGGGGCCGAGATTTCCTGACGCTGTTCAGACTCGAAGGCCCGGCCCCCAAAAGAGAGTTAGGGTTTATAGGGTTTAGGGTTTGGGGTTTAGGGTTTGGGGTTTATAGGGTTTAGAGTTTAGGGTTTAGGGTTTATAGGGTTTAGAGTTTAGAGTTTAGGGTTTAGGGTTTAGGGTTTAGGGTTTGGGGTTTATAGGGTTTAGAGTTTAGAGTTTAGGGTTTAGGGTTTAGGGTTTGGGGTTTAGGGTTTGGGGTTTATAGGGTTTAGAGTTTAGAGTTTGGGGTTTAGGGTTTAGGGTTTGGGGTTTAGGGTTTAGGGTTTGGGGTTTACGGTTTGGGGTTTGGGGTTTGGGGTTTAGGGCGGCTAGGGTTTGGGGTTTAGGGCAAACCCTTGTTAAACTGTCCAATGTCCTACACAAAAATTGAAAATTCAGCTCTAACTCGCCCAAACTCCGAGGCTGCCAAGCCCAGAGAGAAAACTCTCTGAACCCATTCTGGGTTTAGGGTTTAGGGTTTAGGGTTTAGGGTTTAGGGTTTAGGGTTTAGGGTTTAGGGTTACTTGTCGGCCGTTTAGGGTTTAGGGTTACCTCGGACCTAGAGTAGGCCCTGATTCCCTTTTTGAGGGTTCAGGTTCCCTTTTTAGCCCCTTTAACCCCAAAAGGGCACCCTTTTTCTTCGTAGGTTAGTCTTGGGTCTAGTTACTTGTCGGCCATAATATAGCGACTTCCCTGGTAAGACCGTGTCTTTTCAAAGCCCCTGCTCTGTGACCGCAAGGTCGTGGAGGCTTTTCTGCAGCTTCCGCAAGATCCCGAGACTCGCTTAGATCCAGGCCGGTCATGTTTATGATGGTTGTCATGAACGCTCATTAACTATAGTGTGATTCATTTAACTAGCAAATCTAATTGTTGCGGTTTTTGTGATTATGAATTATGAGTATAGTTGTGATAGTTGTGACTGTTGTCTTTGGTGCTTTTGCTTCAGCAAATCTATGACAGGTACTAAAGCTATTGCCTGGCATTTTTGCAATTTCTGGGGCTGGAGGAGAAGCGGGGTGTGGTGTGGGCTTCGCAGCTTTAGCAGAGTTCAGTGCCTGGAGGGTGGGTGGCGGAGTTCTCACTGTTCAGTGCTTAGGGTTTAGGCTTTAGGGAGGGGGTTAATAGGATTGTGGTTTGAGGGCCTAGGGTAAGGGACCACAGGGTGTCTTGGCCCATCCTGGCCCCCTGGTTCCCGGCGCAGCACCATGAAGACCACAGCACATCTCCCTGCCCACACAGAATGTCAAGCCATTCTTTACGACCCGCGAATCCTGTGCAGTTGGGTCAACTTGAGCCTCCAAGCCTTACCAAACCCCATGAAGCCCCACTTAGCCATGCTCAGTTCCATACTTAAACGCCCAATAAAGCCATTACGAGACGAGACCTTACCAATCCTTGCAAAGGCTCATCCAACTCTTGCAAACAAAACAATGTAGATCAAGACGCGCGCAAAGGATCATACAAGAACCTTGCCGAGGGAAAAACGAGGGACCCTTAATGGGGACCCCTACCTTATAAGGGGCTATATAATGGGTATATAATAGCTATATTACGGGTAATTATATACTAAGGGTCCCTCCTTTTACCCTTGGAGAATTACAAACACAGGAGGCTTGGCGGGACTTGCAGTGGCAGCCCGGAATCTGGGCCTTTGAGATTGATGGTTGCTAGGTTAGGGTTTAGTGTTTAGCAAGATCTACAGCCTTGATTAGTAAGTATGTTTGCACGAAGGTTTCCATCATGGTTTC
Source organism: Symbiodinium sp. CCMP2592 (assembly GCA_905221615.1). Classification (NCBI taxonomy): domain Eukaryota; class Dinophyceae; order Suessiales; family Symbiodiniaceae; genus Symbiodinium; species Symbiodinium sp. CCMP2592. The sequence continues at coordinate 44,982 of CAJNDT010000440.1, forward strand.
TTTAGGCATGTTCAACGGGCATGAGCGTTTCAAGATTTCAGGTTTAAGGTTTTCCTCACGGGTATGTTCTGTATGCCACCTCGGTGTTACACGAAGCTCTTGATTTTCAAGCACCCGCAGGGTCCTATGTACTGTTATGGGGGATACTTCCCTATGTCATAAAAGTAATTCCTAATATGGAAACCCTACATTCGACTATATCGGTACATAGTACCCTTTGGGGCATGGCTTTGTAAAAGTTGACGGTTTGGGGCCGGTCCGCTTCAACTATAGTTTCCTTATAGGAACTATTTTTATCTTTGTTCATATAGAACCCAAGAGAAGATTAAACACATTTTGTTTTATTATGGTTCTAAGGGGGTATAGTCATATTATGGTTCTGAGGGGGGTATAGTTAAAGATAGCTAACTACAATTTACTTCCAATTTCTGCCCCAGAGAGAACAAAGCCCTTACACCTTCCCCCCGGGCCTAGCAGTTGATCGGGCTGAGGGATTACAAGGGTGGGTGTGGACCCAATTGATCCCGACGAGCACCCCCCACCCTCCCCAGTCCCCTGCTAGGGCGACAGTACCGATGCTTCCTGTGGGGATCTCTGCGACCTGCATGTGCTTCTACATGTTCCTTCGTGGTACATTGATAGGCAGCCTTGCGGAACGCACACCGGGTTGCAGATTCGAGACTGCCCCTTGTGACAAAGCCAATTTCGGGTTGCAGCGGCTGGCTCCCTGGTCCCTCACCTCTATGCCATCGAGTGTTACGAATCGCAAAGCTGGGATCAAGGAATCCCTGTTTGTTTTCAATTCAGGTTGCAGCAATGGGGCTCCCTGGTCGAGTAAGTGCATCCTGGATCTATTCCAGGTTGAAGCAGTGGGGCTCCCTGGTGGAGTACATCGTGTATCTATTGCAGGTTGCTGCAGCGGGGCTCCCTGGTCGGGTACATCCTGGATCTATTGCAACTTGCAGCGGTGGGGCTCCCTGATCGAGTACATCGCGTATCTATTCCAGCTTGCAACAGTGGGGCTCCCTGGTCGAGCACATCCTGTATCTATTCCAGGTTGCAGCAGTGGGGCTGCCTGGTCCAGGACATCGTGCGTGTATCTATTCCTGGTTGCAGTGGTGAGGCTCCCTGGCATAGAGCTACAATTGGAGCGGATGATGGAGAAGACCATGGACTCATAGATTGCGCATGCAGCTTGCTTGCTTGCCTGCTTGCCGTGTACGGGGCCATGACGTTTTCGGAGCTCCATGCCCCGCTTGCGTCTTAACCGTTTCGGGGGCGGAGACAACGTGGGTGCCCATCCCTTTGCCCGGGGATGTCCTCTCTCTCTCTCTCTCTCTTTCTTTCTCTCTCTCGTTAAAGATAGCTCTGTAAGGTTTCAGGTTTACAAGGATGTGCTTTTGTTACCCCCCCGCCCTTCGTCTTCTGCCGTAGAGAATCCCCGAAATGCAGAAATAGCAGGCATTCCCTAGCTCCTAAACTCCAAGAGAAAACCCTAAACCATAAAACCCGCGCGAGTAGAGGCGCTTGCTCCATTTGTCTGTCGGTTTCCGGATGGGGTCTGGCGCCATGGCTCGGGCTGTATTTGCCTTAAAGTATAAGAGGCCTTAAACACAAGCCGAGGAATGACTGTGCCCGGCCCATTCCGGTCTTGCCACTCGGCTTGGTTTCGGGTTTGGGGCTTAGGGTCTAGGGTGGGTTTGGGGCTCTTTGTGAGGGTGTGGATGGCTGTACTTGGAGGATCATGGGGCTTAGCAAGTAAGGTTATAAGTACCCTAAGTGGGGATGTAAGTAGCTATAAGTACAGCTACCTTAATTAGAACCCCAGTTACCAAGCCTCTAAGTATAACGTGTTAGGGTACTGTGTTCCAGATAGTCAGGTTGAATTCGCTGTCGAGGCTTTTGGGTTTTGCCTAGAGTTGAAGATATCGGCTTCAGGGTTTAGGGTTTAGGGGTTTTGTGTTTAGGGGTTGAGGGTTTAGGGTTTAGGGGTTTAGGGTTGAGGGTTTAGGGTTTAGGGGTTTAGGGTTGAGGGTTTAGGGTTTAGGGGTTTAGTGTTTAGGGGTTTGAGGTTTAGGGGTTTAGGGTTTAGGGTTTCAAGATTTACAGTCTAGCGTTTGGGGTTTAGGTTGTTTCAGCCCTGGATGGTGTAATCCAAACTAAGTGACTTCCGGACCGAGCGGGACCCATTTCCATCTCGCCACCAAACACCTCGTCGAAGGGTTTGGGTCAGGTGTAGGTCCGGTCCTACTACCCAGACCTTCCAAAATCCCTTAATCAAGGAATATACCTTAAATCATATTAAGGGGCCTACTATAATTTAGGGTATATTCCTTAATTAAGGGGTTTTGGAAGGTCTGGGTCCTACTAGGACCGTAAGGTTAAGGGGCAGTGCGTAAAGCGTCCGCAGCAGTTTCGCTAAGGGCCCAAGAACTTTACCGTTTTATACTCTGCCAGGTCAGGCTGTAACCTGCAAAGCTACGATCCTAAACCCAAATATCTAATCATTAGATCCGTTGCACCCTTAGGTTAGGAATCCCTGATCTCTAAGCCTGGGGTTTAGGCATGTTCAGGCCAAGTATGAGAACTTTAAACCTTGTAAACCCTAAACTCAATGTGCGGGTTTCCGAAAGAAAATGGGGGACCCTGATATTAGAGTACCCTAAATATTAGGATCCTTATTACAAGGACCCCCAGGTAAGGTACCACCGATCTAAACCCGAAATCCTTGATGGAACCCTTTAAGATCCCTTTAAGGAACCCTTTAAAAGATCACTGAAAAGGTACCCCTAATTTTCGGAAGCCAAGGCTCGAAGCACGTGCCAACATCGAAAGGGTGCACAGCAACGGCCTGACGGCCCTGCACATCGCACCTCGGACAGTGGGTTTCGGGTTTAGGGGTTTAGGAAGGGTTTAGGGTTTAGGGGTTTCGGGTTTAGGGTTTAGAGGTTTAGGGTTTAGGGTTTTAGAGTTTCAGGGTTTAGGGTCTAGGACTTAGGGTTTAGGGTTCATCGGGGTTTTAGGGTTTAGGATTGGGAGGCTGTTTTAGGGTTTGGTTTGGTGTTTTCGGTATTGGGATTGTGGGGCTTAGGTTTCAGGGTTTGGTTTAGGATTTTGGGGTTTAGGATTGTGGGACTTGGATTTTCGGGTTTGGGGTTGAGGGTTTTCGGGTTTAGGGTCGTGGGAGTTAGATTACTGGCTTGAGGGCTTCGGGGCTCGTGGCTGGTAGTTCTTGAGGGTGTTGAATTTTGGGTTTAGGGTTTAGGGTTCGGTGCGTGGACTTTGCAGTTTGGATCCTGGCTGTATACGGTTTGCTCGAAGCAAACCGAGTACTTTCGCCCACATTCCGTTGGTTATGTCTGACTCTTAGTAGCTGAGGCTGCGCACAAAAGGCAATTGATATAGCTACGCTATAGTTTACTAGGTGCCCTTATCGCCTAAACCCTAAACCCTAATCCTTAAACCCTAAACCCCTAAACCTTACACCCTAAGCCCTAAAACCCTGTAATTCTGCAGGCCCACAGGGCGCAGAATTAAACAGCGGCCGGGAGGTCCTCAACCGTAAACTCTACGCCCTAAACGCATGAAGCTACAACCTTAAACCATATACCGTAAGATCCTAAACCATCCTAGACCTTTAAAGGAACTTTGAGACCAACCTTCAAAGGAACCCTACTTAGAGGATCATGGGCTTTATAGTAAGCAAGGTTATAAGTACCTGAAGTTCGGTTCTAACGAATTACAAGTATAGTTACCTCAATGATAGCACCCGTTGCTAAGTCAACATGATTCTCTAAGTGCTGAACTTGGAGGATCATGGGACTTAGTAACTAGGGTTACAATTACAGAAGGGGACGCCGTGGACGCTTGTTTCTTCCTTGTCGGTTGTGTTCCCAGCCGGTGCGCTGACTTAATGGCTTAATTTTTTTAAGTCATTAAGTCAGGGCACCGGCTGGATCCAAGATCCAAGATTTCAGGAAAAAGTTTCTTGGATCCATCTTGGATCCAGCCGGGGCCCTGACTTAATGACTTAAGTTGTTTAAGTCATTAAGTCGGGCCCCGCCCGGATCCAAGATGGATCCAAGAAGCTTTTGTCTGCAATCTTGGATCTTGGATCCAGCCGGGGCCCTGACTTAATGACTTAATTTTTTTAAGTCATTAAGTCGGGGCCCTCCCGGATCCAAGATCCAAGATTGCAGGCAAAAGTTTCTTGGATCCATCTTGGATCCAGCCGGGGCCCTGACTTAATGACTCAATTATGTTGGGGCCCTCCCGGATCCAAGATGGATCCAAGAAACTTTTCTGCAATTTTGGATCTTGGATCCAGCCGGGGCCCCGACTTAACGACCTAAGTTTTTTAAGTGTTTAAGCCGGGGCCCCGGCTGGATCCAAGATCCAAGATTGCAGAAAGATGTTTCTTGGATCCATCTTGGAGCCGGGGCCCCGATTTAAACACTTAAGTTTTTCCAAGTCTTTAAATCGGGGCGCGTGGCTCTCGGAGTCCAAGATTTGTTTTTCTGCATTGTTGGTTCTTGGACCCAGGGGGCCCGGCATTGTGTCTGTCTGGCACATAACGGAAACCTCAATGGAATTCCACCTTTCCACATGTGCTGCGTCCAAAGCCACAGAGCTCTGGACATGTGGAGATGTGGAAATCCATTGAGCTTTCCATATTTCCATATCTGTTGACCTTAATGCTGCAGAGCTCAGGATCAAAGGGCTCCCAATAATTATGTACTGTAGTCTATTCCACCATACCAGACTACAGGTGTGTCGCTCATATACTACAGTAGCCATTTGTTTTTACACCATTGCGAAACTATGCAACACTGTAACGTCCAAGGTTATCCTATATTGCGTTGGTGCTAGACTAGGCTATGTTTGGATGTAGTAAGTTGCACTACCATATACCAAGCCCCTTTGTGCTATGCTGGATTACACGATACCGCATTGCATTGCATAGCAGTCGACACAGTACCATTCAATATTTGATAATTAATCGTCATCTATGCTCGAGTTTACTGTACTGGGCTTGCCCGTATTGAAAGGTACTACATTGCACTTTGCTATACTAGACTGCATTACACCATACGAGATTATGGCGTCAATGCTTATCTTTAATACATCGTACTATGCTACGCTCTAATAACCTAAACTGAAACATTGTATATCACAGCATATGCATAGCCGATACAAGCAATTGAAGGCCCTTCGAATACTCCAGTGAAAGAAGATTAGGCTAATGGGAAGTCGAACTCGTGATTGTACTCATCGTATACGTTGACATAACACACACTACCAAAGAAAGCGCAGCCTCATTTCGTACTTGCGACATACCCCGCCATTTTGGCACCGAGAGTACTGCGAGCAGATACCCTGTGGTGTCGACCCCGAGCCTTGTAAGTGGATATGTGGTGTGCATGGTACCACATTCTTCGGTTCATGCACGCAAATCGCTCTTTCTATGACCTATGCTCGTGCTTTATATAATGAACTAGAACTGACGGCAGAATAGTACACTAGACTCCTGACTATAATTCGCTATACTATGCTAGCGCACTATACCTTGCTATATCATGCTATGTTCTACTATACCCTCCTAAAATAGTAAACACGGCCATGCAACAGTGCATTATCCTACACCATGCTGCGGTAGTGCTATACTAGAGTATCGTATCCCATATAGTGTATGCTATACCACACTGTAATATAGCGTCAACGCTACAATATGACATCGTGCACTTTACTGCCAATGTCATATCACAACATATTGTAATACACTAGACTAGAACATAAGGCTGATCTCTGCCTTCTACCTTCGATCTACAGTTTTCATATTCAACAGGTTCGTATGATATCAGACTACCATAATCTGTATCTATAGCACAGTATACAGCTGTTCTGTATCATGCTATACCACACATACATGATGAACTAGGCTGTACGTCGCAATACTGCACTATACTGTTCTGTCCCATATTACGGGGCACCAGGCCATATTATATCTTACGCTCCAGTATACGGTCACCATGCCATATTATATCTTATGCTCTACTATACCCTACGACTTCTGTATGCACATGCGAAAAGTATCACAATGCCACGCCTGGTGCCTCATAAGTTATATTAAAGCCCGGCCGGATCCTGGTCAGAGGTTTTTGGGTAAGCTTAACATTGGTTCATGAGAAGCTTCATGAGGAGCAAGCAGGCCATAAGATAGAATCTACCGAGAATACATCGTAATTCACGCTGTTTCATATGGCTTCCATCTATAAAGAGCCTTGGACCAAGGTAAAATACGGATAGGAAATTACATGAAGGTGGGGCTTCGAAGGGGGTGACCATGGCTGCTTCTGGATGGGTGTTGCTCATTTTATGTTTTCGACTACTTGATGTTGTGATCTCGTGTGGAACAAACAAGCGTCCACAGCATCCTCCTCCCTACAATTAAGGTAACTGTACTTACAACTACTTATATCCCCACTTAGCGTACTGATAACCTTACTTACTAAGTCCCACGATCATCCAAGTAGACCCTAAACCCTAAACCTATAGATCCCTTTAAGGAACCCTATAGATCCCTATAAGGACCCCCTTAAGGGAACCTTACTTACTAAATCCCATGATCATCCAAGTACTGAAGGCCATCAACACCCCTCACAAAGAGCCCTAAACCCACCCTAGACCCTAAGCCCCAAACCCGAAACCAAGCCGAGTCCCATGATCCTCTAAGTACTGAAGGCCATCAACCTGGGTCACATGGAAGCAGTGCGCTGCCTAGTGGCTTGCAGAGCAGATCCTGAGAAGGCCGATTCCCGAGCTTCAGGTTTACGGCTTTTAGGGTTTAGGGTTTAGGCCCAAGATTAGATATTCTAAACCCTCAAATACTAAGCCCTAAACGCTCCTTGAGTTTGGTCACTAAGCTTCTTTTGCCCATATTACGAGGTTAGTTTGGGTTACTGGCGATTAAATCTGGAATCCCAAGTCTGTGCACGAAATGGGTGCATGATTTATTAATTCTCCGATCGGCACTTCTTTGGGAGTTTCAGAAAGTCAGGGGTAACTTATTGTGGCGTCCTTGTAATAAGGATCCTACTATTTAGGGTGCTACATTTATTTGAGGCCCCTTTTTTCGGAAACTACTATTTATCAGTTCTCGACGGTCGGCACTTCTTTCTACATCTGGCCCCAAAGCCTCAACCCCGAGCCCTGAACCCCAAACAAAAGCCCTTCTTTCAATTGCCGATAGGCTCCTTAGTAGTTCCGTTTTAGGATTAATTCCCTTATGGGATCCTAAATATGAATCCCCAAAACGAACGACACCCTAGGGTAGACTGCAGAGAGGGGGGTCTCTCGGTCTCAAAAGCACTTCTTTGTAGATCTGAAGGGCCAAGTTTGCGCAGTCCGTCGTTAGGGCTTAGGGTTTAGGGGCTCAGGGTTTCGGGTTTAGTCTGCATCTTTAGCTCAGCCTGTTGCCACTTGTGGAGCCTAAGAGCTAACAAGCTGGACTTTGTACGAGGCTTAATCTATAAGCCCGAACAATGCCGAACAATTGTCAATGCCAATGCTATTCCTTAGGGTATAAGTCCAGTTCTACGATACTCCGTACATGTTGATATAACATATGCATATATCCCCCAAACCCTTTTCTACTTGTCAAGGCCCCTATAGTACCCGAAGGGCCAGCGCTTCTGGTCCAACGGGCGAAATGGGCGCAAAATACATGGAGCCTTCTACCCCCTTCCTTTCTCGGCGTAGATGTGCTTGGAACCCGAACGGACTCTTCATTTCGGGCTTATTTAGTCTTGGAAGTTGGCATCAATTTGGAATTTTGTGTTGGGACTCTAAGCTGTTGGGTCCGGTTTATGGTTTAGGGTTTTTGGGGTTTAGGGTTTCGTGTCGGACGTTGAAGCACACTTATTGTCTGAAGGTTGAACGGGTCATGAGTCATGCTATCGTAGTTGGTCGGGTCTTCTTTGGGGCCTCCTATCCTGGTGCAGGGTTAGGGGTCTGGGTTTAGTGTTTAGGGTTTGGGGGCTTCTGAACACGTTGGTTGCTCTTTTTCGCGGGCTCTGCAAGGGGTTTTGAAGGGCGGTAGGCCTAGAATATATTATATTGCGTGGGTTCAATGCCCAACTACAGTACTCCGAGATATCTTTAGCACCTAAGACCTTAGTTTTCCTGTGGTTCAGGAATATTAGGCCTATGAGGCCCTTGATCTTGAAAGCTTCTGAGGGCTCTAGATTTTACAACGGATAAGGGCTCTGTCCTAATCCCAGCAATGGTAGGATATCTCTTCGAGAATTTCTCTTCTGCATCCCACTGGAAGTTATAGATAGCTGCCTGAAACAGTTACGCAGAGTATTCCTGCATAGCATAAACCCTAAACCCCTAACCCCTAAACCCCTAAACCCCTAAACCCTAAACCCACATGCCTAGGAGTCCCCTAAACCCTAGACCGAATTCTATTCTGACTATTGCGGCACTTGTTGTGGGGCTTGACGAAAGGTCCTCCCGCGTCGAAAGAACGGTGGGTATAATAAGGCCTTTGGTTTTCAGGTCAGGGTTTAGGGTTTACGGTTTAGGTTTTCGGACGTCTTTGCATCAGGCCACCAAGTCTGGCACAACGCCGCTGTGTGTGCCCCGGAAGCAGAGGCTAGTGTTTGATAATATTGGGGCATGAACATTCAGTAGTACGTATGAATAGTATTCCTTAGTTTTTCGGTTGTAGGGTTAATGGAGGCTATAAACACCCAAGCCTTCCCCCCCATTCCCCCCGCAACGGTGAGCACCCTTACAGTGCTTAGAGTACTCTTCTAGAACAGTTCTGTGCAATGCAAGTGGCTGTAAGTCGTATTTCAAGGCCTTAGGACGTTTACATGCATGTACAAGTTATAAAGGTTCTGTGAGGGTTTGTGGTGGTTTAGGGTTTCGCTGTATGATCTTGGGTTCAGTGTTAATTTGGGGCCTGCAGGGCTCATCAGCAATATGCTGGGAGGGGAGCCTCCGATTTTAGCGTATTCGTGTGCAGGGTTGTGATGGCAACCGGACACCCTAGTAATAGAGAAGGTAACCTTTACAGTAACCTGTCCCGGCAAGTAGAGTCCCTATGCAATCCCTATATAACCAAAAAGGTTAACCTTTGGTTCCCCATGATACCCGACTTGTCGGCCCCTAAACCCTCAACCCTAAACCCCAAATCCCAAACCCCTAAACCCTACACCCGAAACCCCAATCCCTATAGATCCTTTTAAGGAACCCTATGGATCCCTTTAAGGAGCCCTTTAAGGAACCCTACGTACCTTGAAGCCCAATAGCCCGACCCCGCGGTCTTGAGGTGGGAATGGGTAAGGCTCATTCTGTAGGCTTCGGGTTTAGGGTTTAGGGCTTTAGGGTTGAGGGTTTAGGGTTTTAGGGTTTAGGGGTTAGGGTTGTAGGGTTTAGGGTTTAGGGTTTTAGGGTTTAGGGTTTTAGGGTTTCGGGTTTAGGGTCTAGGGGGCCTTCCTGTCGAGACGTTGTACTTAGAGGATCATGGGACTTCGTAACTAGGGTTATAATTAAGGTAACGATACTCATGATCACTTTTGCCCACTTGAGATACTTATAACCTTAGTTACTAAATCCCATGATCCTCCAAACAAGGTTTGGGGAGAATTTAAAAGCAGACCCTACACCCTAAACCGTTTCATCTTGTATCGACCCCGCCAGCCTCCAGCCTTCGCGCTTGCATCGTGGGAAGCCACATGTGGGAGTTTCCGAAAACAAGGGGGTACCAGATTTTGGGGGTCCTTGTAATAAGAATCCGACTATTTCGGGTACTAAAATAAGGGGCCCCTATTTTGGGAGTCACCCCCATGTTCAGGGTTTAGCAGAGTGATAGAGATACTCAGGTAGCTTCTGTCCGTGGGCACCTTGACCTTGTGCGTGTTCTGGTGGAGGCCAAGCCCAGTGATACTCTGTGAAAATATCATCGGATTGAGGGTTAAGGGGTTTGGGATTTAGGGTTTGGGGTTTAGGCTGTTGACAATCTGGGCGCCACCCGCCCTTGAAACTCGGATCATTCTAGGCGGCTTAATTCCAAGTTGCTACAACTAGGGCAAGACAGTCTTCTGTTCGATGCGATATGTCCCGATATGGCCGTTGTGATGCATTTTCCTGAGGTTGCCTGGTCACGCTGGATAACAGCAGAAATGGTGCTCTTACTGCCAGGGAATGTTGGGGACCTCGACTTAGAAACAAAATTCTGGAAGGGTTACAAAAGGGTTACTATAAAGGACCTAACTCTAATCATTGTTATGAGGGCCCCTGTCGTATCCAGCAAGAGCCTGGCAAACATCCTGTAACAACAACAAGTCCCTTTTTGGGTACCCTAAATAATAGGTGCCGTATTCCAATAAGGACCAAAAAAGGGACCACAATTTTGACAACCACCCATATAGTTTCCAGAAGAGGGGGGATCGAGTATAAGTTCAAGCCCCGTAAACATCCTTTAACCAGGCTGTTCAGTGGTACACCTTTTTTCCTTTCAGGTTTCTGGGCTCCTATTATAAATTAAGAAGTTTAAAACAGTATATACTTGTTCCCAGTGGGTTACCGAACAGCCTAGGTGATGGGTTACTGCACCAAGCACATACAATTTCCAGAAATAGGGGACTCCAGCTTAAAGTGAACTCCAGAAAGTTGGAATATGGTTTCAGGGTAGGATACCCTATAATTTACCATAGAAGGGTTAGAATAATCATATTCCAACTTTCTGGCTTTTACCTTAGATGCAAAAAATCAGGATCCTGATTGCACTTAGAACGTCAGTTACAGCCATTATGGAACTAGGTCCCATAAGACAACATGATCTGTTGGTAAGCAATTCCAGAGACCAAGTTCGCACCCAAAGCCCATGTCCAGTACTGAGGATTTAGACACTCAAATCTAGGTTTTATGGTTTCGGTTACAGGGTTGAAGGTTTACATCGCTTGGGGTTTAGTTTCCAGGCTTACAGTGTAGGTGTATGTAAGGCGTCCCTTAACCCCTTGACCCTAAACCCCCTGATTCCGTCCTTAAACCCTAGCCACACTTACAAGCCTTCCTGAACCCATGCATTGATTACCAGCGTCATTGTAAACCCTAGAAGCCCTATGTTCTTTAACGAGAACCCAGTGGCAGGGGGGAGCGAACCTGAAGAAAGCGGATCCTGGTGGCGCGAGTCCGCTTCACATGGCGTGCAGCTGGGATCACGGGAGGTTCAGGGTGTTGGGGTTTAGGGTGTTAGGGCTCGGGGTGCCGGTTGCCAATGTGGAATGGAGGGGCTAAAGGACAGGTTCTACAACAAGGTTCCATTGGGGTTTATGGGTTAGGGTTCAGAAGCCAAGGGAGTTTGCCGTTCTTGGCAAAAGGAGAGTTCTAGACATTCTCCATGGTGTTTCTCCGTTGATTGTTGCATGTGCCTCGACGATTAGAGTTCGGGGTGGAGTAGGGTTCGTGGTTTATGACATAGGGGGTGATGCAGGAACTTGATTAAGCAACCCTGGCCCTGCAACCCCTAATATATTAGGATCTATATAAGGAACCCTAATAAGGACCCAGGGTGTCTTAAACAGGTTCCTACATTATTGTGTATTGTATTCTTCCGGGTTGAAAACCCGAAGCGCGCAACGCGAATGCCATAGACCCGACCCGAAAGCCCTAAACCGTGGTTCTGGGGAAAGAGCCCTTAGACCGAACCCTTGTAGGAGATATTATACTATATAAGCATAACAAGGCACCCCCAAAACCCTAGTTAGTCTAAATATCAAGGCCCTACACTTAACTAGACTAAGCCCTTATAGTGACCCTTATAGTAACCCTTTTAGAACCCTTTTAAAGCAACCCTAGGGTGCAGGTAAGGTTCATTTAGAGTAAGCCTTAAACCCCCAAACCCTGAACCTCTAAACCTTCAACCCCTAAACTCTGAGCCCCTAAACCCGCAACCCCTACTTGGAGGATCATGGGACTTAGTAAATTATAATTGGGGTTATAAGTCCCCTAAGTGGGGTTATTCTAATTATAACCTACTTATAACCTTACTTACTAAGTCCCATGAGCCTTTAAGTAAACCCGAAACCTTAAACCCTAAAGGGAGTCTTCCCAGACCTTCCAAAATCCCTTAATTAAGGAACATCCCTTAAATTATAGTAGGATCCTTAATGTGATTTAAGGTATATTCCTTAATTAAGGGATTTTGGAAGGTCTGGGTTAAAAGGAACCTTTTAAAGGAACTCTTTGCACTCTTCTCGGCTTCCGCTGCTCTGTGCTACCCCAGGCTTCTTCGGCCACTTCCAGCTCGCAAGGTGGTTGGTTCAGGCGCGGATCCTTCAAAAGGAACCATAGGGGTCCTTTTAAGTAGTGTTTAGGGTTCAGTGGTTTGGGGTTTGGGGCAAGGGTTCCTTTAAGGATTCCTTGTATTTTTGTTGTTGTTGTTGTTGTTGTTGTTGTTGTTGTTGTTGTTGTTGTTGTTGTTGTTGTTGTTGTTGTTGTTGTTGTTGTTGTTGTTGTTGTTGTTGTTGTTGTTGTTGTTGTTGTTGTTGTTGTTGTTGTTGTTGTTGTTGTTGTTGTTGTTGTTGTTGTTGTTGTTGTTGTTGTTGTTGTTGTTGTTGTTGTTGTTGTTGTTGTTGTTGTTGTTGTTGTTGTTGTTGTTGTTGTTGTTGTTGTTGTTGTTGTTGTTGTTGTTGTTGTTGTTGTTGTTGTTGTTGTTGTTGTTGTTGTTGTTGTTGTTGTTGTTGTTGTTGTTGTTGTTGTTGTTGTTGTTGTTGTTGTTGTTGTTGTTGTTGTTTGTTGTTGTTGTTGTTGTTGTTGTTGTTGTTGTTGTTGTTGTTGTTGTTGTTGTTGTTGTTGTTGTTGTTGTTGTTGTTGTTGTTGTTGTTGTTGTTGTTGTTGTTGTTGTTGTTGTTGTTGTTGTTGTTGTTGTTGTTGTTGTTGTTGTTGTTGTTGTTGTTGTTGTTGTTGTTGTTGTTGTTGTTGTTGTTGTTGTTGTTGTTGTTGTTGTTGTTGTTGTTGTTGTTGTTGTTGTTGTTGTTGTTGTTGTTGTTGTTGTTGTTGTTGTTGTTGTTGTTGTTGTTGTTGTTGTTGTTGTTGTTGTTGTTGTTGTTGTTGTTGTTGTTGTTGTTGTTGTTGTTGTTGTTGTTGTTGTTGTTGTTGTTGTTGTTGTTGTTGTAATGGTTCCTTCAAAGGATACTTCAATCAAGGGTTGCTTCTAGGGTTCCTTTTAGGGGTCCACGAAGGTTTCGGGTTCAGGGTTTGGGGCTCGCAGGGTGTTTTGCTCAGGCTGGTTTATACAAGGGGCATTGGAGTTTTGTTAGGGTTTCGGGTTCAGGGTTTAGGGAGTTTTGTTGATGCCTTGTTTCGTATTTCCGGCGTCTACAGTGGTTTTGCGGTGTCTGGGTTGCCGAATGTTTTGACAGGTTTGATAGGGTTTGTATTGGTTTGACCGCATGTCAAGGATGCAGGGTTTAGGCTTCAGGCTGGTGTGGCGTAGAAGTCAGGGTCTTACGGGTTTTAGCAGTTTAGGGCTTCTGAATTTGTTGTACGCTTTGCGTCCTCAGGCCTCGAATCGAGTGGGATTCGTTGTGGGATCGTACCATGTACTATATCCTGAATCCGGACTCCGACAATCCGAAAGCCCCAAAACCCTCTTCAGTACTTGGAATCTGCATCAGGGAGTCTCAAGCCCGGAAACCGTAGTCTATTAAAACCAAACCAAACCGTTCAAACGAAGCCCTAAACCCTTAAGCCTAGATCCTAAAACCCATGCTGTGCTGGTCCTAAACTCGAGTCTTCGAACGCCTCGTGATTCCAGTGGGTTAAGCTGGAAGTTGCAATGCTTGGCAAACGAGCCAAATCTTTTCGAAACGAAAGCAAGTAAGTTCGATGCCAACTCAGAGCCTTTGTAAGCTGTGAAAGCCATGGCTGTTGAGGCTGATCCTGATCCGAGGCTATATGCCACACGATGCCATCTAGTACAACATTAAGACAGCAACATGATGGTGCACAACATAGTATTATCAAGCAGTAGACAACAATAAAGTACGATCCAGTCCAGGACCCTGAAGCCTGACCCTCCAAACCTTGAAGCCGTAAACCACAAAAAAACAACCCAACCCTGAACCCCTAAACCCTGAAAAACCCTAAACCCCCTGACCCCTAGACCTCAAACCCTGAACCCCTTCACCCCTAAACCCCCAAACCCTAAACCCCATAAGCCCTAAAGTATCCTTGAGCCGTTCTCCCTAAAGGTACCCTTAAAGCCCTAATCCCACACCCCCAAAAAGTAGGTTAAATAATGGCCCTTTGCGGCCCCCTAAACCCCAAACCCTTAAACCTTAAAGTATCCTTGATCCCTACAATACCCTTAAAGCCCTAATCCCACACCTCTAAACCCTAAACCCTAAATCCCACACGCCTGTTCTTAGCAGGCCGGGGCGGAGTGCCAGCTGCCGGATCTCCGGGGTGCCACTCCGTAGCTTTGACCTTTCATGCGTAAAGGCTCATGGGACTTAGTAGGGTTATAAGTAGGTTATAATTAGGATAACCCCACTTAGGGGACTTATAACCCCAATTATAACCTACTTACTAATTCCCATGATCCTCTAAGTAAAGGGATCCTTTTTAGGGCTTCTTAAAGGGATCCTTGACAGGATTTAAAAGAGTTTAGGAGGATCATGGGACTTAGTAACTAGTGTTATAAGTACCTTAAGTGCGGTTGCAAGTAATTGTAAGTATGGATTGCTTAATTATAACCTTAGTTACTAAGACCCATGATCCTCTAAGTAGGGGGTTGCGGCTTAGGGTTTTAGGGTGCGTGTCTTTAGGATGCTTTAGGTTTACGGGCTTATGGGGTTTCGTTTAGTGATTATCTTGGGTTCATGTGGTTTCGTTTAAGGAGGTTGAGGACTTTTCGTACGCGTTCTAGAAGGCTTTTCAAAACCTTGATTTGTCTTTATGGTTCTACGGCCTCTTTCAAGATTTAAGGTTTAAGGGTTGTGGGTTTAGGATTATTCTCGTTTGCGGGCCAGTTTCGAGGCTTGACCCGCAGCACCGAGTCCTACTGTACTACACAACAGCAGGTTATAGCCACGTAGTGATTATGAAATGGTCTGGCAGTTCAACCGGGTGGTGACTGGAGCCAGTTGTAGAGCTTGAAACGTATTTCCTTCTGTTGCATATCTTTGTTAAGTCCTCACTGAAGGATCCTATTTGTTCGGAGTTGCTATCCAAAATACTTGGCAGCTGGTCCGTAGCATTTCGGGCATAATGCCCTGGTCGCTGGTTCGTTCATAGTCCGGAGGTTAGCCTCGGTTTTAACCAGCTCAGACCCAATGCATAACCCTAAGGGTCCATGTACTCATATAGTATGTACATTGGCCTTAATGTAGCCCTTATAGAGGTACTTTGGGGCTCATGTATCTCTCTATGGGCCTATGGGTACATGGACCCTTAGGGTAAGTTGAGCCCTGAAGCCGAAAGTAGTTAATGTTAATGTGGCCGTGTCCGTGGAAGGGAGCATGACGGATGTCCGTCCTCATGTTGTTTCATTCTGAGCAGGATGGAGTGTATTGAATCTGTCGCCTTCATAGCTGCGGTGGTTTTAGGGTTTAGGGTTTAGGGTTCCCTAAACTGTAAGCCCCAAACCGCGATAGTTCGTCGTCCAGCTACGGGATCTTGGAGGTGAGGGTGCTGCACTTTGTGGGAAGGCCCAACAGTTTCGTAAAATAGGGTCTTTCTTGATTAGAAGATTCTGTGGGTATGATTACGTATGCTGTAAATATCATCAGGAAACCTGAGGAATACGGTTCTACTTGGTAAGACCCTGCACGATTTACAACAAGCCCTAAGGATTTGTTAAACTGAAAAACATGACACACCAGAGGGACGGCTTGCGCCGATCGTAATTTCTTCCGTCTTACACTCTTACACCCCTCCAAATTCGAAATCCTGATCCCAAGTAATTACCCTAGCCCGAATTACTAGGTAATTAGTCTATATATCCATATATCCCCTAAAGCCGGTTATGTACGCATGTGTTCCTATCATGTATGTATATATATATACATATATATATATGTATATATATATGTATATATATATATATATATATATGTATATATATATGTATATGTATATATATATATATATATATGTATGTATATCACATACACACACACACACACATAGCCTCAAGCCTACTCGAAGTATACTGCCCCCCGTCCCCCGTCTCCCCACCATCATCCTAAACCCTAAACCGCAACTTCCCCCCCCCCCCTGAGTTCACCCCCTCCCCCCCCCCATTCACCCCACTCCCCCTCATCATGGCTAGATTCAGGTTCCACATCGCCTGCAGCAGCGGGGAGCTCAAGGCAACCGAAGACACGCCTAAGGTACGGTGGGTTAAGGTTTAGGGTTTTACGGTTTAGGGTTCTAGGGGGGTTAGGCTTTAGGATTTAGGTTTGAGAAGGTTAATCGTTTGTTTTTTTGGTAAGGTTGTGTAGGGATGTATGGAGTTTCATAGTGTCTGGTATAGTTTCAGGGTTGCTGGGTCGGTTTAGGCCGTTCAGGGTTTAAAGGGGCTTTGGCTAGCTTAGGGTTGTACCTGAAAGCCCTATACCCGCAGAAGGGCTTCAAGTTTTACAGCCCCAGGGTGCCCCCAGGCCTAAACCTCAAGCCGCACTACTCCACAGCGAAACATTTTGCGCCTTAGATTCTTTCAGAAGCCTCAACCTCAAATCTAAGGCTTGTCAGGGTTTTACAGCTGTTTACCATGTTTCTTTTACTTTTGTGAATGGTGTTTGTACAAGTATTCAGTATTCTACATGGGTTGCGGGTGACCTGCTTACTTACATCACCAAGGGGCTGCCAAAATGCAGATAAAAGTGTGGCGGTAACTATAACCGGCCGAATCAAGGTGCTCGCTGTTGGCTCTTTGTTTACGGGGGCTTACATACGCGGGGGAGTTCCAAAACCGCCGCACGCTCGGCTAAACCCTACTTGGAGGATCATGGGACTTAGTAAGTACGGTTATAAGTACCTTAAGTGGGGTTGTAAAGTAATTACAAATATAGTTACCTTCATTATAACCCTAGTTACTAAGTCCCATGGTCCTCTAAGTAGACCCCAAACCCTAAACCCTATAGATCCCTTATACGGAAGAGTAGCTACGAAGGAGCCATTTCAGGCACCCTAGTTACTAAGTCCCATGATCCTCTGAGTAAGGACACCCGATCCTAGGCACCCCAACCCCAAAGGCTTCACGTACCTTTATATTAGATAATTAGGCCTTAAAAGGGGTCCCTAACTAGGGTTCCTTAAAGGGCTCCTTAAATAAAGGGATCTAGAGGGTTCCTGTAAGGGATCTATAGGGTTTAGGGTTTGGGGTGGACCATGGGACTTAGTAACTAGGGTTATAAATGAAGGTAACTATATTTGTAATTACCTTACAACCCCACTTAAGGTACTTATAACAATATTTACTAAGTCCCATGATCCTCCAAGTATAGGTACTTTAAGGCCTAAGTATTTACTATATGGGTACATGGAGCCTTGGGGAACCTTGGACAGCAGACCCTCAGATCCGGTTTCACTGCACACTCCCAGGCCACAGCACTCCACGTGCTAAATGGCCAACACCTCGAAGCTCATGATTCTCAGGTTCACGACCAAAACAGCCTTCTATATGCTGATACTACTCCTTTCAAAAATGCTCCCTCCCAACCGTTATTCCAAGCTTTAAAGCCAGTATTATGGTTTAGAGATTTCGCGCGGCACCCTACGCGCTGTCGATGCACAGATCGCGCGCTGGCTGCTGAACCTCCAGGCGGATGTGAACAAGAAATGCTCTGATGGTGGCTTGCCTGAGGTTTGCTTGTATAGGTTCTGGGTGTTAGGGTTTCAGGATTAGGATTTCAATGTTTGGGTGCTAGGATACCAAGAGGGCCTATACACATACCACGATAGTGCTTGATTGTGTCGTTCTTCTCTTTAGGGTTTAGGGGTTTAGGGTTAAGGGGTTGTGTTTTGAAAATTTGCCTCTCAAAAGCTACATCCTTCCCTACGCGGGGTCCCTCAGGCACTTGCACTTTAGGTTTTAAGTAAGCAAACACGGTGGGTTGTGGTATGTTGAGACGAGGCGAAGCCATCCGTAGCCCCAGACCCTGTAACCCTAAACTTTGGCCCCAGCTTACTTACTCTAGGATGCCCAGTAGTACCCTCATTCCCTTTTTGTAGTCCTAGGTTCCTTATACAGGTACTCAATACCAAAAAGGGAGCCCTTTTTATTCCTAGGTTACTGGGCATCCTAGTAGAGGGTTTCCAGGTTTGAAGAGTCACGACGGTTTAGGATTTAGGGTTTAGGATTGTGGAGCCTGGGGTTGAGTTATATGTGGCGGCCATGGTGTTTTAATTACTCGGTTTCGGCAAGGGAGGGTTTCCTTGGAGTGAACCCCGAACCCAAGACCATACATCCTGCATCCTGTGCCCATAGGCTCCGTAGTAGTTCCTTTTTTGGGGAATACCATTATAGGCGCAGAAATATGAATGCCAAAAAGGAACTACTATGGACCCTAGTACCCAAAAGGGATTACAACTTTGACAGCCACCCGTGTAGACTTAAGCAAGGCCCTGTCCCGATCCTAAGGCTCGACGGCTTTGCTTCTGGCCTGCAGCCACGGACCGACTGCTTCAATGCTTTGATGTGTTTGTTTTGGTGTCAGGGGTTTGAGGTTTAGGGTTCGAGTTTAGGGTTTGGGGTTTAGGGTTGGGGGCTTCTTGTGGAATTCAATGAAGGTTTTGTGTCATGAGTTTCAGATTTTGCGAGGGTTGTTGCATGAACCTAGGAGAGCCTGCAGGATCAGCTGCTGTTGTACGCCTTTTGCTCGAGAACGCAGCTGACATCAACGTGACGGACAGAGAGGTTGCTTAGAGGATCATGGGACTTAGTAAGTAGGTTATATTTGGGGTTATAAGTCCTCTAAGTGGGGTTATCCTAATTGTAACCGACTTATAACCTTACTTACTAAGTCTCATGAGCCTTTAGGTGGGGTGGAAGGGCATGGGGTTTACTTGGAGGCTTATGGGACTTAGTAAGTAAGGTTATAAGTGCCTTAAGTGGGGTTACAAGTAGTTATAAGTATAGTTACCCTAATTACAACCCTAGTTACTAAGTCGCATGATCCTCTAAGTAGGGATTTGTATATAATTCTATGAGGGAGTTCAGGCCTTCTTTAGGGTTACAGGGTTGGGCTTGGGGTTTTCAGAGCTTTGCTTTTTGCTTAATAAGTGAGTTTTAGGCATATTCTGCTTTCAGGGTCATATGTGAAAGGTGTGGTTTTAAAGAACAAGGTTTAGGCTTTGAGGTTTGAGGGGTATGGAAAACCCTTTATGGTCAAGCTGGTCTGGACAGGGATTCATAACGATTCGCGAGCCACAACTTTCGTACTTGACGAGGGTTTCTGTTTAGAGTTTAGGCTGTAGGGCTATAGGCTTGTCTAAGTCTAGCAACAGGCACACCAAGAACACACCTTAGCGCGGCATTTCGCTGAAACCGTAGCATGCAAGTAGGTTCAGCTATTGACGGATCTGCGGAGAGAGTTTTTTTTCTTTTTCAGCTGTGTTTCGGTTACCAGGTGTAGAAGACTGAGCTCCACTCAGCCCAACCCTGTAACCCTAAAGAAGGCCTGAACCCCTTCATAGAACTATGTACAAGTCCCTTCTTAGAGGATCATGGGACTGAGTAACTAGCGTCATAATTAAGGTAACCATTCAGATTGTTGAGTTTCATGGGTTTCGCTCCTCGTTACTACGGATTTTCACCAATCACACTTGTACAGTAGTTAGTTGTCATACGTTCTAAGGTGAGTAGGGCCCCTTCAACCGTCAAATCAAAACCAAACCTCCAAGCCCCTCCCTCTCCCTCTCTCTCGCTCGCGCTCTCTCTCTCTCTCTCTCTCTCTCTCTCTCTCTCTCTCTCTCTCTCTCTCTCTCTCTCTCTCTCTCTCTCTCTCTCTCTCTCTCTCTCTCTCTCTCTCTCTCTCTCTCTCTCTCTCTCTCTCTCTCTCTCTCTCTCTCTCATCCAATCCCTCACAGAAAACCCTTTCTCATCTCCCACTTCTTAAAGCCCAAACCCAAAAACATTGTACTTTTAATCCAACTCCGGGCAGGGAACATCGGCCCTCCACCGCGCATGTTCAGACGGACTCTTGGATACTGTTCAGGGAGTTTAGGGCTTTTAGGGGTTAGGGTTTAGGGCTTAGGGCTCTTAGGGTTTAGGGCTTAGGGCTCTTAGGGGTTTCGGGCTTTTGCTGTTTATGGCTCAGGTTTTTTGGGGATTCAGGGTTGGTTTCCACATAGGTTGGGGTGTTTGCGTTATAGGCTTTCTGGGAACCGAGCACGTAGAGTCTCGGGTTTAGGGTTTCGGGGTTAAGGGTATACCCACAGGCTCCGTTGTGGTTCCTTTTTGGGGTTACTTTAAATTAAAAGACCCTATATACAAACCACAAAAAGGAACTACTTACTATGGAGCCTTTAGGTAGGACGTTGGGATTACCTTATAGGACGCTATATACAAAGCACAAAAGGAACTGCTTACTATGGAGCCTTTAGGTAGGGATGATTCTTTGCAACTAAACGCTTTTGGGGACGGCTATATGATGGGTATATAATGGCTATATTCTGGGTATATACCTAGGGGTCCTTCTTAGGGGTCCCTCCTCTTACCCTTTGATAAACGCTTTTGGGGCAGATGCGCGCCTCAGAGTCGGTTTGACCGGACATGACCGGACCCAGCAGCCATAAAACTCCCCAAGCCCTTAGGGTTTAGGTTTGGGCTTAGGGTTTAGGGTTTGGGGTCTAGGGTTTAGGGTTTAGGGTTTACCCAAAGGGTCCAAGTGGTAGTACAGGATATACTTTGGGGACCCAAATACCTACTAAGTACCTGCTACAGTGGAACTTGAACCCTGTGGGTTAGGGTTTAGGTCTAAACGCTATTAAACTTAAACCTTGTCTTGAACCGCCACTGCTGAAACCATGTTGAGGCAGGTTCCCGACAGAATATATCCCAGAGGTTCCATATGGGTGGTTGTCAAAATTAGGGTCCCTTTTTGGGTACCCTAAAAAGTGGGTGCCGTATTATAATAAGTACCCAATCAGGGACCATAATTTTGACAACCACGCCAACCACGCATATATACTACCATGTCGGAATTATATAGGTGCCGAAAGACGATCCCTAGAGTCCTTGGTGCACTACCATTGTGGCACCAGGTCCCCAAAACCAAAATTGGGATTGTCTTTCGGGACCTAGCTCCACCATGGTAATACACATGGAGTCTTTGGGTATATTAGGAATTATGATAAGAACGGACCACAAAGAGTGGCTTGTGGAAGGTCCCAAACCCTACAAACCCTAAGAGCGTAAACCCTGAAGCCCCAAAGCAACGGTTCGCATCCCAGGGTACCTTGAGATTGCGCGCGTGTTGCTCGATGCGGGAGATCACATCGACAAGTCGAACAAGCACGGCTTAGGAGCCGGTTCAAGGGTTCCTTTCAAAGTTCC
The DNA here is from genome assembly GCA_905221615.1 of Symbiodinium sp. CCMP2592. Lineage (NCBI taxonomy): Eukaryota > Dinophyceae > Suessiales > Symbiodiniaceae > Symbiodinium > Symbiodinium sp. CCMP2592. The sequence goes on from CAJNDT010000440.1 coordinate 66,556, forward strand.
TTTGGGGAGCTGTGTGGGGTTTAGGGTTTGGGGGCTGTTGCGGTTCAGGATTTAGGGTTTGTCTAAGCGCTGAATCAGAAAGTCCTAGACCCTATTGCCCCCCAAACACGACACCACGATGCCTTAGAAGCTGCCCCCACCCTGTAATAGTGGTATAATAGGAATATAATAGGGCCCCAATATAATCCTTATAGTAGCCTTATAGTCACTATTACAGGGTGGGGGCAGCTCCTAAACGACACCTAAGCCCACTTTGAACTCGAGACTCTGACATCCGAAACCCGAAACCTTGAAGTTAGGGTTTAGGGTTTAGGGTTTAGGGCTTAGGGTTTAGGGTTTAGGGCTTTAGGGTTTTGGGTTTAGGGGTTAGGCTTTAGGCTTTAGGGTTTAGGGTCTAGGGTAGACCTACCAGAACCGTTCCTGAACATGCTGAGTACCCCATGGGATACTTACACAACCCCGAGGAGCGGGTCCGAATATTGAAGCCTTACTTTGTACCTTAGGGGTTTAGGGTTTAGGGGCTTGGGGTTTAGGGTTTAGGGTCCATGTCGACACCATCATAAGAAACCCTTGAAAGTTAGGTTTCTGGGTGACCCAGAATCAGCAAGGTCCCTACATTAGGCACTGTGCATAGGGACCTTTCGGCTTATATATACCCCTGGACTACCCCACGTTGCTGGAGTTTAGGGGTTTAATTAGGGAGTGGGGTTTAGGGGTTTAGAGGTTCAGGGGTTTCGGGTTTAGGATTGTTTAAGATTTCGTGTTTAGGATTTGGGGTCTTTAGGGGTTGATCGAAGGACCCCTTCACCTGGCTTGCGCGCACGGCAGGGCTGCCCAGAATTCTAAATCAAGGGCTTTGGGGTTGGGACGGATTAGGGTTAGAAACCTTAAACCCCAAACCCCCCCAGCCCTAAACGCGGGTTAGGGTTTAAACATTCAACATGAGGGGCTTGTGGATTAGGGGGTTGAGGGTTGCAGGCAGGTTTCATTTGGCTTTAGGTCCAAGACTTTATGCAACCTGGGCTTGCAACCGGAGTTGCAACTTCCAGGATTTCCGTGTTCACTGCATGCCTCATGTACATTTGTCAGTAATTATGAGGGTTGAACCCTAAACCCTGAAACCCTAAGCCTTTTGTTGCACGCGGTTGCATACGTGCTTTTGGATCCAGGAAGGAACACCAAAAGTCAAGAAAGGCACAGGTCTGAAAACCATGGCGATCCGTTTGAAACTAGGGTTTAGGGCTTTAGGGTTTAGGGCCAAACTCAAGACCCTAACTCGCAGCAAGCAGCAAGCGAAACCGTGTGACACGAGCTTCAACTTTGCCCAAAACGACTGTGCTCAGCGCTTTGAGGTTTAGGTTTAGGGTCCCTTCAAAAGGGGTCGTTTAAAAGGGGTCTCCAAAGGATCTAGAAGGGCACTGTGAGGTTTAGGATTTTGGGGTTTTGGGGGTTTCCGAAAATTAGGGATACCTGACTCTGGGGTCCTTAAAATAAGGATCCTACTATTTAGGGTACTATATTAGGGTCCCCTATTTTCGGAAACTCCCAAGTATAGGGTAGGTGTCCAAGATTGCAGTCTTTGTTCACTACAGCTTAGGGCCTAGGGTTTATGGTCCGGCGGCTGGATTTAGGGTTGTTTAGGATTTAGGATGTAGGGTTTAGGGTTTGGGGTTTAGGGTTTAGGTTGTTAGATTGGCTCGACAGGCTGAAGCTCAAGAACGTTATCTAAGAGTTACCTGAGTTTGATACAGCACATGTCGTTTTTGTTCTGTACCGTGGTTTCCTCATTTAATAAATCCTTAGAAGGGCAAGTTTGATGGACTCAGGCTTCGGGTGGCTGCTTCATTGTTATTGTGAGTGTTTTTTGTAAGCTGTGTGTTGCTTGGGATCTCGAGCTGTAAGGCCTGGGCCTAGGCATGGCATGGTGTTTCTACCTGACCTAGACCTAGAGGGGCATACCCTACCCCTTTTTTGGGGGTACCTAGTTTTATGGTTAGGTTCTCTTATATAGAAAAGTAGGTGCCTTAAAAAAGGGGTAGGGTATGACCCTCTAGGGACATGGCAGTTCCCACCGAATCTCAGTCTCACCAGCGTAGCCACAGACCCATACCTGGCCGCATCGTACTCGGCATAGTCCAATGACCATGAACTAAGACCAACGGTTAGGCTGCTGCTAGGCCCTAGGCGACAGTAAAGTCGATAAGTCGATAAGTGCAAGTTCGCAGCGGCAGCTACCAGCTAGGAATGGTTTCATTTGATGGTTTGAATGGTGAGGCCAAGAAGCTCCTTCAACGGCTGAAAAATCAGACCGGGGCCCCGGTGATGCTCGAAGCCCGCATCTCGCTGTGTGAGAGATGCGCACAGCAGTCGAACGGGAGCTGTCATTTGCAAGATGATGCACTTCAGCTTGCTGTGACGAGTGTTACCCGAGCAAACCTTGAACTGCCTCTCAAAGTGCATTTCGACTTGGCCCAGCGACACAGCAACCTGCTTTGGTCCGAGATCATGGCAGCAGCCGCTTTGCGTGGTGATGAGGGAAAGCGGGACACCGCGATTCAGGCCGGGCTGGACTTCCTGCTTCCGGGCAAGGCCTTGTGATTGTGCACAGACACGGACGACAGCCTGCGCCCCAGCTTCGCGAACATGGTGAAGATTGTCGGACGAGCTTCTTCTACAGGAAAAGCACACAGAGCAGTGGCAGGCCTTGTCTTGAAGATTACGAGCGTGAAGCATTGTGTTACAAGGCTTTACACGATCTCAAGCACTGAACAGTGCTTGGTGCTTGGGGTTTAGGATTTCGGGTGTCTAACATCCCAAGTGACTTCCGCACCGCCATAGGCTTTCCTTCGTGGAGCCTGCTGAACCCTAACACAGTCAACCCTAAGCAAAAATCAAGAGCAACAGCAAAAATGCCAGCAGAGGCCATGTGAATGTCGTGCGGACTCTTCTGTACCTCGGGGCCGATAAGAACAAGCGCGACATTGAGGTCGCTCAGAGTTGGCTGTTTGTCGTGGAGTTGTGGGGCTTCCACTTACATAAAATTGGGCTATTACGGCTTTACCGTATGTTGTAGGCGTTTGGGTTTTAGGATTGAGGGCTAATGGTTTAGGATATAGGTGTTCTGCAACGTTTCGTGTTTGGAGTTGAGGGCTCGCCCTCTACGAAATACTGATACGCTAAGGTTCCATATGCCCACATCGTATATACTTTGGCCTTGAAGTACTCCCTATATAGGTATACATTGTATGTAGTATTTGTGTACATGGACCCTTCTAGCCTAAATCCTAAACCTTTATGGTCCCGACACCTCGAGCTCCCCTTCCAAGGATCCGTGATTTAGGGTGTATGTAGGGTTAAGGGTTTAGGGCTTATGTGGATTAGGGCTTGGGGGTTATGGGCTATGGCTTATATACATGGGGCTTAAGGTTTAGGGCGAAGGGTTTAGGCTTCCGCAGTTGTTTTGCCCCGCTTAACGTTTGTGGGTAGTTTCAAGCCGCTTCATAGACAACCTTCAGTGGGTATAGATTTACCTGCCTTAAAGATATCCAGCCAGTAAATATCGATTGACCTTCCTTACAGATATCCAGGAGCCCAGTTACCCAGGTATGCAAACTTCCAAACCCTACGGCTAAAACCCTAAACCAACGGACAGCACAAGACTGCTTCAACGCGGTGAAAAGGCTTTGCAAGGGATTCTGTCAGGGTGTATAGGGGGGGTATCTCAGGGTTGAAAATTTACTTCGAAGTATGTTCACCCAGAAAGTACATCCCCTAACACCTAAGCCAGAAATTCTAGATACCAAACCTTGAACTCTTGAATCCGGTTCTGGAAAGAATCTCTTCAGCACCCATCATACAAAGCTTGTCGAACTTCAGAGCCCTCCAGAGCTTAAGTGGCCTTGGACAGCGCTCTCCAGAACCTACATGCAGAGACTCTGTGAGCTCTCAAAACACGCAACAGCTCGGACTCTCACAGTGTCCCGGTTTGTTAAATATAACCCCTATGGAAATCCAGAAAACTTGCGAAACTTTGGACACCCCTTCTAAACCCTAAACCCCTTTCTAAATCCTAAAGCCTGGTAGGGCTCTACACCGCTGCACGTGGGCTGCCTCAGCGGCCATCTCGACGTCGCAGCTGGGCTTCTGAATGTTTGTAGCCCTATGGGTCCCTGTACCCAAAGAATATACTTATTGGCTGTAAACTCAACTTTTCAACTTTTGGGGCTCTTATAAGGTAGTCGATTCTGAAAGTTTTAACTTTTATTCCCTTGGGTTTTGGGCCAGTGAGTGTATACTTTGGCCCTAAAGTACCTGTAAAGGGAATACTCTGAGGCCAAAGTACATTCCGTTTGGGTACATGGACCCTTAGGGTAGGGTTTGGGGTTCTGGGGTGTTGCATCAGGCTTCGTGGTTCATTTTTGTTCCATGAGTTGCTGACCCTGAAGGGTCACTCAGAGGGGAAAAGGAGGGACCCTTAATAAGGACCCCTACCCTTTAATGGGCTATATAATGGGTACATAATAGCTATATTAAGGGGACATACCTCGGGGACCTTATTAAGGGTCCCCCTTTTACCCTTGGAGTCAAAGTTTAGGGTGAGAATCGGTTAAGTGGCTTCGCAGGTTTGGGTTCGGCCGTACCATGACTTAGTAGTAGAGTAAGGGAACCTTTAACATTTCGGGGGGTATTACAACCCCTATATTATCCCATGCAAAGGTTAATTAACTTTCAGATGCCCTCCCTAAACCCCAAACCCCTAAACCCTAAACCGTAAACCATGCCCACACAAGTAAGGTTAATGGACGTAGGGGTTTCAGGGTTTAGGGTTGCAGACGGAGTTAGGAACATTAGGGTTGAATTGCAGGCTTAGGGGGGTTTAGGGTTTAGGTTTTCAGGAATCATAATGCCCGGAGCGGAAAAAGACTTACCGTTCTGGGCTCCGTTTATGGCGTCCTTATGTGGGAGGTTCCGAAAATAGGGGACCCTAATGTAGCACCCTAAGTAGTAGGATCCTTATTATAAGGACCCCAAAATGAGGAACTCCTATAATGCGAGTCCTTTTCGAGGGCAGGTTGTTTCGAATTCGGGTCGGGTTTTATTTAGGGTTTAGGCGGCTTCTTAGGCCGTCGTTAAAGGTTTAGGGTTCAGGGTTTAAGGTTTAGGGTGTTAGTGGTAGGAGTGTGTGGTTGTCGGTGTAGAGTTTCGGGCAGAGTCTGCTGTTCTCTTCTCTCATGCTGATGTATGCCTCTGCTTCTCGTTTCCGCGACACGGCCGTTTCCAGCAACGCCCCAAAGTAGTTCCTTTTCGGGATTACCTTATAGGGTTCTATATACGAACCCCAAAAAGGAGGGGCCTTAGGGTAGTTTCATGCTTCAGCACTTCCCGTTCAGGGCTGCGAGTTTCGAGCCCAGTGTTGGAGCTGCGTGCTCTCGGTAGTTTTGCTCATGAGGGTTTGGAGTTTAGGGTTTAGGGTTCAGGCTTTAGGGTTCAGAGTCACGGGCTGGGTGGTAGGTTTTTGCGCTATGTGGGATACAACTGTCTTCGATGCACACCACCATTCTGAGATTGCCCCGAGGTCCCAAAAGAGCATCCTTAAGATGGTTTGGGGGGACCTATTTCCATAATAGTAGTATAGTATATAGTCTATGAACCCTCTGGGGATAGGATGCTTTTCCAGCACAGGTACGTTTGCTGGTGAAGCATGGCGCCGACAAAGATGCAGATCAGGATGGCAGTCTGCTTCCAGAGTCGTAGTTGGTCTAGCTGTGGGTTGTTGGCTTATAGGGGTTTAGCGGTTTGCTGCCATACGGTCTTACTGCGAAATCCTAACCAAAATAAGTTATAGGCTATCCAGAAGCAGTACTACAGCTCACGTTCTGTACGTCTATGCGGGATCAAGGTTCGTTGTGTTTCAGGATTTCCGGTGGCAGGCCCTCTAGACTAGGACCTAGAGTAGGCCCTTATTCCCTTTGTTTAAGGGTTCGGGTTCCCTTATAAGCCCCTTTAAACCAAAAAGGGCACCCTTTTTATTCCTGTGATACTCTTGGGTCTAGTAGAGTTCCTTTACAGAGCTTGCCACAGTAATGGAGCCTCGTAGAAGCAGTAGTATGGAGCGCTAAACCGCTGATCTCCTAGGATGCCCAGTAGTACCCTTATTCCTTTTTGTAGTCCTAGGTTCCTTATAAAGTTACCCAATACCAAAAAGAGAGGCCTTTTTATTCTTAGGTTACTGGGTATCCTAGTCTCCTAAACCTTAAAATCCTAAAACCCTACCTTAACCTACCAAACTCTATTTTTTGTAGGTTGTGATTATGAACCCTAATATGGAGTTTGTAGGGACCTTACAAAAAGGTAGGGTTTTGTAGGTTAAGGTGGTTCTTAGACCCAGGAAAACCCAATGCCCTGCACCCTATGTACCTATGTAAACTTAAAAGTTGACTGAGCAGGGGGGCACGACGCCGGTAATGATGGCAAGCTCGTGTGGCCACCTGAGCCACGGCCGAACGGAGTCCAGGGCCTAGGGTTGTAAGGGTTCCGTACATAGCGGTTAGAGTTTAAGGTGGGCTGAATGCTTTGCAGTAGCTACCCCCTATGTGAGTAGGTTTTTGTTTATTTTGGGCATCAGGCTGGGGGCTTATGGGTTCGGCTTAACCAGGGCTTTGTGACACTTGTGCTTTGGAGGGTTATTAGTTGTCGTCTGCTTTTGTTAGGGTTTTGGTTTTGGGACTCAGGGTTTTGCACTTAGAGCTTCCGGTCTGAACCATCAGAGCATCCAGGCCTCAGATTTGCCGCGCTTTGAAAGCGAATCTAACGGGTCCTTGACGGAAGAACGACAAGTTCTATCTACCAGCTTCCTGTCTCCCCTAAACCCTAAACCCTAATGTGCTCGTTTAAGATGTCGTGCGCAACGGGTTCGTGTAGATCCGAGCAAATTCGATGAATCTGCCGCTAATGGGGGCTGTGAGTCCTTTTACTATGTTATGCTATATGGGAGTTTCCAAAATAGGGGGCCCCTAATATAGCACCCCAAATAGTAGGATCCTTATTACAAGGACCCCGAAAATAAGGTACCCCTAATTTCGGAAACTCCCATATTCTACTATGTTGAACTGCATTATGCTTCTCTCACTCTGCCAATGTGCCTTCTGAGAGCTTGACTTTTGTATATTACGTGGTTCGAGGGTCCAGTATGCTAGTTTGTGCAGATATCGTTCGTGGCATTAAATTGCTTTATACTAGATTAGACTGCATCACCACTAGCACCACCACGATCGACACCACCAGCAGCACCAGCAGTTTCGCAGCATATTCCCGACTAGCAATAGTTTTCCTTCCGATGCTGCTAACTTCCAGTGCTTATATAACCCTACAAAGCCTCAGCAAAAAGGAACAAAAACAGACCCCCCAAACAAAATTCTCCGAGCTTTTCGGAACCCTAAACCCTAAACCCACAAACAAAACTCTCCGAGCTTTTCGGAACCCTGGACCCTAAACCCACAAACAAAACTCTCCGAGCTGTTCCTCAACCCGAAACCCTACAAAAGGCAGAAGCTGAGCGAAAGTCCCACTGCACCCTGAAAACAAAACACAAATAAAACTCTCCAAGCCATTCGGAACCCTAAAACCCTTAACCCTAGACCTACAAACCAAACTCTCTGAGCTTTTCAGGAAGGTGGTGCGGTTCTTGGTCCAAGCGGGCGCCGATCCGAGAGGGATCGCGGAGCTCCCAGAAAGGCTCGAATGGAGGGTGTAGGGCTTAGGGTTCAGGGATCTATAGGGTTCCTTTAAGGGGTCCTTATAGGGATCTAGAGGGTTCCTTAAAGGGATCTATATAGGGTTTAGGGTTTAGGGTCTACTTAGAGGATCATGGGACTTATTAAGTAGGTTATAATTGGGGTTATAAGTCCCCTAAGTGGGGTTATCCTAATTATAGCCTACTTATAACCTTACTTACTAAGTCCCATGGGCCTTTAAGTAGGGCTTACCAGCCCTTTCAAGCCCCGGAGTTCCTCAAAGGGTTTAGGGTTTAGGGCTTTTGGGTTTGGGGTTTAGTGGGCTGTTGGGGTTTTGGGGTTTAGGGTTGAGGGTTTAGGGTTTAGGATTTTGGGTTGATCTTTTGAGGCTCATGGGGATTATGAGCCGTCTTGATTCTTCTAGTAAAGCTTCAAGGTATTGTTTCTTAATCTATAATGAACATGTGCTGCTTTAGGTTTTAAAGTTCAAGGTTTAGTGTTTAGTGAGAGGTAGTGAGAGGGGTCAAAGGGTTTATATAGGGCATTGGGGGCTGATGTAGAGTTCGTACAGGGCTTAGGCTTTTAGGTTTGGTCTTTCCGGGTTTGGGGCCGCAAGGTTTAGGAGTGCAAGGGCTGTCGGGGGATTCGAGGGGCCCGAGGGATCAGGTAGCTGAAGTCAATCCTGTCTGACAGAGCGCGAGGCCACATGGGAGTTTCCGAAAATAGGGGACCCTAATATAGTACCCTAAATAGTAGGATCCTTATTATAAGGATCCCCAAATAAGGTACCCCCAAGTTTCGGAAACTCCCGTGTGACATGTGGCATTTGATATTCATCGGGGTCAAGAATTTGAGTGTGGGGCCTGGTGTAGAATTGCGGGTATGGTTTCGGGATTTAGGGTTTTGCATGTTAGGTGGTTTTGGCCTGGTGCTTAGGGGTTTCGGATTTACAGGGTTTGCGGTTCTGGGGGTGGGGGGTGCTTCTAGACCCTTCACCAGAGCCCCTAAATCCTCAAACCACAGCACTCGCCGCAAACTCTGATTAAACGCACGCCCTGAACTCTAAGCCCCGGAATCTCAATGTAGAGATCTGATGAGAAAGCTCCCCTCCACACCGATTCTCACTATAAGTTGAAGGCATCTCCTGGTATGAAGGTCTTTGAAGAGGGGAGGACTACAATCAGCCTGTAAATCTCTACTCAGCGTTTATTGCTACTCAATATGCTTCTGCAAACCTTGAGCTCCTCGTCCAAATCCCCGTGCCCTAAACCTTAAACTTAAACCCTGAAATTTCCTAAATCATGAACGCCCAAAACCCAAACCCAAACAGCCTAGCCTTTCAACCCCAAGCCCAAGCTCTAAACCCGAAAGCCTCGGCTTTATTCTGAAACCCTGATCGCCAGAAACCGTAGAATCGGAATCCTTTTAGGGGTTTTGGGGTTTAGGGTTTAGGGTTTGGTTTAGGGTTCAACACGGCCACTTGGCTGGTGCAGGTCCAGTCCTCGCAGGCAGACCTGGCCGGTGCAAAGCTGGCTTCAGAATCTTGGCTGCTTACCGGTTTAGGGTTTCGGGTTTAGGGTTAGTCCCATGCCACCCTTTTAAGGATCCGTTTAAGGAACCCCATAAGGATCCTCCCAATAGGGCTTCAGAATCTCGGCCTAAGGGTCCAAAGGACTCCCTTTAAAGGCTTCAAGAGGGGGTTGTAGAGCAGGGTTTTAAGCGTCCAAAGGACCCAAGAATTAGGTACTCGGCTTTATAAAGCCGAAGTCGCTATGTAGGTTCGGATTTTGGAGAGTATATGATTATTGGGTACTTGGACCCTTGCGGTTGGCTCGGCCCACTACAGGTCCCAACAGGTTTAGGGTCTATATGGCTTGCAGGCTTGTTTAGGAAACCCATGTTGAATTGACCCCTAAATGCCACAAATAGAGGATGCCTGGCTTTCCGTTGAACTTCCGAAACCGAAGCCCGAAACCGAAAAATTCAAGAATCCTCATGGAACCCTCATGCAGCGCTTGTTCAAAAAAATGCACAGTCCTTGCGGCATCCTTGTAGAGCCCTGCCCGCAATCCTCGTTGAACCCGTACAAGACACGAAAGCCCTAAAGCGCTACTGAACCCGAAAGCCAGGAATGGGCTTGGCAAAGTCACAACGATGCTGAGTCAGACATCTTGCACTGCCACTGCCAAAGAAGGAGGGGGATAGAGACCTGGTCAGTCGAACCTGAATTGGGTTTGTTTTAAAGGTTCCTTTCAGGATTTGTAAGGTTTTAGACACTTCAGGGTTTAGGTAACGTACCGATTTCCTCTCTCAGTCCCGTGATCTTGTCAGTAAGGTTTCTATCAAGGTTTCGCAGCTACAGCTGAAACTAGACATTTGGGAACAAAGGTTTGGGCTTTTGGGGGTTCTGCAAGGGTTCTACTTGTAGGGTGTCGGGAAAGAGACGTGGGCATTTTATTATTGTTTCGGGTGCAGAGCTTCTCTGGGCTTATAGTTTACTCTAGAGGATCATAGGTAACTGTACTTATCATTACTTATAGCTACTTAAGGTGCTTATAACTTTTAAAATACTACTTTATAGAACTCTTATAGATCCCTCTAAGGATCTTTAAGGAGCCCTAGAAGGATCCGTTGAAGGAGCCATACTTACTAAGTCCCATGCTCCCCCAAGTAGGGCTTCAGACTTAAAGGTTTCGGGGTTCATGATTTCAATTATCTGGGGCTTGTGGTTTCGGATATAGCGGCCTTAATAACAAACTGTAACTACTGTTTTTTTTTTTGGGGGGGGGAGGGGGGGCTCCTTATGATATTTATAGTATTGGGCCCCAAAACCCTATGCCCTATTCTAATTCTTGAGGCCCCTACTTTACGCCGCGAGCCAAAGAAGCGCAAACCTTCGGCAATACCGGGGTCTTAACACTTAGAATAATGTCCCGCAGGCCGCAGGGTTCCTTACTAGTATGCTACATTTTAATACACCAACGCCAAATTCTAGTAGCTTTGGTCCTGCATTAGGGGAGCTCTGGGGTATTGGGCATGGTAAGGGTTATGTAACTTAAACTACCACTACCAAAACCTGTTTGTGGTACGGTCCCTATGAAGTCTATATTGGGGTTTTCAACAAGAGCGTACGAAGGGTAGGTTATGGTATGGTATGGTAGGGTCTAACGAACAGCAACCTGCCGCATAGGCAAGAGGGCTTCTTGAGTCTTTTCGGCATCGTGGGAAGTAAATGCGCTGTGCCTCGTTTCGGCGAAGCGCAAAGCACCCCAGGTCTTTGTTTTCCTACGTGCAGTGGCGATTTACGTGTGGTCTCGAGTCGGACCTTAACGGGGCTCATAGCTTTGGGTTGTAGACGCTGGGGTGCTGGCCCCTTGGGACCCAAGAAACTTCCTTTCTGGTTATCCTATGGTGTGGCTTCCGTTCCGCCCTGTTCCGCTAGCCTCCTCCATCTCCGAATCGCATTACAGGCCCCTTTCCAAACCCTAGTCTATGATAGATCTATGCAATCAGAAGGTTCCCGCCAGTACTTGGACCCCCCAAGGGTCCTTTAAGAGAGCCTTAATGGCTTTAATAGTACTTAGGGTATACTAGAGGGTCGTTGGGTGGTCTAGGTAAACTACCATGACCTACCTTGTTTTTAGGTTCGCACTAGAAACCCTAAGATAGAGGGTAGTTGGGGCTTAAGCTTTGGGTATCCTCTTAGAGCTGCCCCTGAACCCTCAAGCCCTCAACCTCGAAACCCTCAACCCTCAATCATACGTCCTAAACCGTTTACCTCAAAAGCCCTAGACCCTGATTGTACAACCCTGATTATATACCCCTCAGCTTTGGATCTGTTGGTTTAGGCTGCAGGGTTTGACCTCAACAGTTCGAGCCTTCGAGGCTGCATCTGGCTGAATTAGCCATGCCTTCCCAGAGACTCCAAGATCCCTTTCCCTGAGGGTCCAAGTACCCAAATAGTAGGGTTTCAAGCTCCAAAAACCATACAGAGTACGGATTTTTGGATCTAAATACCCTACTAGTTGGGTACTTGGACCCTCTGGGTTTGGGCTGATGCTTAAAATTGGAGATTACGTTTTTAAAGGATTTTGTGGTTTACGTGTTTACTGTTTCAGGTTTAGAGTTTCGACTTTAGGTTAAGCCCAAGGGTCCAAGTACCTAACAATCATATACTTAGAGGATCGTGGGAGTTAGTAAGTAAGGTTATAAGTCCCCTAAGTGGGGTTATAAGTAATTATAGGTACAATTACCTTAATTATAACCCTAGTTACTAAGTCCCATGATCCTTTAAGTACTCTCCAAAATCATTACCTACATAACTAGTATCCTAAAACCGAGTACCTAATTATTGGGTCCTTTGGACCCTTAGGGTAAGCTTTTAATGTACTCCTGACGTGAGGGATCTTGAACTCCATGGGTTGTGCTTTTTGGGATCCCCCAGACCTTCCAAAATCCCAAAATAATGAAGGAATATCCCTTAAATTATAGTAGGATCCTTAATATGATTTAAGGTATATTCTTTAAGTAAGGGATTTTGGAAGGTCTGGGTTTTTGGGGTCCTCCTGCCCGCCCAAGATGCGGCAGAGAGGCCCAGGAACAGAAGCCCCGAGAGTTTCGGGTCTATACTTAAAGGCTCATGGGACTTAGTAAGTAAGGTTATAAGTAGGTTATAATTAGGATAACCCCACTTAGGGGACTTATAACCCCCAATTATAACCCACTTACTAAGTCCCATGATCTTCTAAGGAGGGACAACGCAGGTAATTCCGAAGCCCCTAGGGCCCCTAAATATAGAGAATTTACGGTTTAGGGTTTAGGGTTTTAGGGTTTAGGGTTTTAGGGTTTAGGGTTTAGGGTTTAATAGTTAGAATGGGGTTTGGGGGCCCAGTATATTATACTAATAATAAGGACCCCCCCAAAAAAAAAATATAGTGTTGGTAAATATTAAGGCCTCTATAGTATCCCTTCAACTCAGAACCTGCTTGGTCTTACCTTTGGTTACTAGGGAATGGAAGAATGGTAGTAACAGTAGTTACAATTGTACCCCATTCCTCCATTCCCTACTTATAACGAAAGGTAAGTGGTTCCTGGTGCACGAAGCCCTACATACAGCCCTAAACCTTGAACCTTGAGTCATAAACTGTCTTAATGCTTGAACATCCCTATACACCCTAAGCCTTCACAGCGCGATGCACACCCCAGACTGAAAGCCGGTTTAGGGTTTCGGGGTTAGGGGTTTAGGGGTTAGGGGTTTAGGACTCAAGCCCCGAGAATTACTCTGGAGTTACGGGTTTCCGGTGTAGGGTTCGGGAGTTCACGGCTGGCAAGGTTTAGGGTTTTCGGGGCTTTGGTGGTTTAAGGGTTTTGGGGTTCAGCGTTAAGGTTTCAGGGTTCACGGAAGGTTCATCGTACCCGTACTTTGAAGATTTGGCGATGGGGCATTCTCTGCCAGAAACGGACATAGGTTCACAGCAGTATTTTGTCCTAGAATAGTCTGGGGTGTGCGACAGGTTTGGGGTTTGTATGGGGTTACGAAGGTGTACGGCCTAGGCAAAGGGTAGAAGCTGGATTGCGCTTTTGACTCTACTGCTGAATCTGGAACATGTACCCTTACATCCGTGAGCTGAGCAGTCGATATGGGAGCCGGTGTTGGGTTGCATCGTGTTTTGACCTGAACACTAAAAGTGTTCCCCGTGGCAATTTCCAAACTGCTTTGTGCCCTTCTTGAGCCACCCTGGACAAAACTAGGCTTAGGACATCGACCTATGTTCGGGGCTTTTTTCAGGGGACCGCTGTTCCGACAACCGGACAGTTCGTCCCCGACGAAAATTCCATCGTTTCCACATGGCCAAAGGTCGCCATGGCAGGTGAAACACGTGCCACCTGTGCTGGTGAGCTGTGAAAAAGCCTTAGGGTTGAATCAGAGGTGCAGCTCGAGGTGCTTAGGGATGATGAGGGTTCAGTGGTTTGATGCAGTTACTAGGTACTTAGTTTGTCCTTAGCTTTGGTGTTAGTAGTTTTGTTCTTGCTTTGCTGTCGCTGCTGTTGCGGCCATCTATGTGATTCGTACCTGTTTGTTCTCTTAAGATGTGGGGCTTACTGAGAGTAGTGAGTACAAGTGCAGTTCTGTCCAGGACTTGGAGGGTGTATGCATGTAGTGAGGCTTCGAAAGTCTAGTGCGGTGAGCCTGTCTACCATTACGCCAACTGCCTCGCGGTCTCAGAATATACCAGGAATGAGGATGCTGACGAGTGCAGGCATTGAGTTCGGATGAATGCCATCACTGCTCCCGTGTCTTTGCCAGCTGCTGCGCTTGAGCGCTGTGTTGCCTGTGCTGGCGTAACTTCCTGGTCCGAGAGCTTCATACTAAGCTGTTCTGATCTTGAGTAGGTACTTGAGTAGGTTGGCTTTAGCCTTTAGGGGGCTATGTAGCACGAACATCACCCTAAACCCTAAACCCCAAACCTTCACAAGTAAGGCTTAATTAACTCACCCGCTTTGGGGGAACTCAGCAACTACGTCTATCTGCTCCCCTAAGCACCCTTGCCTTCGGACTTCCCGGAGGCAGTTTCGCAAGCATCAAGAAAGGTCTTAGGGATTTTAGAATTTTGGACTTGGGTTTTTGGGTTTCAAGGTTTTAGGGCTTAGGGATTGGGAATTGGAGGGTCGGGAGTTTCTAGACTGGGCGCGATCCTTGAGCCAGCTAGGCAGCCACGTAAAAAGACGTTGCATACTCAACCCATTGAAGGATCCAACATGTAAGGGTGTCTTCTAAAGCAGCCCTCGCCCTAAGGATTTGGGATAGGTTTCTTACCCTAGGCATCTAAGGACTCATATATTACGGCTTTTTTGGCCCAAAGACCCTACTAAATAAGGCTTCTGGGCTATTTTGATGCCCAGGGTTACATGGTTTAGGGTTTATGAGTTTAGGGTTTAGGGATTTGGGATAGATTTCTTCCATGGAAACCCCACTCGTCCCCGACAGTGCTGGCGAAGACGACCGAGGTCAAAGTCGACCCGCGCATCTTCAGCAGGCAGGGCCCGAGCCACGAAAGGATTCCTGTTAAGGGTTTTGGGGTTTAGGGGCTTGGGATTTAGGGGTTTGGGGTTTAGGGGGTTGGGATCTAGGGGTTTAGGGGTTTAGGGTTTAGGGGTTTAGGGTTTAGGGGTTCAGGATTTGGGGGTTTACGGTTTAGGGATAAGGGGCTCCTTTGAGGATCCCTTTCTGTGTTTGAGTTTTGTGACGTCTGTGGTTGATGCCTTCTCGTTAGGGTTTAGGGTTTAGGGTTTAGGGTATGTTAAAATTCGCGGTACTTTACATTGTTCGTCCAGAGACTTGGATTAGGGACCCAAAAAGCACATAAGCATGAGCATTTCATGGGAATTGGGCTTCCTTTTAAGGGGGTTTACATGGGATATCCCGAACCATATTCTTGCTTATGTGGCGTTTTTGGGGGCCCTATTTGAAGACCATCGGGTTCACAGGGCATACTATGTCGAGCTGCGGGCGCTTTCTGCCCGGGTTGGGCTTGTTTCGGTCTGCGATGGCGGTGTGCCTATACCTGTAGCTGACAGGACCTTCCCTTTTGAGTGTTCCTGTTAGGTTTTGTATATATATATATATATATATATATAATATATACACATACGTATGTATATATATATATGTAGAGTTCCTCAAAGAAGTAATTGATTAGGTCTTTTGGACCGCAGGTGGTCTCCATTGGAGTACCGTAAAACATCCCAGAGCCGTCTGCCCTTTAAAGCCTCAAACCTAAACCCTAAACCCTAAACCCTAAACCCTAAACCTGCCTGCTGCCTGCCCTGCCTGCCCTGCCCTGCTACCCGCCCTGCCCCTCCTGCCCTGCCCTGCCCGCCCTCTTGCCCCGCCTTGTTCACACTTCGAGCAGCCCTTACAGGGCGCGAGACCCAAGTTGTTTGTTGGAAACCATTGCTTTTCGTCGAGCGGCCGGCACAGGCCGCGAGGACCCACAACCCGACAGCAATCCATTTCAGCCGTGATTTCTGGAAAAATATTGTTGCTTACATGTCAAGCTACGAAAGGAAGCAGAGAGCAAGAAAGCCCCCCTTCAGGGGGGTTTGGGGGGTGAACCCTAAACCCTAATTGAGAATAGTTGGGGTGGTTGGGGCGGGACTACATGCTGACGCAAGCGCGCGATTAGTGGGCGCGCCCCCTATTCCTAAAGTAAAAGGCGCACCCACCGCGCGCATACTGTTACAAACCCTAAACCCTAAACCCTAAACCCTCCTGTGAGCTGTTAATGTTTTGTGCAAGCCTGTCGAAGGCAGGGTCGTGGCAGCAGAGAGAAAGACCCACTGCATTTAAAAAAAACCCTAAACCCCTAAACCCTAAACCCCTAAACCCTAAACCCTAAACCCCTAAACCCTAAACCCCCAAACCCCTAAACCCCTAAAGGCGGCGCCCTTCGACATCGATGGCGCAGGTGGATCCAGGACGCTCGCCCGCCGTCCCACAGGTAGGGGTACTGTAGCACCCACGTTAGGCCCGGTACCGGGACACGTTTTCCCAGGACTACTGTATTAAAGTAATTACCCTAAACACCAAGCCCTTCATCATGGAAGACCAAGCCATTTGGGCCCCCCTCCAAAAGACACCCCCCAGGGCGGGCTTGGGGCCTGCAGCAACCAGAGTTCGAGGACCCAGGGGCCCTGTGTATGCATGCAGGCATCTTTGTATCCATGCATACCGCGAAGCCCTAAACTTTGAAGCTTGAGGCCCTCAGGCCTAGGGAGGTGACCCACATGAGAAGCAGTACGCGACCTGCTGAGGTCTGGAGTGTTCTTTGCCGGCCCGGACCCCCGCCAGGCACCCCCAGGCCCCCCCAGGCCCCCCAGGTCCCCCGAGGCCCCCGCTGGCCCCTGGCCTCCCCCTGGCCTTTACCTCCTGCCGTACTCTGCCTTACTCTGCCCTGCCTTTTGGGAGCAGAAGCTTGGCTGCAGAATTGTGTGTTATTGTTAACCAAAATGGACCTAACAGAGTTTAGGTCCTAAACTCCTAAACCCTAAAAGGTATAGGTTTGGGCGGTTTGCCGCCTCAGAGGCGTGGGGTGGGTGAGTGATGTGATGGCCCGCCGCAGTCGGGCCAAGGCTGCAACTCGCAAGCAACCAAACGGCTAATAAATCTTGCAATCCATGTTGTACTACCGCTACGCAATCTTGCAGCAAACCCTAAACCCTAAGCCCGAAACCCGAAACCCTAAACCCTAAACCCCTAAACCCTAAACCCCTAAACCCCTAAACCCCTAAACCCCTAAACCCCTAAACCCCTAAACCCTAAACCCTAAACCCTAAACCCTAAACCCCTAACCCCTAAACCCCTAAACCCCTAAACCCCTAAACCCTAAACCCTAAACCCTAAAGCCCCAAAGCGCTTTGGGTCCAGTAGGTCTGCTGGTTTGGCAACGCGCTCGCAACCAAGGCCAGATGCAGGGCCGTCATAAATAGAGTAGGATTCCTTTAAGGGGTTCCTTTAAGGGGTTCTATAAGGGATCTATACTAGAGTTCTATAGGGTTTTGGAGGTTCCGTATGATGCAGGTGCACAGTGTTTCGTGGTTTCCTTAGGGTTCAGGGCTTTAGGGTAAAGTTTAGGGTGCAGGATGTAGGGGTTTAAGGGTTTGGGGTTTTAGAGTGCTGGGACACTCACAGTAGGTGGCCCCTCGAGGTTGAGGTGTCTATTTCGGGCTGCTTTCTTGTTCTACATATCTTCAGGATATTTAGGACCATGACGGCTATTTGCTGTGGACTATGACAGCTACTGTTTCATTTCGGCGAGATTGCCTGGCAAGGTTTCGAAACAGTGGGGCCCATACCTGTACTTTACAGCACCTTGGGTCTTGGAACTCCACACGTCGTTTCTCTTGACTTGTTCCGTAAAGGGAGCCATGACGAAATAACATTTATGTTTTTTGTTTCTCATTGGTTGCTTCAAAGCCCAAGTAGTACAATTTCTGGAGCCCCTAATCAAGTAGCACCTAAAGCTCAAATCCTAAGCCTTATGATTACCGGAAAGCGAGTAATTACCTTCAATCCTTTTCTTACCGAATAGCAGAGAAACTCAGGGACTTAGCAAGTACGGATGCAAGTTGTGTACCCTTTCAGATATAGCTACGTAGAGCCCCGATAACGATACTTGTAAATGTGCATACATGTAATTCGAAACCCTAAAAAAACCCTAAACCCGAACTTGAACGCCGAAACTCTACCCTCTAAAACCGGGCCGCACACACTTAACGCTCAACCCCTAAACTCCTATACCCGAAGCCCCCTAAACCCCAAACTTCGAAACCCTAAACCCCTAACCCACCCTTAAATCCCAAGCCCTTAAACCCCAAACCCCTAAGCCCCAAACCCTAAATCCTGTTTCGGTCTCCCAGGCACGGAGAGGAGTATGACGACTCCGAGGGAATGGAGGAAGAGGATGAAGATCCAAGGCCGGGTCTGGGAATTCTACGGTTTAGGGTTTAGGAGGGGGTTTGGGGGTTTAGGGCTGAGGAGTTTAGGGTTTAGGGAATTCTACGTTTTAGGGTTTAGGAGGTGGTTTCGGGGGGTTTAAGGTTGAGGGGTTTAGGGTTTAGGGTATACTGCGGTTTTGGGAGGGGTTTTCGGTGGTTTAGAGTTGAGGGGCTTAGGGGTTTAGGGTTTTGGGGTTTTGGGATTTACAACGGTTTAGGGGTGTTTAGGGGTTCCCGGGGTTCAAAAGGGTTGCGGGTGTCGGAGGTTCAGGGTTTACGGTTGAGGGTTCAGGGTTTTTGCAATAGCAGTTTGATGAATGTAGGATTGTAGTTCATGGGAGCCAATTCAACCCATAATTCTGACACTTCAAACCATACAGAAACAGTCTACTTGTCTCAGGGGGCTCAGTGAGCAAGCGCGTTCGGGTTTTGGGCTTCCCTTGAAGGGATCCAACAGGGTTATGTACTCCGAGGAGATCAAGAGGGTGCTTGTGTTCAATTTGAAGTTGTTTAATAAGCCGCCAATTGCGAGTTAGGGGCTTAGGGTGCTGAAAAGGTTTTACCACCGGGCCGGTTGTAGAGGCTTCAGAGGGCGTGTTTAGGGTCTCGTGGGTACCTGTAAGCCATTGTAATTGTAAGTCCTGAGCCCTTCACTATACACCCTGAAACCTTTAAAGCCCTAAGCCGAAGAAGGTGCAGTTGATGGTTTAGTATGATAGGGTTGGCATTTTTGGTTTTATGGTGCAGGCATCAAGGTTTAGTGTGTTTAAGAGGTTCAAGGTTTATAAGTTTAAGGGTTTAGAGGTTCTTGTGGGGGGTGTCGTTAGTAACTTAGGCTTCATAGCTGGCAGGATGATCGATGACTGGGACGTCGCTGCCGCCAACGAAGCGGCCGTGTACGTAGCTTGCAGTAATATGGCTGGTTGTCAAAATTCTGGTCCTTTTTTGGGTCCCTATTATAATACGGCACCTATTATTTAGGGTACCCAAAAAGGGACTCTAATTTTGACAACCACCCACATATCGAGAGAGGAGTTTGGTTTCGCCTCTTTTGGGAGTTCAGGCTCAGCAATTAGAGGGTCTAGGGTCGATGAATTGGGGTGTAGGTTTTGGGAAAATTAGTGTTTAGTGTTTAGGAATTTCAGGGTTTAGGAAGTAAGGGTGAGGATTTATGGCTTAAGAGAAAGAGTTTCAATCTTTCAGTGCCCGTTTTTTGACAGTGTTTCCTGGAGGTTCTGGGATCCGCGGTTTGGGGGATTACGCAGCATCCGGGATGCACTTTCAAGCATTTCTAGAGGCTCATACCCTACCCCTTTTTCGGGTTTTATGGTTTCTATCTGTTGTATAGTATGATAGGTATGGGTGGTGGATTCCTTTCTGGCGTGTTTAGGGTTTAGGACGAACGGAGCTCTTGGGACGTTTTTGGGTTTATGGTTCGCGGTTGGTATAAACTTAGGGTTGAGGCCTTTTGGGTTTAGCCTCACCAGCAAGAGCCACAGCTTTTCAGCTCAGGACGGCCTCGATGACGACTTCTCGCCCGGGGAGGACCTAAACAGAGTAGTCGTAGTCGTAGTCTAAGTCGTCGTAGTAGTAGTAATAGTCCTTAAACCACAAAACCCGCCCAAGCCCTCAACGCTAAGCCACAAAGCCGTAAAGCCCTAAGCCCGAAATCCCTAAACCTAAAGCCTTAAACACCAAAGCCGAATTGAGATCTCGGGACCTGTCAGGACTGGACCGGCGAGGAGCTACTTGACGAGGCTGTGTGGCTTTTCTGGGATTTGTAGACCTCCTTGGATCATTCCCACACAGGCCACAAAAGAGGAACTGTATGGGATCTTCGACGGGTTTTTGGGATCTGAGGCCAAAAGGTTGAGAGCTGGGGTGGATTGTTGGGTGTAGTGTAGAGGGTGAGAGGCTTGGTCAGGATGTGGCGTCGAGGAGGGAGTGTTTGCCGTGGGTTTTGACATGTGTTGATACTCGTGCCTCTCGGTTGCATGGGATTTTATGATCTTCCTACCCTGTGCCATGGATTTTCTATGCTTCAGCTTGCACAACCAGGGCTGCCACAGCTCGTGGTTAGTGACTGCACTTTGGGAAAAGCCCATTGGTCCTATAGACTCTATAGACCTACTCTTACATACGTTTGGGTCACTTTGGGAGGGCCGCAAACTACAACCCATTAGTTACTTATACGATCTTGTACGCATCGCACACAAACCCACCAAATCCCTACACTCATGCAATCATGCAAACTATAGGCTTCTGTAATAGCACCGCCCGGAGATCCTGTTGTCTCGGCTAGACGAAGGAGAGATGCGGCAAGAGCAACCGATGTCATTGTCGGTTGTGGCTTGTGGCTTAAGGTTTAGTCAGGAGGTTGTGGGTCGCTGGTGGTACACCTACCGCTGAGGCCTATCTCCGAAAGTCAAAGATACGTTGGCCCCAAGCGGGTCGGCTTAGGGTTTAGAGAGCTTGGGGTTTGTAGGATTCATGGAGTTCAGGGTTCAGCATTCAGGATTGTTTGTGCTGCCCCTAGGTTTGAAAGTATACTTCTGAATGCAGAAGCTACCCGCTAGCCTCCAAGGCCGAAACACTGAACCTCGCATTCCTCACAGCAGGAGGAGGAAGAAGAGGAAGAAGAGCTCGACCACGAGGAAGAGTTCGAGATGGACTCCTTGCAGAGCTTTGCACTGCCTTCATGGGGGCTTGAGAGGGTCTGTTAAAGGTTAGGCAGGCCGTTTGAGAGGTATGCTTGCTTCAGGTTTTGAGAATGAGGACTCTAGAGTTTAGTTCGCACGCTGCATGCTGCGTGGCACAATTTTGGGGTTTAGGGTTCAGGCTCCGTCATCCTTTAGCCGCCTCTTACCAGATGCTCTTCTGTTTATACTAGCACAGCCAACATCTATCGGAGGCCTCAAAAGGTGGGATGCAGGTAGGTAGGATGAAGGATCCCTTATATAAGGACTCTTATTTGGGAATATCCCACCTACCTTCATCCCTAAACCCTAAACCCTACCTTCATCCCACCTTTTGAGGCCTCCGAATCTAAGCAGCCCACGCGTCTGTCATAGGAGGCCAAAAGGGGTTTTAGCCTATGGGGGTTAGGGATCCCTAGGGTTCCTTTAAAGGGATCTATAAGGGGATCATAGGAGGCCAAGAGGGGTTTTAGCCTATGGGGGTTTAGTAGGGATTAGGGTTCCCATAGCAGGGTTCATATTAAGGAATCCCTACCCTAAGAGTCTTAAACCCCCCTTTTGGCCTCCCATCATTCTGCAATCTTGTAACTGTATAGCCTTTGGAATCTCAAATAACTCCTGCGCATGCCTAATCCCTAAACCCTGGGGAACCTAAAAAGACTCCAAACTCTCGGCAGCCGAATTGAGGGTTCAGGCTTTGGGGTTTAGGCGTTTAGGGTTCAGGGCCACGTCTTACAACTGCTTTCACTTGGTCATGCTTGGGGGAGCGTAGTCTGTGGGGATTAGGGATCCAAATTCAGAACGCACTGGCTTAGGGTTTAAGGATCAAGTTGGGTGTAAACGTTTAGGATTCATACAGATTTTTGTGGGGATCAGGATTATAGGTCTTGGGGCTTACAGGGTTCAGGGTCAGGGCAGAGCTGCGGTTTGAGGGTCAGAGTCCCTAAACCCCAAACCCCTAAACCCCTAAACACCTAAACCCCTAAACCTCAAACCCCTAAACCCTAAAACCCCTAAACCCCAAACCCCTAGACCCCTAAACCCCTAAACCCCTAAAGCCCTAAACCCTATAGATCCCTTAAAGGAACCCTACAGATCGAACCCTTAAACCCTAAACCCGAAAGACTGTGCTGGAGGAGGGCGACATTCTGCAGAGCCCGTTGAGTGCAGCAGGCCTGCAGCGACCATGGCATCAAGACCCGTGGGTTTAGGGTTTGGGGTTTAGGGTTTAGGGTGGATGACTACCTACTTGGAGGAACATGTGACTTAGTAAGAATGGCTATAAGTACCTTATGTGGGGCTGCAAGTGACCATTATAGTTACCTGAATCCTAGTTACGAAGTCCCATGATTCGCTAAGTTTATAGACCGTGCAACAGAACCTGATCTTTGTCCATACATACGGGTATAGGTTTAAAACCATGATCCCATCTCTTATGATGCAGATAGAGCTTTTTCGGACGGTAGCGTTGCAAGATTCAGAGCGTAAGGTTCTCCGCTTGGGTGGTTGTCAACTTATGGTCCCAACTTTGGGTACCCTAAATATTAGGTGCCGTATTATAAAGAGGGCCCAAAAAGGAACCCTAATTTTGACAACCACCCACGTACTCATGCCATCCAGTCCTGATCAGCCCCAGGACGGAGATTCGAGGGCGGTGGTTTAAGACCTGACTCTTGTAAAACCACGGTTTAGGGTTCAGGGTTTAGGGGTTTAGGGGTTTAGGGTTCAGGGTTTAGGGATTTATTCGTTTAGGGTTTAGGGGTTTAGGGTTAGGGTTAGACCTGATACTTTTGGAACCCCACAGATTTGGAACTTCTGAGACCCCTCCTCTCTCCTTAGGAGGTTCCGGACCCCCCCCCCCCCCCAAGAAAGAAAAGCTGGTACCCTTAGAGGAGGCTGGAGGCTGTGGTGATTATTGTTTCATGGCACCCCCCCCCAACGAACGCCCAAAACAGTAATCTTCAAAACCCTTTGCCAAGAATCCTAAACCCGAAGCCCGAAGCCCTGAGCCAAAAGAACCCCAAACCCTAAACCTGAGCCCCACACCCTAAACCCCCAAGCCCTAAGCCCTGAGCCTTAAACCCTTAAACTCCTAAACCCTAAATCCCTAAACTCCTAAACCCTTAATCCCTAAACCCCTGAACCCTAAACCCTAAATCCCCAATTCCCTAAATCCCCAAACTCCCAAACCCTAAACCCTTAAAACCCTAAATCCCTAATTCCCTAAACCTCTAAACCCTGAGCCCCAAGCTCTTAAACTCCTAAACTCTAAATCCCTAAACCCCTAAGCCCTAAACCCTAAAACCCTACACTCAAAACCCTAAACCCTAAACCCCCGAGCCCCCAGACCCTAAATCCCTAATTCCCTAAACCCCTAAACCCTAAATCCCTAAACTCCTAAACTCCTAAACTCCTAAACCCTAAACCCTAAGCCCTTAAACCCCTAAACCCCTAAACCCCAAACCAATAAGTTCCGAAACTTAAAATACCCTAACCCCTAAACCCCTAAGTCCTTAAACTCCTAAACCCTAAACCCTAAGCCCTTAAACCCCTAAACCCCTAAACCCCAAACCAATAAGTTCCGAAACTTAAAATACCCTAACCCCTAAACCCCTAAGTCCTTAAATTCCTAAACCCTAAACCCTGAGCCCCAGGAGTTCTAGCTCTACCTGCAGGTTCAAACGAGCCCATAAAAAAAAAAAAAACCCTGAACCCCCGGAAGGCCCGGCGGACAGCCCGGGTAGCGCCTTGCCATCGGACTCCACCTTTATCGGCTTCCCGGTGCCTGGGCACCTTTTGGGGGGTTTATAGGGTTCCTTTAAAGGGATCTACAGGCTTTATGTCTAAATTAGGCTCCTTCAGGGTTCAGGGAGTTTAGGGTTTAGGGGTTTACGGTTTAGAGTTCAGGGTTTAGGCTTAGGGTTCAGGGTTTAGGGCTCGTCTTATTCTTGGTAAAGATTTAGAGCTTCATGTTGGGGTGTATAAGGGCTTAGGGCTTTTACCTTGGGGTATATGAGGGTTTAGGGTTTAGGGTTTAGGAGAATATCCAAACCTTTTGCTACCGAAGATCATTATATCCGGGCGTGCAGCTCAAGGGGTTCGGAAGGCTCAGGGCTTCGTCCGGCTTTGGGGTTTGTGTAGGTTTAGGCTTCAGAGGTTTAGGGTTTAGATTTGCTGGTTTAGTGTTTGGGGGCTTAAGTTTTGGGATGTAGGCTTGAGCAGTTTATCTGCAGTGGACTAGGGTCTAGGGAGTTTTTGGCGTTGGATTAGGGCTAAGTTTAGGGATCAGGACTCCTATAAAGCCTGCATGCACCATTATAAACTGTGATTATGCGCCCTTACCACAGATTTTGACTATGATTACAAGTATTTGTTACTAGTGTTGTTTGTACTAGTATGTTGGCTATCTATGCACCCCCAGCCCCCATGATCTGCCTCAAACGGGCTCCTGACCCTAGAAGCCTGTAATCAATATAACAGTAACTATAGTAATAAGACCTAAGAACAATAGTAGCAACACTAAAGGTAACATCAACAAAAACGGTAATAGCAATACAATACTCTCATTGTCAAATCCTAAAGGGAACTCCAGAAAGTTGGAATATGGATTAATGGTAGGATCCCCTATAATTTACCTTAAAAGGGTTACGATAATGATATTCCAACTTTCTGGCTTCTACTGTAAGCCTGGAGCCCCACTGAAGCCCCAGCCCTGCAAGCCTAAAAGCGCTTCGATTTCGACACTCCCCAGACTTAGGGGTACTTAGAAATATTTTTTTATCTTTGGTTATTATAATCCCTAAGAAACAGCTAAAATTATAATTTTTGCTAGGGTTCTAAGTTCAGTATAGTAGACATCCCTTAAAGAGTTTTCTTAGCTGGCCGGCCCCCCTTAGTTTAGGCTTCAGGGCTTTGGGCTTTAGTTTCTTGGGGAGCTTGGGCTTCGTCTCTTGGCTGGAGCTAAGGGTCTGGTTAGGGCTTAGGATAGCTTAGAAGTTTAGGGTTTGGTCTTCTCCCTTAAAGGGATCTGTTCTATAAGGGCTCCTTTAAGGGTTCCTTTAAGGGTTCCTTCAAGGGAACCGTTAAGGGCTCCTTTAAGGGTTCTATTCGGGCTCCTTTGTTTAAGGGTTCCTTGAAGGGAACCTATAGCCCTCCACCCTGTAAGGGCGAAGACGAAACCCTGGCTTTAGATTAAAGGAACCCTATAGATCCCTTAAAGGACACCTTAAAGGAACCCTATAGATCCCTATAAGGAGCCCTTTAAGGAACCCTAGGGATCCCTACAAGGACCCCTTAAAAGGAGCCGCTCCCCCCCAGGTGCCGGCTCCGAGTTCGGAGACTCCGGCCATGTCCCCCGCTGCCGTGCAGGCGAGGCCTTGGGGGTTTAGGGGACCATACTTAAAGGCTCATAGGACTTAGTAGGTAAGGTTATAAGTAGGTTATAATTCGGATAACCCCACTTAGGGGACTTGTAACCCCAATTATAACCTACTTGCTAAGTCCCATGATCCTCTAAGTAGGGATCTGTAGGGTCCCGTTAAGGGGTCCTTTAATTTAAGGCTTTAAGGGATCTATAAGGTTTTTCGGGGTTTAGGATTTAGGGCTTTGGATTCAGGGAATGAGGGTTGAGGGGTGTAGGGTTTAGGGGTTTAGGGTTGAGGGTTTCTTGAAGGGTTCCATTAAGGCATCCTGGGCTTTGTGGGAATAATACGTAGGAGTGAGGGAGGGAGAGAGAGAGAGAGAGAGAGAGAGAGAGAGAGAGAGATGGAGAGAGAGAGAGAGAGACAGAGAGAGAGAGAGAGAGATGGAGAGAGATACATGACATAAACCCATCGTGTTTAACATTATGAGACATGTATATTCGCACGATGTTGCGATTAAAATAGCGCATTATGGCGTTGTATCATGTGATGTTTCCCCCGGGAAGGTGAATCGCGGTTCTTTCCCCGTCGCCTCGGCGCTGACGCCGCAAAGGCTGACCTTCGCCCCAGTGGCTGCAAAGCCGGGGGCCTCACCGCGTTCAGGATTTCGGGGTTTTGGAGGCTTCGGGGTTTATGGTTTAGGGTCGGGTTTAGGGTCGGGTTTAAGGTGTAGGGTTTCGGGGAGGGGGGTTGAACTCGGTGTTCGAGCTTTCGGTTTCGTGGTAATTAGCATGGTTTAATGTCTAGGGTCTGTGTTGTCGTGGATTTCGTTTTGCAGCTGCGTTGATGGTCGCCGTGTACGTGAAGTCGAAACTATCATGGCGGCGAAGACGAAGATATTTTTGGTGCAGTGATGCTTGATGTATCAGCTGCAACGTTGTCGTGCATAGCACTAAATGTGATGACCTAAGCTATGATGTTGTTGATGATGACGTTGTTGATACTGGTTTTGCTGATAGCCCGTCTGATCCTGTGCTGTTGGTCTGCTGGTGCCGATATGATGTGATGTTGCTAGTGTGTTGGTGTTATTGCTGCTGATGCTGGTGGGTTGATGGTGTCGTGTGAGCTGACAGAAAGCCCTATCGTACCACCCACCCTGCACAGCAGTTTTGGGGTGTAGAGTAAAGAGGGTGTGATCGATATATACCAGTATATACCCTAGATACCTCTTGCATGCCCTTTCGCCGAAACCCCAACCGTTTACCCGGGCATGCCCCCCAAGCTCTGAAGTCTAAACTTCACCCTAAGGGTCCATGTAGCCAATTCGCACTTCCTTGAAGTAGTCTCTATGTAGGTACAGTACCTTGCGGTCAAAATATATACTAGTTGTGTACATGGACCCTCAGGGTCAAGCCCTGCTGAATGCTCACGAAGCTCCGGAAGATGTCAACACTTATTGAGAACTCCTCAATTCCTTTGAAGGAACCGGTTCAAGATAGAAACATCCTGTAAAGAACCCTAAACCCCAAACCCTAAATAACTTAATGGCCATAAGCCTTGTAACAGCAAGCACGCCTTGGCCCAGGGCTCAGCCAGCTCCGTTTCCGGTGCCCGTCTGGGCCCAGACGACGACAATACGGCCAAGGGCGCAGGCGGCCGCTCTTCAGGGTTTAAGATAGGGCCCTTAATAATCTGAATAGGGTTTTGGGGCCCGTTATACTAGAATTAAGGAACCTCCACAATAGTATAGGTAATGATTTAGGCCCCTATATTAAGGGTTTAGGGTGGCGGTCTTCTTCCGGTTTTGGCTGTTGGGTTCACCTAGATCCCCCAACTACCCTCTAGTGTACTTAGTCAAATATCCACTACTAAGGGCCAGAAGGGCTCTATTAAAGGGCGCTTGGGGGGTCCTGGCAGGTTTCAGGGTTGAGGGTTTAGGGTGGGATTTAGGGCCTGCAGGACCAACAATCCTGCAGCCTTCAAACCCTCAGACCCATAAGGGCCTTCAGTCCTCAGCATTGGACCTTCAAACTGGCGTTAGAGGTTTAGGGCCAAAGCTTAGGGTTTTGAGGAGTTTGGTTTTGGGCCATTTTGGGAGTTAGAGGCTTTGGGGTTCGGGCTTGTGCGGTTTCGGGTTCAGAGGTTTGGTGATTGGGGTATCATGTTTCAAGGTTATGGCTGGAGACCTGCCGCCATGAAGCTCGAAGAGACGCAGATTCACCAAACATGTCGGGAGGGTTTAGGGCGTGCTTGGAGGATCATAGGACTTAGTAAGTATGGGTATAAGCACCTTATTTGGACCTTAAGTGGGGTTAAAAGTAGTTATAAGTAGAGTTACCTTAAGTATAACCCTAGTTACTAAGTCCCATGATCCTCCAAGTAGCGCGTGGTACGGTTCAGGGTTGAGGGCCCCTGAATCGAAAGCCCCGAATCCTAACCAGGAGTCCTGGCCCTAAACCAAAACCCAAACCATGCTTGTGGTTTATGGTTTAGGGCTTGCAGGGTTTAGGGTTTGGGGTTTAGGGTTTAGGTTCCGCTGTGTTTCTTCCCTTGCCAGGTGGTGTCGCAACCCGGTGCTGCAAGCGTGCCGGTGCAGTTCATGCGGCTGAACCCAACGCGACAGTAGCAAATGTTGAGGCGCTTGAACTGTAACCCGCTATATCCCTAAACTCTAAACCCTAAATCCCAGACTAGGCTGGAGCGTTGTAGGGTGGGCGTGGAGGAGTTCGTCCTTGGTGGAAAAAGCAGTGGGGACGTTCTGCTTGCTCCACAGTGAAGAGCCTGTTGCGAAGCCCGCATCGATCTGAATCTCTGGTAACATTAACCATTTTCAGAGTAATTATAACATATAGCTAAGCGTTCTTCTGGAGAACTATTTTTGTTTAGTGGCCCGATATTCGGTGGATACCTATAGTCTCCATTGTAGTTCGTTTTTTTGGGTTAACCAATTCTATATTAGGGATCCTAAAAGGGAACCTCAAAAAGGAACTACAATGGAGACTAGTGGTAAGTTCTTGGTTTCAGAGGCAGTTTGTGACGTCATCATCGTCTCAGGTTCCTCGTTAATCGTCTCCCTGCAGCCTTTAGGGTTTGAAGAGTTTGGGGTGCAGGCGTTCAGAGTTTATGGATTGAGGGTTTAAGGGGTTCAGGGTTTAAGGGTTTGCATAGGTTTTTAGGGGTTTGGGGTTGCATTCCAGGAGTTCAATTCCAGGTTTACTGCTTCGTTTGCTGGTTTCTGGGCCAAGGGAAAATCAGAGTGTGATCACATCAACCTAAACAGTAAGTACACCGGTATCTTGAAGCCTTGTACGGCAAATCCTTGTTGCATGACCGTCTTCGGAGGCGGGGTGGCGGGGAAAGGAAGTCGTCTTTGCCGGTTCATTCTAGGCCGTCAAGCGCATCGAAGCAGCTTGGTGCTGAAAGTAGTGTAATTGGATGACTAGGCTTGCTTTCTCGCTGGCCTGATCTTCGTGCTTAACATGTCGATGAATGCCCAACACGAGCTCAAGCGATTGTTTCAGGCTCGATAAGAGTCGCTAGTCTAGTTGATTTGAATTTCGAGGTCGAAATCCAGAGCCTCGGCCCCAAATATGTGCAACCCTCCGAAACGTTAGAGAGAAGCACACACCGAAACTCAAGAAGCAGGGACCCGACACATCGAGATTAACATTCTTTGAGTAAACAGCCATGGGCCAGAGTTTGGGCGCGATGCCGCTGAGCGATGTTGGTTTCACAGGCGGGGTTATTTTAATCGGAATGCTGAGGTTGGGCTGTGTCTTTTATTCCGGGATGGGCGAGGTGAGGAGGGAACTTGGTCGGGCGGGCTTCTTGTATGTTTTCATTCTTGCTCTTTTCAGGATGTATTTGTATGTTCAGGTTGACGGGTTGAATGTTTGGATTTGTTGTCATGAGAAAACCACCCAAATCCTAAGCCCTAAATCCCCAATCCTAGAGCCACAACAGCGGTTTCTTTCAAGGGCTAGGTCCGTCGCAGGGCTGCTGTTGTGGTCACAGTCGGTTTAGGGTTTAGCTGGTTCTGAAGAGCTGCTTTTTAGGCCAAATCCAAGACGAACATGAGCTTCCAAAGAAGCAAAGACTTGAATAGACAGATAGCGCTGTTCGTAGATATGAAACACATAGTGACTCAGTACCTAGGAGTAGGCAAATAGATGTACATATGCATACACATATGCATATCATACATATATATATATATACATATGTACATAACCAAAATACGTAAGCTTACTTGTGAATATGTTCAACAGAAAAGTCATGCCTGTACATATAGCTACAACGGAACAAATACATACGCATACGAGCACACGAACATGATATTCACTTGCATAAATACATGCAGACAGCCAGCCAGGCAAGTGGTCAGGACAGACAGTAACTAGTTATGCTGACACATTACACAATCGATAAGGGTCAGAATGTTGACAGATCTAGCCACAGTGCTCTGTCGCTTAAGTCCGGGTCGAAGACCTTTGTCTTCAAAGGCCTTACACGCAGCTTCCAAAATTGAGGCATATCGAGGCTATATTTTATGGCTCCATGTGCACAGCTAGCTAACACAGCTTAGGGTTTCAGGGTTTAGGGCAGGGTTTTGCTTTGCATACGCGAGGTGCTGCGCTCCCTGCGCCGCTGGCAGCACGACTGAGACTGGGGGTCGGGGCTATTTGGCTCCGGGGTTCGGATTTTGGATTCGGATGAATTTAGCAGTTTGGGTGCCTGAAGAACTCGAACAGATGTTTGAGTCTTCTTGAGGTGTGCTATGCGACAATGTTGTTCAGGAGCCCTGAGGGTCAATGTTTTGAAAAACTCAGCGCCCCCCTCCCCCGGTTTGGGCCTTGGGGTTAAGATTTTTGGATTTAAGGTGTAGGGGTCTGGGGTTTAGGGTTGTTGCTCATTCGGCCGAGCACCGATGTGGTGCAGGAGAATTCCCCCACGGTCTGCCAAGAGATTAGGAGTACGGCACCCTAAACCATAAACCATGAGGGCCCGACATCCTAAACCTCCAAGCCCCCTGCACCTTAAATTCCAAAGCCCTACCAGAGAGCCGAATATGCCCTTTTATCAAGGAACACACCTTAAACTAGGGGGGTTGCAAATACGACTTAGGCATATATGCCTTATGTACTTCGGGGCTATTGGGCTCTCTCGGCTGGAGGCCTACAACCTGAGCCCACTCATTATTCAGAGGGTTTAGGCTTTAGGGGTTTCCATGATCCATGGACGATGGTAGTAGCGGTGATTGCTGGTGACGGCGACGGGGGAAGGAGGGCGTCTTGATGACGATGCTGTAGATCGATGGTGTGTCGAACGAGTTTGCTGTGCCCGACCATGTCGGTCGATTGAATGCATTTTTCTGGGTTGGTGGAGGTGGTTCTGGCTGCCTTTGTGGTGGTGTCTGTGATGGTGTTAGCTGTCTTTCTGCTCGGATGGTGATGGTGGCGGTGGTGATGACGATGATGACGCTGTTCAGCATCATCATGATGGTCTAAGGACGAGTATTTACATGATGATCTGGATGATCAAGGAGAAGAAGACGATGAAGGTGCTACTATTAACGACAATTGGGATGCTGGTGATGCTGGTGACTATTGTGCCGATGATGCTACCTCTGAAGAGAGTTGATGTTATAGCGAGATGGCGACGGCCGCTTACATAAAAACCGCCGAGCCCATCTCGTTGCTGGAGGAGGATGAGCCAAGAGAGGCTGTGAAGCTGGTGCCGGCCAGGGCTCGCAAGGGCACCAAGAAGGCCAAGGCCAAGAAAAGGGCAAAGCGGCCAGAGTCCCCGCCACCGGACTCCGAGCATCCCAGGATGCGGAAGGCTCCGACAGCTACGGCAAGGTCGTGACAAGCTTGTTTCGGATAGCTTGTGCCGAGCTGAGGCAGCGACTACACGGTACACCGTGGGGTTGTGTTCCGGGTCAACTTAAACTCCCGGCATCCTGCTGGCGGGAAGCACACAAGAGTGTACCTTAAGCCCAAGCCTTAAACTCTAAACCCTCGAAACACGATGCCTTCTCCTACCCAGTCCTTCGCCTGCGCGTCGCGCGGGCCGCGCCCGGCCGGCGCCGTGCTCAAGGCTTCAAGGGTAGTGCAGGGTAGGGTCTGGGGGTTCAGGGTAGGGGGTTCAGGGGTTTAGGCTGGTCAGTCAGGTAGGATTTAGCGCATGTAAGTTTAGGGTATCGGGAATAATTATTCAGTATAGTACTATACCCTAGTCGTCCCCAGACTTCTGGCATAGAGCTTGAAACCTTGCTCTAGTTATTGAGGCGGCTACATTGCTGCACGGCTTTTATGACCGACCAAAACCCACTGTCTTGAAACCTACCTGTGTATGTTAACATCATTCTGGTAGTTATAACCTGGAAACAGTTTAGGTGCCTTGCACGGCTCAATATCTTCCGGAGGTGAATTACGTAGTGAACTGGGTTAGGGTTTTGAGGGATTCAGATTTGGAGAGCACTCCGGGCTTGGTATGGCGCGTTGGGGCATACAAGTTGGGGGAGTCTGTAACATCGCAAGACACTAAAAGTTCTGCAACTGTAAATCCGGAATATATCCCAAAAGCTAGATTGGGACAGTACGTCCATTTCTATTTACATTGGCAGTGTGCGAAGATCTTTTCGTTATGCAACCCTCATGAATGGCCCCCCCTGAACCTTTAACCCTGCAGGGGTCCTTGGGCATCTTTACGCGTTCCTGTTAGGGAACCCCACGAGTCCTACAAAGGAGCCCCGACAGAACGCTTTCAGATTCCTGTAAAGGTGGTTGAGGTTGTGGGTTTAAGGTTTACAAACCCTAAACCCTACCTTAACCTACCAGAACCTACTGTTTTTGTAGGGCCCCTATAAATCCCATATTAGAGTTCATAATAAGAACCTACAACAAAGTAGGGTTTAGTGGGTCTAGGTAAACCCTAGGGTTTAGGGTTTAAGTTTAGTGTGGAACCCATTGAAAGATTGACAGGAGCGGCCACGCAACGTCGAACGGCACCAGACGGCTTCAGGTATAGGCGGCTGTAGTATGGTTGTGGGGTTTATTGCCGAGGGTTTAGGGTTTGGGGTCGAGGGTTGTAGGCTTTAGGGTCTGGGGTTGAGGGCCCAGGGTTAGGGACCAGAGTTTGGGGTTTTGGGCGGGGCAACGGGTGTCTGTGCCGCGTTCGTCGTGTTGTATCTGGTTCCAGTGATCTGATCTGATGACGCTCGGAATGATCTAGCAAACGGTGGCGCCCCAAGACCCCCCAACTTCAATAAATATGGGGCCGACCTTAGCCAGGGGTCTTTGCAACAAGGATTTCATTGCTTAGGGTTTATACTTGGGTGCCACTGCCAGCTGAAACTCCCAAATTTCTGTCAAAACCCTGCAAACCCTGAATCCACAGCCCCAAAACCCTGGATCCATGCGACAGGGGCACCTTGTAGTAGTAGATGAATGTTTCAAACCAGCAGGACCCAAGCTTTTGTGACATTTAGGGGGATGTGAACGAGGTCCTTGCCGATACTGCTTATTTCACGATCTTGCTCGTCTCCTCAGTCTAGGGTTTATAGCGGCCTTGTCCTTTTTTCCATGGTTCCCCCAAAAGAATCAACAGACCGGCTAGTAGACCTTAAATAATGCCTACAAGGCTCTGTCTATTACTTCTAAAAGGACAAGGGTGGTTTATAGCATTTGGAGTGTATTAGAGGGTACCCAGACATTCCAAAATCCTTTAATTAAGGAAGATCCCTTAAATTATAGTAGGACCCTTAATATGATTTAAGGTATATTCCTTAATTAAGGGAGTTTGGAAGGTCTGGGTAGTTTGGGGGGTTAGGTAAGCCTTGTAACCCTGAAGCCTAAACTTAAACCCCCAACGCTGTGCGTTCTGGCCCACATTGGAAGTTTAGGGCTTACTAACCCTAAGGGTCCAAAGGACCCAATAATAAGGTACTCTTGGTTACGGATAGTAGATATGTAGGTTACTATTTGGGAGAGTGTATGATTTAGGGTAAGGTTGTGGATCAGACACTTGGTTTCAAGAAGTGTTCTCGGAAAAGGTGTTGTGGGGGTAATTACCGTTTAGATTGTGTTTACTTAGAGTACCGTGGGAGTTAGTAAGTAAGGTTATAAGACCCCTAAGTGGGGTTATAAGTAATAATTTAATATGTGTAGTTACTTTAATTATATATAACCTTAGTTACTAGGTCCCATGATCCTCCAAATAGGGTCTAGGGCTCAAAGTTTAGAGTTTAGATTGCTGAGCTTCCAGCTTGCTATGATGACATGGGCTGGTGACACCTTCTCAGAACTATCACAGATGTGGGAGTTCACAAAGATCCGGAACCCTAATACCGGCAGCCCCTTGAGTTCGGCAGGAGGCTCTGGACCGGCAGCCGCAGTTGGGCTGCTTGCCCTTGCAGGCCCTTCATCTTGTAGGGACCCCCCAAAGCGGACAATTATAGCATACTATACCCCGAAACCCTATTCTAATTACCAAGGCCCCAATACTAAACCCCCATAGTGACCCCAAAACGAGCAAACAAAAGCATGTTATGTTGATATTCCTGCTCCCTTTTCAGGGGGTTTATATGTGATATCCCTATCCTTCTTTTGACTTATGGCATTTTTCGGGCCCTGATCTTTAACCCCTGTCGTAAAGTAGGTAACCTGAATTTTTGGGTAGGGCTTCAGGGTTTTACGGACAGGGTTCAGAGATTAGGGATTCATAAGGGGGCTTCACGGCATGGGATATCCAGTGTAATTGCTGCTGTTCGTTGCATTGCGAGTTTGAAAAGGGGGCTCAGAAGGGTTCCGCCACGGTTTAGGGTTTAGGGTTTTAGGTTTTTAGGGTTTAGGGTTTAGGGTTTAGGGTTTTAGGGTTTAGGGTTTAGGGCTTAGGGTTTTAGGGTTTTAGGGTTTAGGGTTTAGGGTTTAGGGTAAGGCTTTATAATGCTGCTTGTAGAAGAGTGCTTAGCAGTAGCTTGGAATGGCAACTATAGCTATGATGCCGAAGCATTTGTTTTCCATTCTACTTCATCAGAAATTCAGAAATCTTGGTTGTCCACATCTCTTGGAAAGCATATGTGGGAGCTTTTGATTAGCGAGCTAAGGATGCACGTAAGTGCTTGAAACTTGGGGTGTCCAGAACTCCTGGGTTCTGGAGAACCATACTTCAATGCTTTGTTTGGGGGGACTTGTTTCTTAAAGGAGCTATCATAAAAAAAAAACATGTTTTTCTTTCTGATTACTTCAATCCCCTAACTCCCAAGGCATCTGCAAGAGAGGTCATAGGCTTTGTGCTTTGCCCTAGACCACCTGTGCCTCCCAAGCAGCACCGGCTTTAGGGTTTAGGGCCCAGGTACCAAGAGCAGGCACACGGAACGACACAGTATGCTGGTGCGATCAAAACACGAGCAGCACCCCGAAGTCGCCAACATCATGCTAGGTCCCCTGTGGGATTCGCTTCTACCAGACCATAAATCATAGTGACCGTTAGGAAAATAGGGGAGGGGGGGGGGGGGGGGGAGGGGGCCTTAATGCCCATAATAAGGACCGAATAGGGCCCATTTAAGGAAGTCTAGTCCCCTACCCACCTCCCCCTAAACCCGCTAAGGGTCCCTATGGATAAACCCGACATCCTCGATGTCAGTTCGGGTCAAACTCTGACCCTAAACCCTACACCCTCGGCCGGAAAGCCCCACACCCCAAACGGTCCAACTCGAGCCTCAGGAACTAGGCCTCGTGTTTTGTTCTGTGGCGTCTGTGTTGCAGCGGGTTTAGGGTCTAGGGTTCAGGGTTTAGGGTTTAGGGTTCGGAGTTTAGGGTTTAGCATTCTGTCCTCGTGGATTCGGCGGCATATCCCTGAAGCAACCGCTAAACCGTGAACCCCTAAGCAACACTGGGAGGGCGTCTACACTGGCCCTCAAACCTTAAGCCTTAAACACCCTGACCCTAATCGCAAACCCCAAAGCTCAGAACCCGAAATCCCTGAACCTTGCACCCTAAAACTCTGACTGCTTAAAGGTGCTGTTGGAGGGCTCCTGACGTTCAAGGAACCCTTAACACTAAACCCTAAGCCTTTAAACCCCAAAATTTTAAAATCCTAAACCCCAAGCCGATTCTTGCAGTGGGAGGCCGTCAGGCGCAGCGCCGGATTAAAGTGCGAGCAGGCGGGACTTTGGGTTGGCTTTAGGTGATCTAGAGGGTTCCTTTAAGAGTTCCTCTAAGGGATCCATAGGTTTTTAGGGCTTCTGGGGTTTAGGATTTTGGGGTTTAGGTTTGCGGCTTTTTTGAACGGGCCCCCTTTACGGGTTCTGTAGGGATTGGCAGGTTTTGGGGCTAAGGCTTAGGGCCGCCGCTGCGGTTTTCCAAAGTGTTTCAGGGTTTTCGATTTTAAGTTATATACCATTATAAGGAAACCATACTACTATTGACTATAGATCCTAATTATGATAACTTAGGCCCTAAACCCTTAAGATAGATTTGAGGGTTTGGTACCTTTGGTGTTTTGAGTTTGGGGCCGGGGCCCTTGAGGGTTTTAGGGTGGAGGGCTTGGGTCTGGGGTCCAAGTTCTGAAGGTTTAGGGGTTGAGGGGTTTAGGGGTGTAGGGTTTGGGCTGAGGGCTTGGGTTTAGGATTTGGGGTATTATTTACGTGAGAGATTTATTGCGGTTCGTGAGTGTTAAGGGTCTTTATGGCTTGGGGCCTGCAACATGGGAGTTATCGAAACTAGGGGTACCGTATTTTGAGGTACTTATAATAAGGATCCTACTATTTCAGGTACTACATTAAATTGGGCACCCTATTTTCGGAAACTCCCATATACAACTTCCAGGTTACAGGCAATCATGACCTCAGCATTGGGATTTCGGGACTCCGGTTTGGCAGGTTTGGGCCCCCGGAAGTTCCATTGTCTGCTGCCCGGGCCCTTATATGGGAGTTTCGGAAAATGGGGGGACCATAATATAGTACCCTAAATAGTAGGATCCTTCTTATTAGGACCCCCACATACGGTGCCCCTAATTTTCAGGAACTCTCGTATCGACTATCGGATTTGCCATCGTGCTGGCCCGTGTCTATGCTCTGAGGGGGTGCGAGATTGCAGCTCAAAGGGTCCTTTGTACTGCTATGGGGGATACTTCCCTAAGTCATATTAGTATTTCCTAATGTGGAAACCCTCCCTAAACCCTAAACCCCTTTTGGCAGTCGCCTGATGCTCCCGGCACAGTGGGATCTCACGAGCCGAGTGTGGAGAGCAAGGCGTCCGAGTGCTCGGCGGGATGGGGGCATTAACTATGAAGCCTGAGGATAAACTTAGGGGTACTTAAAAATATTTTCAATTTTTTTGTTATTATAACCCCTAAGAAACAGCTAAAAGTATGATTTGTGCTAGGGTTCTAAGTTCAGTATAGTAAAGTGGATGAACCGCTTGCAGTACCAGCTGCGAGCAAGGGTCTTCGTCAAGCGCGATGAACATCATCGCAGCCAAAACGATTCACTTTTCTCAAAGGGGAAAAGGAGGGACCCTTAATAAGGACCCCTAGGTATATACCATTAATATAGCTATTATATACCCATTCAAGGGAGCGATCCCAATGTGATTGCGGCTAGGGTCCACATCGCTCGGTTCAGAAAGGCTTGGGACAAGAACACCGTGAAGTTGCATCTGGCTTGTTGTGCTGACCTAACACATGTCATGTGTTCTTTGGAGAAAGCGCTCACCAGTTGCGGTGCCCATCGCAAGTATGGTCAGGCTCCACGGGGTGGATTGGAACGCCAAGTGCAGGAGATTTTGGACGCTTTAAAGTAGGATCAGTGAGGAGGGGTAGGGGGTTCGGCCGTGTTCCCGTACAGATGCGGCATGCGGCTGGGAAACGTTTTGTATGGGAAGGCTGTCCTTTCTTCCCTGTTTCTCCAGTGCCAACGTGTGCTGTGGTAGTTGGCCAGCTCTGCTACTTGTAAACGCCGGGGGCTATGACCCCCTTGCTCGGCTGGGACTGAGACCGTTCGTCCGAATGCCGTCATGAATGAATGAATTATATACCCATTATATAGCCCATTATAGGGTAGGGGTCTCCATTAAGGGTCCCTGCTTTTCCCCTTTGATTTTCGCTGCGAAGGAAACGGCAATTTGGGGAGTTGTTGCTGCTACGCGGCTGGCGATGTCAGCTCTGAGGAAGCACTTCAACACCTACAACTTCCAAGAAGAGGAATCAGCCGTGGCTGACGCGTACTTGCG
The DNA here is from genome assembly GCA_905221615.1 of Symbiodinium sp. CCMP2592. Classification (NCBI taxonomy): domain Eukaryota; class Dinophyceae; order Suessiales; family Symbiodiniaceae; genus Symbiodinium; species Symbiodinium sp. CCMP2592. The sequence goes on from CAJNDT010000440.1 coordinate 104,076, forward strand.
ACTGCATCCTGCTGAGTCCGAGGAGACCCTTGATTGCAAACAAGGAGCCTCGCAGTGTGCTGAACAATGATCGAGACGTTGTGTGCAACATATGCTCTTGTGCGACTCGAAGTGATGGGTATGTTTTCGTTCAGGTTTTAGGGTTTAGGGTTTAGGGATCAGCTGTTCAACCGTTCGCTGCCGAAAGCGGAGCTCTCAAGCGAGCTTCGCACCACGATATGTGGCCGGAGCCGCCTTGGTATCTCACATTCTCAGATAACCACAGATGCAGCATCCTTAGATAGGTGTGGTAGTATGACGGTTGTGTGGCTACTTGTTGTAGTGAGTTAGTGTCATTTACTGCATTGCGATGTTCCATGACTGCGTGTTATATGGTCGAACTAGTTGCTAGTAGCCGAAGCTTTCCTCTTCCTTTATGAGTGTAGTTCAAGCAACCGGAATTGACCTTAAACTCAAGTCCCTAGACTTTTAACCTTTATCCGCAGACCCCAAACCCCCAGATCTAAACTAAAACCTAAAGCCCTGAAGCCCACAACTCTAAACTGAACCCATAAGACTGAAATTCCAAACCCTAAAACCCTCGGACCCCAAATCCCTACATCTAACCCCCAAACAACCATAAACCCAAAACGCTGGACAAAGCCCTAAACCCGACAACCCTAAAACCCTCTTAAATCCGAAACTACAAACACAAACTACTAAACCCTACAAGCCCATAAATCCCAAAACCCCAAGAACTAAACCTTACAACCCGAAACCCTAAGACCCTATTAAACCTTGAGCCTTAAACACTAAACTAAACTCTTGAACCCTAAAGCCCTAAGCCCTAAACCTAATCCAGAAAACCGCAAATCCTTTTAACACCCCAAACCCGAAAACCCGAAACCTCTATAAAGATTTAGCTCTAAACACTAAACCAAGCTCGAAAATCAGAAAACCCGAAAACCCTATAAAAACCCTAAACCCTAAACTAAACCCTGAAACCCTACACCCGAAAACCCTTAAACTTAACAAAAAAAACAAACCCCGAGCTCGTCAGCGGCAGGTGCCAGTCGTGGCTCGGATCTGGCAGAGACCACGAAACTGGACTGACGGAGGGAAGTTGTGGGTTTTATGTTTTTTTGGGTTTTAGGGTTTTTAGTGTCGTAGGGGTTTAGGGTTTCTTGGGTTTTAGTGGTTTAGGGTTTTAGGGTTTAGTGTCTAGTGTTCTAGGGTTCAATGTTTGACGGTTTCAGTATGTAGAGTTTCTTGTTTTGGGGGTTTCAGGGTTGGGGTTCATACGAGTACTTAGAGGATCATGGGACTTAGTAACTAGGGTTATAATTCAGGTAACTATACTTATAACTAACACTTATAACCCCACTTAGGGTACTTATAACCATACTTACTAAGTCCCATGAACCTTGAAGTAGTTGAATGTAGGGTCTAGGGAGCGGAGGGAACTTTCGGGTACTGCAGGGGCCAAAATCGGAAGATATTCTGATTGGAACCCTTACATCAGAGTAGAACTAGAACGACGAACCCTTACGATACAGCGATGACAAATATAGCAAGGGCCTTAAGAAAAAGTATGAATTACTACCTGTTCAGGCGTTTACATTGCTAGCTTGTATTTGCGGCGCTTTATGGGTTTAGGGTTTAGGGATTAAGGTCTAGGTTTTAGGACGCTGGGAGTAAATTGGAGTTGTAAGGTTCAAGGCCCTTTGGATTGGGGTGGGAGCGGCTATACTCGTCAATAACCCAATTCGGACCACACTACTAAACCCGATGGGTCTTGAATACCTGTATAAGAACCACCAACTCTTAATCTGCTTGCCTAGAAGTGATTTGCGGGCTCAAAGTTAAAGGCTTATGGCGTGTCCCACGGCGGATGGTGAGGACCCTCGACGGCACATCCTGGTCAATCGGGATGCGGACAACATCCTGAGCACCAGCTTCACGAGCGAGTTGACCAAAAATTGAGGGTTTAGGGGTTTAGGGTTTAGGGGTTTAGGGTGTATGGCACCGCTTCCAGCAGTGCGAGCCAGATGCGCGCTTTCCGCTGCATTAGCTGCGGGGGCTTGACAGGGGCTCCCGTCGCCAACTGTGTGTCAAGTTCTGTGCCCTCAATATATAGGGGCCTTAATAATTAGACTGGTGATTTTCGGGGCCCAGTATACTATACCTATACTAAGGAACCCCCCAAAACAAATAGCATAAGGTAAACGCCAGAAAGTTGGAATATGATTATCCTAACCCTTCTATGGTAAATTATAGGGTATCCTACCATGAAACCATATTCCAACTTTCTGGAGTTCCCTGTAAGTAACTATTTAGGCCCCTATAGTACCGCCAGTTTCAGCCTGGGCATGCAAGTACCAGATCAGCAAGGCAATGGTTCGGGACCCAAAATGCACATAAGCATAAGCATTTTATAGGGATATCCCTACCTTATTGGGCTTCATTATAAGGGGGGGGGGGGTGTATATGGGATATCACTAACCTTATTCTTGCTTATGTGCTGTTTTGGGGCTCTAAATGGGGATCAGAGGCGAGGACACATGAAAGCACCACTGGTCTGCTTCTCGTGTGAGAGTGCGTTAAGCCCCTAAACCCCCGAACCCCAAACCCTGAGTCCTAAACCCTAAAAGCCTAAGCCCCTATATAAACCCTAAACCCCTACAACCCTGAATCCAAACCCCAAAACCCCTGAACTCCAGAGGTGATTTCTAACCCTTGAAGCCTCAGCTGCTGACGCAACAGCCTACACCCCATGCCTGCAACTCTCGAACTCCAAAACCACGCCCCAAACCTTTAACTATAGTCTCTTAGGTGATGATTTCTTCATTTTTGTTCATATAAAACCCAAGAGAATATAACATCTGTTTATTATGGTTCTAAGGGGGGTATAGTTTACGGTACCCGAAAGCTTATGTCCTGAATCCACATCTCGAACAGCCTAAACCCCGGAGCCTGATAAAGCCAAAGGAACCCACCTGAGAGCCCTAAACCCTGGGTTAAGGGTGTAGGGTTTACTTTAACCACGAATAACCTGCCTTTGTGAAGACTGATATAAGGCTTTTTGAGCTTGGGGTTTAGGGTTTCAAGCTTTGAGGTTTCTGGTTTTTGAGATCTTGCCGCGAGCTGTGGGGGAGGATCCGCCTGACCTGCATGCGAACAACATGGAGCCGGAAGCTTAATATAGGGGGCCTTAAAAATTACCCATGCTATTGTGGGGGTCCTTATAATAAATGTATTCTAATAAATATTAAGGCCCCTATAGTGGCCTGTAGGAGCTGGGTTTCAGTGGTAATTATTGTGCATAGTGATGGAATAGTCCAATTGTCACCACAGGAGTGTCGTTTCTTCCCCGTCGACCTGATCATCATAAGAGGGCTTCCATGGGGATCCAAAAATCTACCGTTTTAAGGGTTTGACCCTAGAAATAAGGGGTCATTGCCTACTATTTTGTGGGGTTTGGGGGGTACAGGTCTAGCACGAGTTGGAAGGAAAAAGATGATCTGGTGGGTTTAGGGTTTAGGGTGGGTTGACTTGATCACAAGTCTTGTTCGCTCTCGGTGTCTTCGGGTCTCACAAGGTCAGTCATAACGGGAATGACGGGCAAGCCAGGTCATTCGGGGGCCTCAAGAGCTAGGATGAAGGTAGGTGGGGTAATCCCCAAATATGAGTCCTTATATAGGGGATCCTTAATCCCACCTACCTTCCTCCCACCTTTTGAGGCTTCCAAGTCATGTGGTTCAGATCATTCTGAAAGATGCTGGGCTGGGAGGTTCGGAGCACAAGTCGATGAGGATACAAAGAGGAGACTCTGAGGCGTTGTTTGCATATGTAGGTTACAAAACAGAGGTTTCTAGGTTTTTTAAAGAACCTAAACCTAAAACCTATGTTGTTAAAAAAACGAATTTGGCCGTCGTGGTGGAATAGTGGGAGACCCAGTTTGCTAATTAGAAGCCCTAGCAGTAGAGTGGGTAACCTTTAACCACTTTCCGGTAATTTGACTTCTATATAGCCCGAATACACTCCCACAGGTTATCCTTCGGTTTCCCAGGATACTGGACAAAGGGAACCTTAAGCCCTCAACCCTAAACCTTAAACCCTCAACCCCCTAAGCCTTAAAGCCTCAACCCTAAACCTTAAACCCTCAACCCTAAACCTTAAACCCTCAACCCTAAACCTTAAAGCCTCAACCCTAAACCTTAAACCCTCAACCCTAAACCTTAAACCCTCAACCCTAAACCTTAAACCCTCAACCCTAAACCTTAAACCCTAAACCCTACTGGACAAGTCGGAAGCTGATCACAGACATTCGACAACGTACATCTGCAGCCCTCGGTCTGCAACCTTGCACTTACCTTTGGTTAGTAGGGAATGGAAGAATGGTAGTCATAGTAGTTATAATTGCTACTATTGCTACCATTCTTCTATTCCCTACTAACCAAAGGTAAGTGCACTTCCATCGGATACTGGACCCAATAGGTTTAGGGCTTAGGGCTTAGGGCTTTTAGGGTTAAGGGTTTAGGGTTGATGGTTTAAGGTTTAGGGTTTCGGGTTTAGGGTTTGTAGGGCTTAGGGTGCCAATAATAAGGGTCGTTCTCTGAATTAGGGTCCGGTCGGAAGAATCAGTTGGCGTGCCCCGTTACAGCCCCCGCAGTCATACTATAATGTACCCCTCCTTTAGCCACCCTTTATTGTGCTCTCGGAACGCCTATTTTGAAGGAGCCGCAAATTCAGACAGCTCTACTCTCTTATCTTAGGGTTTAGGGTTTTAGGGCTCAGGGTTGAGGGGTAAACCTTGAATTATTAAACTCTACCTGGACTATATTAAACCCTTGCAACCCCCTTGCAACCTTGTCAGCCCAAAGCGCTTAATATTACCCCAAAGCATCGACTCTTGTAATGTTGGCTGAGGTTGGAGTTTGCAGAGCGTGTGGAGGATGCCCTCATGAAGACAGGCACATTTGGAGCTGGCAGGATTGCATTTTAGGGGTTTCGGGTTTCGGGTTTAGATGATGGGGTGTATAGGGCCCAGGTTTAGGGTATAAGGCCTAGGGCATAGAGCTTAAACTAATCGGTCCTCTTTCAAGTGAACCGTAAACCTTCAGGGTGTTAGAATTTTAGCTTCGTCGGGAGCTGCACCGTCGAAACACTCATGACACCGCACATGTCACCTGGAGGGACATTTCAGACCCCAAAACTTTCATCGACTGTGCTTCCGCCTCGTTTGAGACCACAGTCGCCCTGTCTACCGCGGCTCAACACTGTCTCCTCTTGCTCGATGGCATGCGACTGAACCGAAGCTGCTTTTGGGCCCTTCACTGCTCCAACAGGCTTATGGGTTTGGCTTAGGGTTGATAAATTTAAGCATACTGGTATGTTATGAGTAGTGTTCTAGGTATGCCAAGCGGCAGCTATAACTTTCAAGAATCTATACCTACAGTTTCAGCAGCAATAAAGGTTGTTGCCCGGTCATGTACGCACATGCCATACACCTTGAATCAAAGATACGGAGAATCTCCGTTAAGGAAGCTGAGACCACCAAGCAACAAGCAACAAAAAACCAAGTAACCTGGCAACCCAAGAAAGCTTAATTTCATAGACAGCTCTTCACGAACCTTGAACCCTGAAGCCTAAACCCTGAACCCTAAACCCTGAACCCTAAGCCCTTGACATTGCCAGGTCGCGAGCACAGCCAGGCATGGGAGAGCGATAATGTAGGGGCCTAAATAATTGCCTACTTTCGTTGGGGGGTTGTAAGACCGTCACGGAGAAGACCCCGCCAAATTGTCGGGCGGCAAGCAGTGCAGTAAAAGCTTCGCAAAGGAGCAGAGATCAAGGCTCAAAGCAATTGCAAAAAGAGTGATGTCAAGGCCAACGTGGAAGAAAGCAGCCCTCCGTTTGACCAGTAATCCGGAGCCATGGGCAACCGCGATGACAGCTTTCGGAGACACGACTCGTGTTCTGAAGATCCGACCGCGGCTTTCGGGACACGACTCGTATTCTGAGCTCAGTGGCTCGCCCACATTTGGCCCGGGAGAAAACCGTGGAAATTCGCGGCGAAGAATGCTCGCACAGGTTCTGGGTGACACTGGCAGACGCTGGAACCAAAACAATCCGTGCAAGAGCTCGCTTCGGCAGAAGCCATGTCCTGACGGAGGCTGAGAAGAAAACACATGCTGAGGCCCTCTCGCATCTCACATACCCTACGGATCTAAGGACTCATATATTAAGGCTTTTTGAGCCCAAAGACCATGCTATATAAGGCTTTTGGGCTATTTTGACCCCTCGGGGTACAAGATGTCGTGACTTAGGGTTTAAGGTTTAGAGTTTAGGGGCCATGGAAGAATTTGAGCCACTGGCATGCTTGATCCAGATTCCAACATGGCCATATGGGGATATTGGGCTTGGAATTTCTGTTCCAGCGTTTGTGTGTTCAGTCATTATTATTACAATATATATATATATACATATATATATATATACATACGCATCAGTTTAGCGTTTGAGCAGTGCTTGGTTTGATTAGGTTTTGTGGGAAGTACAGGTACAAGTACCGGAAATATGATAACCACTTATCCCCCGCGCAGAGTAGGGTAAGATTTGCTGGAGTGAAGTTGGAAGTACAGGTACAAGTAAGCGAACTATGATAACCACTTATACCCTGTGCAAAGTCAGGGTGCTCAGAGACTCAAGACCCTCTGGTCTTAGGGGAAAGGAGTTAGGGTTTACGGCCTAGGGTCCCTGCGATCCCTTACAAAGCCCTGTTCAAGCGCCTCTCTAACACCCCATACATCCCCACCGATAGAAACCTGTATGCCCGCATGAAACTCTTAGAGTTTAGGGTCTGAAACCCTAATATATGGTCTTTCTAGTAATTACATATACTATCTTGGCGGGGGTCCTTATTATGATTGTATAGTATAGAGTGGCCCCCAAAGCCCTAGTCGTCTTAGACCCCCTTATCAGACCGGTGCACTGCAGTGTTGCAACTTCGAGCTGGTGTGGGCACTCTCGCTTCAGAATGTGTGCCAAAGACGCCAGAGCAAATCATTCATATGCTGCGAATGGAACACAAAGTGTTGCAAGGAAAGCTCTTGAAAGAGCCCATCCCGAGCAAGAACGTTTGGTCTCCCACGAGATCTGAACTCGAACACAAGCGCTTGCCCATGTTGCGGCCAGATTCAGAGGGGTAGGCACCGTCAGAGTCGCCCTGGAAGGTTGGAACTCGAAGCCTGTACCGGGCATTGGAAAGCGGTTACATAGAGTTTGTTCTGCTTCAGGGGTTCAGGGCTTAGGGTTTCGTACAAGGGCTGTGTGTATAGCTTATGGCTCAATATGCGGGCTGCCTGACAGTTTTACAGTCATGTTGGAGCTTGTAGGTTTGGAGCCTTATGTGGGTTTAGGGGTTTACGGCTTAGGGCATAGGGTTTACGGCTGCGAAAGGCCTTTGAAGGCTTTCTGTTTGGTTCGATTGGCCTTGGGTTGTTGTCGGGTTTCTGGGGTGTTCCTGTAATAAGTTCCCAGGGTGTTCCTGTAATAGGTTTTACTTCAAAGGAGTGCAGAATACGGGTATTTTCTACACATCCTCCAGTATGAACTTCTGGCTGACGCCTCCGTTCTAAATTTGAGGCTCTCCAAAAGAACCCAGCTAAGGAGAGGTGGGGGTTTACGATTTCGGGTTTAAGGTTTCGGGTTTATAAGGTTTAGGCTGTATTAAGCCCCACCCTCTGAAACTCCATGCAGACCAATAGGTTTGAAACAACCCCAAAACGTTGAATCCGTAGAAACACTGTGCAGCCCAGAATACTGTTTGAGTCTTGGACCCGTCTGCTGGCAGGGCATTACTATGTGGAATCAGCCTGGTTGGGCTTTTTGGGACGTGGCCAAGATCTTCGTGAAGTCCGGGAAGGGAGGCGCGGCAGAAGGGAAGGGCCCGGAGAGAAGGATTCGGGCGCATAGGGATGGTAGCTTTCGTTTTTTTTTTGGTGGGGGAGTCTGCTCTAAGGAGGTTATTAAGGCATGAACAAGGCATCATATTTCTGCAGCTCTCACACGGGATCCAAGAGAATGGAGTGTCCGCACTATATGTTGAAAGGTTTAGGTGTGTGGGTGTCTGCGTTCCGGAGATTAAGATCGACCCCCTTTCCTAAACCCGAAGCCTTTCGGGCTCTGACTCCTATGCAGACTGTTTCGGAGTTTCGTCGTTCATGTGCCAGTGCCAGTGTTGATTCGGCAAGGTTCTTGTCGAGCCTTGAGGGTTTAGGGGTTTTGGTTTTAGGTCGTAGGTTTGAGAGTGAAGTCAGTGTCTGTGCCCAACCGAAGCTTCTTGGTGAAGGATACGCATTCGCTTTCAGCCCAGAAACATAATATGATGCCCGCAGCACATACGAAGTCAATGTCAATGGGCTGGGTTGGATTCGGTTGGAAGACTGCGGCAGGAAACGGCTGCAAGTCCTTTCATCGAGAGAAGTGGCTTGGCAACGCATGTGAAATGCCCTGAACCCATATTTCGATCCTCTGAAAGAGCTTTGGGTTTGGGGAGTTGGGTTTAGGATGTAGAGTTTTGACTCGTCGGTTCACTGGTCGTTCGGCTTGCTGATGACATCCTTCGCGATCTGAACCGGAGATTCTAGCCTGTGATCATAGTGGTGACTTCTGCCTTCCGGCATAATTTAGTCCTAAGACCCTAAGGCCCTAAACTACTAAATCCTAAACCCTTGAAGACAGGAAACTCTTTGGCGCTACGTTTCCTGAACCCCAAACTTTGCGAGGTCGGGTTGCTGAGTTTAGAGAGCTGTGCACTTTCTACTGCTGTGGCTCTTCGGGCTCCTTGTGGTTCCTGGTTTAAAGGATCTTACAGGGTACTATAAGTGTTCGATAAAGGTGCAGGGTCTAGGGTCTACTAGAGCAGTCGTAGTCGTATTATTACTGAGTAGGGTTCCTTATTGTACTTAAACCATAATTCCACCCCAAGACTGTATATCAACGGTCAAGCCCCCTACATCATACAACCCTTATCAACGCCTTTAGTGCAACCCGTATAGACCCCTTGAAATGAATCGGCAAAGCGAACCCGAGTCCAGCTGTTGGGCCTCTAAAACAGAAGCCTACAAACCCGTTATAGAAACGGTACGAGAATCCTGCACCCAGACCCTTGGAAGGATCCGGAAAGTAGATCCTTTACGAACGTACTTAGTATCCGGAAGGGTAACAAATTAGGGGTTCTACTTTCTACATCCTGCAGGTTTGGTAAAGGGGGCCTATGAACCCCGATGCAGAGCAACATGTCGTAGGTCCATCGTCGGTGGGGGAAGTTTGCCGATCTTTCAGCGGGCTTACGTTGTCGGCAGACATGGTGGAGCTCGTTGCGACGGCGATCCCCACGCCTGCGGAGGCCTCATGAGTTTGGTTCAGCCCGTGGCCATGCTTGATCAGTATTTGGGAGTTTCCGAAAATTAGGGGTACCTTACTTTGGGGTCCTTAAAATAAGGACCCTACTATTGGGGGTACTATATTAGGGTCCCCTATTTTCGGAAACTCCACCGTGCGAGCTGGTCTCCATGCAGATTCCGCTCAGGAGATCTTTTGTCCGAGCGAGGCTTGCGGAGGAACACTGGCACGGACGTCAGCAAACATTCTGCAACGAGGCGGTCTGGGTATGAGGTACTTGGAGGATCATGGGACTTAGTAGGTATGGTTATAAGTACCCTAATAAGTGGGGATATAAGTAGTTATAAGTACAGTTACCTTAATTATAACCCTAGCTAGTTACTAAGTCGCATGATCCTTTAAGTAGAGGGCGTGGATCTGGAGAACCGGGCCCCAGCCGACTCTGTTGCCATGCATCATCGGGGCCAAGCAGCATAGGAGTCGCAGGCAACGGGGGGTAGGGTGTTGGATCGTAGGTCCCAAAGGGTCCTAAGTAATTACCTGTAGATTACGAAATAGGTGTTCGATGATAGGAACTGCCATTATGGTTTGGGTATGTTTAGGTAAGAATCCCCCCATATAGGTACTTAGGACCCTTTGGGGGTGTTCGATTGCGACACGAGATCGAAACTTCAGATAGACGAGCCGGGAGGCTTGTGGAAATTGAGTTTGGGCCTAAGGTTGGGTGCTGGACAGTCAAGGATCCTTCAATGTTTGAAGTGCTTGCAGCACAGAAGTAAGAGAATGGGTTGGGCAAGGCTTTCCTCACAAGGCTCTCAGTTTAGGGTTGGGTGTTTGTACTATAGCTGGTATTATAAAGGGTATGATGATAAGGGTTAACAAGCTAGGGTTCGTACCCTGGGACCCCATGTACCCATGTGGTAGGTACTTAGGAATTAAAGAAATCCCTTATAGGTACTTTAAGGCCGATTTACCAACTATGTGTGGGTACATGAAGACTTTGGGCTACCTTAAGGGCTGCTAACAGGGGTAGTGTTGAGAGCTTGACGGTTGCAGTTGGCACTGCAGCTGCTTGGATTTATGAGGTAGAGTTTCGGAGTCAGAGCTGCTGGTGTCCGGAGCCTTTGGGCTACCTTAAGGGCTGCTAACAGGGGTAGTGTTGAGAGCTTGACGGTTGCAGTTGGCACTGCAGCTGCTTGGATTTATGAGGTAGAGTTTCGGAGTCAGAGCTGCTGGTGTCCATCGTCAAGAACGGCGTCGGCAGCCAGGGTTTGGGGTTTATAACCCTAAGGGTCCATGCACCCATATGGAGATACATGAGAGCCCCAAAGTACCTATATAGGGACTACATTAAGGCCAATGTATATCCAATATGAGTACATGGACCCTTAGGGTAAGGTTTAGGGAGCCCTGTATCCGTAACTGTGAAGCCCGGAACCTGCGCTATAAAGTGTGCGGGGCTGAAGGTTTGACTGTAGGGTTTACCCAGGCCCTCCTAAACCCTAAACCCTAAACCCCTAAACCTTAAACCCCTAAACCCCAAACCCCTAAACCCTAAACCCCTAAACCCTAAACCCCTAAACCCTAAACCCTACACTTATCGCCCCCACACGACTGCAAGGCACATGCCCAACATGGGCCCAGACGGCGGTGACGGTGGCCATGGTGGCGACGTCTATTTGGAGTGCTTCGGCTGGGTTAGTTTCGGGCTTTCATGGTTGAGGGTTTAGGGTTTAGGGTTTAGGTGGTATCGGTGGTATTCAAGCAAACGGCTGTCGTGTCAACGGCCGGGGACTTTGCCATTCGGAGCATCAAGGTTGGTTTCCAGGAATTGGGACTTGGGACTTCAACCCCTTAGGTTTCAGGTTTAGAGTTATTTTAGTTTAGAGTTTGGGGTAGTTTAGACTTAGTTTGCAGGGTTTAGGTCTTGGAGTTTAGGGTTAGAACGGAGGGTAACAAAGTGCACAGCTTAAGGTTTAGCGCTCAAGGTGGTTCACCCAAAGGGTCTTAAGACTTACACGGTCGGAAGTGGGGTTTTCATTGTTTTTGGCATTACGACTATGGTAGGGGTATAAGTATCCCCATATAGCAACTTATACCCTTTGGGCCTAAAACCATACACCCCCAACCCTGAACCCAAAGCCCATAAAGTTGCTGAGCACCCCTGTTGGGTATCCTCAGCCATCGCGAGGTGCGCTCCGATGTCCAACACGCTGAAGCAGTTGCGCGAAAGAGTGTCCCGGTCCCGGTGGGATCACTGAGGGCTGCGGGTTTAAGGGTTTGAGGGGTTGGGGATTTAGGGGTTGGGGCACCCCATCACCCTAAAGCTTAAACCTGGCCGAAGGAGTAGTTTACCGTCGTTTGTGTCGGAAATTGTGGGAAAGTCTTTAGGCAATCGAACTGCCGAATCGGGATGCTCAACAGCATTCCATGCAGCAGGTGTGCACGTCGAGATGGCCTCCCAAGCCTTTCCGTAGTTTGTGGGACCCGAAACATCAAACCCCAAGGGCAAAACCGGCTCACTCCGGGTGGGGGGGTAGCTTTTTGGATTCGAGAGGATACTGCTTGCATCGCTCGTGCAGATACTCTCTGAATGTAAGGATCCGACGATGTTGCCGGAAATTTTATCTGCCCCAAGGCAACCTGAACTGTGTGGCAGTTTGGGCCGCCCCTATTAGCTATGACTTACCGTTGGTTAGTAGGGAATGGAAGAAATGGTAGTAATGGTAGTTATAATTGTACCCCATTCCTCCTTTCCATATTACCCTAAACCCTAAACCCTAAACCCCAAACCCCAAACCCTAAACCCTAAACCCCTAACCCTAAACCCCCAAACCAACGGTAAGATGAACGCATGCAGGGCATCAGAGCATGCTGCATAGTTGGGAGTTTGAGTTTAACCCTGCTAAATCAGACCTCTCCAACCTGTAGGCCCAACTATAACTAGAAGCCCCTATAAGCTCTGCTTCACTGCGCTACATTCCTACGGTTGATGATATAAATCCTGCATTACCTTAAGGACCCTAAACTATGGGAGTAATGGTATATTCCTTAATTATGGGTAATGCAGGATTTGTATCATCAACCGTATGCGCTACTTTCTTAAAGCGAGGCACTACTCTGCCCAGAACGGGGGCGTCGATCTGGCAGTGATTTGGGTTTTGGAGCGGATGCTCCGAAGGGTTTAGGGTTTGAGGTTTAAGGGTTCCTTAAAGGGCTCCTTAAAGGGATCTATAGGGTTCCTTAAAGGGATCTATAGGGTTTAGGGTTCGCGGTTTAGGGTTTAGGGTTCAGGGTTGGGGTTTTGGAAGGATTCAGGGCTCGGGGCCAAAGATTTTCGGGTTGTAGGTTTGAGGTTTCGACTTGTACCTACGACTAGTTCGAGGGTTGTACTATACTATCGTACCCTATGATGAAGAAGGGGCTCATAGGCTAGTTTGTTTTGCAGGGCTTGCGGCTGGTTGTACGACAAAAAGATCAAGAGGAGAACTTACACCCTAAACCCCAAACCCTTAAACTTACACCCTAAACCATAAGAGAGCTTTGCCACACTTCTCACTTATGGCGGTTTTGGGTTCGTATCTACGGGCCCCAAGAGGGACGTCAGCATAACCCTTTCACAAGTCGAGCTTAGGCTTCAGGATTTAGGGTTGTGATTTTGGGATAAAGGGTTCAGGGTTTTAGGGTTTAGGGCTTACGGTTCAGGATTTAGGGTTCTGGGATTTTGGGCTTAGGGTTTTGGGTTGAGGCCGTGCCTTGGGTGTCCCTTTTTTGTCAAGGTCAAGGTGCCGGACTTTCGGCATGTAAGGGTTCTTTGAGGGTTTCCAGACACTCCAAAACCCCTCAATTAAGGAATATACCTTAATCTGCAATAGGGACCCCTAATGTGATTTCAGGCACCTTCCTTTATTACGGGGTTTGGGGTTGTTTGAGGTCTGTAACGGCTCTATGACGGCTCCGTAAAGGTGTTCTGTCTATTTCGATGTTTTCGGCCTGAGTAATGCGAAGAGGGTTTGGGCGGTGCTGTAGAGTATAGCACGTAGGGACTATGGAGTGTTTCGGTGTTTAGGCGCACTGGCATGGGCAATGAGAAACATGAGTAGCTAGTTAGTAACCTTAGTAATACAATTGCTGAGCTGCTGAGGGATTCTTCTCATGATTGTTATGGCGCATTAGACCCCAGCATTTGAGAAAGTCCTGTGCGAACCCTTGAGAACGAACCCTTTGTTGAAACCTTGCTCTAATCAACAATGCCCCCCATGTTCCAGTAGAAGCCGGAAAGTTGGAACATGATTGTCCTCGTGCCCTTAAGGTAAAGCAAAAGGGATCCCAGCAAAACTCATCCTACCTATAGTCTCCATTGTAGTTCCTTTTTGGGGTTTACCTTTCAGAATCCCTAATATAAAATTGGTTGAACCAAACAAATTTACTACAATGGAGACTACAGGTAGAACCATGTTCCAACTTTCTGGGGTTCACTATAAGACCCTGAACCCCAGAACCCTAGAGCCCTAAAGCCCGAAAAGATCCTAAAAGGAACCCTAAACCCTAAAACCCTAAACGGAAACTTAAACCTGTAACCCTAACTAGGATGCCCAGTAGTACCCTTATTCCCTTTTTGTAGTCCTAGGTTCCTTATAGAGTTACCCAATACCAAAAAGAGAGGCCTTTTTATTCTTAGGTTACTGGGTATCCTAGCTAAACACCCCCCAACCCTGGGATCTGGGATTTCCGTTATTGCGGGTTTAGAGCAGTTGCGGGTTCAGTGCCAGAGGCAGACAAGGCCAGCGCTGCACCCGATAGTGCGCTATAAGGGCTTTAGGGGAGGGCTTTAGGGTTCTAGGGTTTAAGGTTTAGGGTTTCAGGGTTTTAAGGTTTTGGGGTTTAGGGTTTAGGGTATACTGGTATACCGTTTCAATCTTACAAATATGATTCAGAGACTGGGGTCAAGATAAGGGACCTTTGTCCTAAAACCTAGGCCCTGGTCTCTACAGCCCCAAACTCTCAATGCTGTGGTCACATTACCAGCCCACTGGGACAAGCAGACAACAGACAATCAAGGGGGAAAAGGAGGGACCCTTAACAAGGACCCCTAGGTATATACCCTTATATAATATAGCTCTTATATACCCATTATATAGCCCATTATAGGGTAAGGGTCCCCATTAAGGGTCCCTCCTTTTCCCCTTTGAGACAAGTGTCCGCTAACGTAGTTAAAGGAAAGAGAGTTCAGGGTTTAAGGTTTTAGGGTTTAAAGTTTTAGGGTGTAGGGTTTAGGGCCTAAGGTTTCAGGGTTTAAAGTTTTAGGGTTTAGGGTTTCGGGATCATTTCAGAAGCATAATCGCTGATACGCGGCCAACGTCAAGGTTTTGCGAATCCAAAGCCAGGTGGGCCTGGGCGACAGCATGCGGGGAGCAGACGGCCGTGACCAAGTCATGTGCACGGCCCGGGTGGGTTGAATAGAGGGGTTTTAATAGGGGTTCCTATACAGGGATCTGCTTTGTAGTTTCGATATAGGGGGTCTATAGGGTTTAGGGTGTAGGTGTAGGGTGTAAGGGTTCATGGTTTAATACAGGGGTCCTTCAAAGGAGTCTATAAGGGATGTGTAGTAGGGTTTCCATATATAGGGGCTTTGATACTGCAAATCGGGCTATGGGGTATCAATTTTTGAGAAAGAAGCCTCAATGTAGTATCGGTCATCAATAGAAGGCCCTTATATTATTAGGGCTACCGGCTACTTCCGCGCCACCAGGAAGCATGTCATGGAGTTTAGAATTCAGGCCCTGTAATCCTGCGATACTGCCAATGCAGTATAGCCGAACAATAGGAAAAAGAGCACCCTTCTCATTATAGGGGGCTATTCAGGAACCTTAGACGACCCTACACCCTAAAAGCCCTAAACCCTCTAAGCTTTAAACCCTAAACCCTAAGCCCTATAGATCCCTTAAAGGAACCCCATAGATCCCCCTTAAAGGAATCCTTAAAGGAACCCCAAACCCGAACCCCCCCTGGGCCGAGTCGCGTTCCTCCGGGGACGGTGGTCTACGTGCGCGAACGATGGGTGCCGGGAGACGACAAGTTCGGTGGCCGGGTCCTTAAGGGTTTAGGGTTTTTGGTTCACCCAACGGCTTAGGGTTCCTTTAAAGGCATCTATGGGGTTCCTCCTAAGGATCCATAGGGTTTAGGGGTTAGGGATTTAGAGATTTAGGGTTTAGGGTTTAGGGTTTTGGGGTAGGCTTTGGGGTCCTCAAGGATTCCTCTACGGCTCCTTTAAGAGTTCCTTTAGGAGTTCCTTCAAGGGATCCTTTATGGGTTCCGATCTGGGTTCTAAGGGGTTGGGGTTTAGGGTTTAGAGGTCAGGGTTTAGGGTATAGGGTTGGAGGCTTTAGGATCAGTTATGAGCGAGTTTATAATGCTTATGGGCTATGTCAGTTGGGTATTGTAATCGTGTTTGCGGCTTGCATCTCTGACAGCAACACTTACAATGGGTGTCTTGGGGTATGTTTTTGTGCAACTATACAATAGGGATTGTAGTAATGGCATGTTTTCTCATAAAATCGACAGGCAAGACGACCCTCCTGAAAAATGTCTCAAACCCCGGGCTAAATCCGAACGTGCGGAAGCCATTCGAGCTTGCGCTGTTTTGCCCTAGAAAGACTCTTTGGAACGCTTAATCGGTTGACATCAACAAGACATGCCCGAGCTGTCGGGGTTTAAGGTTGAGGCTTTAGGGTGTCAGTATTTACAGGGGTTGGGAGGCATTAGTTTTCGTGGTTTGTCAATCACAGGTCGTACGCTTTTTATGGTTTCGGGCGTGGAGCGTAAAGGTTCCAGCTTACACCTTGGCCTTCAATCTTAACCGCTGCGGAGCCGATGTAGATAACTTCATTTCTCCGGCCAAAGCTCTTACACCATAAGCTTTGAAGGGTAAGTATTTAGTTAGGGGCAGGGTTTCAGGGATTACTGGTCCGGGACTGCGGATGAGAGTAAAGTGGGTTTGGGTATAGGTGACCCTAAACTCTAAACCCGCAGCCCTAAACCCTAATTAACCCAAAACCCTAAACAGAAACTACACGCTCTGCGGCCCAGAAAACCTGCCCTACGAGCAGATGCTGATTCGGAACGAGGTCTGTCGCCAGGGTCAGTTGCTGGGGTCCAGGGCTTCAAAGGTTTAGGCCTTTTAGGGCTTCAGGGGTTTAGCGTTAAATTAGGGCTTGCGGGAGTTCATGCTGAAATTCAGGCATCTACTTCAAAGTGGTTACCCCTTACATGCTCAAGTCTATACTTTACGATCACTAGTCACGTACAAGCTCCAGGGGTTCTAGTTCTTTTGCTTTCAACAGGGTTTGAGCTTGTACACAAGTGCTCTGTTTAGGGTTTAGGGTTTAGGGTGCTGCTTCACAGGTTTCGCGAGTGTTGCTGGCTATTTCCTGGGTAGTATTCTGACCCCTGAAAAGGGGACCCCTCTTTTTCTGGATCTCTGACAACGGACCTTATTGATTGGGTCTATATCCCCAAGGGTAACACCTAAAACCTAAGCCCTAAGCCCTAAACCCAACCCCTAGTATTGGAGGCTTCGTCAGTTCAAGGGTTCGGAAGCTAAGGCAGGAGGCCATGGAAGGAGGATCGTGGGACCTAGTAAGAAGAAAGATTGAAAGTACCCTCAAGTAGATACAAATCTCAGTATAGTTACCTTCGTTATTACCCTAGTTCCTAAGTTCCGTGATCCTTTCAGTAGGTGGAGTGAGAGGTGCCCCGCTGCCGGCTATGGGCACCAGGGCTCTGGACTGGTTACCTGAAATCCAAGGGTAAAAGGAGGGACCCTTACCAAGGACCCCTGGGTATATACCCTTAATATAGCTATTATATACCCATCATATAGCCCATTATAGGGTAGGGGTCCCCATTAAGGGTCCCTCCTTTTCCCCTTTGCTGAAAGGGTTCTGTATTATCACTGGGTATCGACTTGGGATAACGTTTCTTTTCCCTTATATTCCTTAACATAGAGCCCTATATCCCAAAATGTTATGGGGACTGTTGAGATCGACACCTAGTTTACCATGTTGAAACAATAACTCCAAAACCCTAAACCCTAAACCCTAAAACCCCTAAACCCTAAACCCTAAACCGTAACTCCAAAACCTACAGACCCCGAGCTGCCATCCGTTCCCGTCGCCCGCGCAGCCTGCAGCTCGAAAAGTAGCGTGGGGCATCGTTGAGACGAATGTACCTGGGGTGTTTAGGGTTTAGGGTTTAGGATGTATGGAGGAGTCTTATCAGAGTTTTGGTTGTAGAGCTGTTAGGTTTCCATGTCGGTGGTCTTGGTGCCCAAACCCCTAAGCCCTTAAACTGGCCCTAAACACCCCTGAAGCCGGATAGGTTTAGCCCGCCAAAGCCTCAAAGCAAGAACCATATGATTCTAAACTCTTCAAGGAATTGGCCGTTGGGTTCGCAATACAAGCTGCAAGCACTTGCTGATCATTACCTCAAAGTGTAGGCCCTAGGCTTCACCCCGAACTGATCTTGAAACAACCCGAGTCTATTCCGGTTGGCCGTTTGAGGTTTCCAGTTCGGGGCTTCAGGATATATTCATCGGTGTTGCTGGCCTCGGCGGTCGCCGCTTTGCTTAGGGATCGGGCCCTGGGAGAGTGATGGGCGCGGCTTGCGCGCGTCAATCTCACTGGTCGCTGGACCGTGCTTCTCGCAGCGTCAGTGGCTTGGCGGTAGAATCAGCCTTGGGCTACTTTAGGATTTAGGGCCTGGGGTTTTAGGGTTTTGGATTACAGGTTTTCGGATTTAGGGTTAAGGATTCAGGGTCTGTGGGTTAGTGTTTAGGGTTGAGCATCCTCCAAAGCAGTTTGGGACTGAGAGTTCAGGGACTGTTCCCTCATCCCATTTGCATGAGTGTTCGGTCATATGGGGTCGAAGAAAAAGAGGTATTTAGGGTTTAGGGTTTAGGGTGTAGGGCATTTCGGCGTTTTAGTCGTAGTAACGATCGTCGTCGCAGTGGTGGTGATGGTAGTGTTTGGCGGTGGTGGTAGTAGTAGTAGTAGTAGTAGTAGGTAGTAGGTAGTAGCAATGGCAGATATAGGGTCATCCTCATCTGCACGCCGATAAGGCCAGCCTCTTAGATTCCGGGCCCTTGTGCTCCAAATGCCTGCTTTGCAATTCAGCAAGTGCCAGTTGAAGTTTCGAAGACTGCCTGAGGACTACTTCCTAAACCCTGAACCCTAGTCCCTACTCCTTTCTAAGCCCTACTACTTGCATCGCATACTAAACCCAAAGCTTGCAAGGAAAGTCTGAGTGCGTGGCCGGTGATGACTGATCGGAACGAACTTGTAGAGCAGGGTGTCAGGGTTTGGGATCTTGGTGCTTGGAACTCACGTGCACCGCAAGGTGTATAGCCCTGAACCTCGGTTTAGGGGTTTAGGGTTTATATGGGAGTTTCCGAAAATTAGGGCTACTTTATTTGGGAGTCCTTAGAATAAGGATCCTACGATTTCAGGTGCTATATTAGGGTCCCCTATTTTCGGAAACTCCCATGTAGCAGCACTGAACCCTAAGACTCGAAAGCTCTCAAGTCGATCCGTCCAAGCCCTGAACACAAAAACCGTAAACCCCCGAACTGCAAACCCTGATCCACCCGACTCCGGAAGCCCGAGACCTTCATGAGCACCGTATATTAAGAAACAGAAGAACGTATAGTCACCTTTTCGATCCACCAAGATCTTTGCACTCGTAGTTGCCAAATCCAGCTTCTAGCATGAAAGCACAGGCCCGGAGTACGTAATCAGTAGCAGGCAATCCTTAAAATATTTGTGGTTCTCAAAGTTTAGGGTCCTTTTTCGGTCCCCAAAGTAAAATGGCTGCCTTATAAACCCTAAACCCTTAACCCCTAAACCCTAAACCCTAAACCCCGAAACCCCTTCACCCCTAAACCCTAAACCCCCAAACCCCTAACCCTGAAACTCCTCTCCGAGGACGGGGCTGGGAGAGAACGAAGGTCCGTTCCCCTTCGGGAAACGGAAACCCCGGACCCAAACAGGGTCCCCAGAAGGCCGGAGCATTCGGGTTTACTTCGGGGTACTTAGAAATTTGTTTTAATTTTGTGTTATCATAACCCCTAAGAAGCAGAGGCTGGAGCCTTCGGAGGGTGTTTTCGGTTTAGGGTTTAGGGGTTTAGGGTTTAGGGTTTAGGTTTACGGTTTTGGGGTTTAGGGTTTAGGGTTTTGGGTTTAGGGCTTTAGGGTTTAGGCTTGAGGGTGGAGGGTTACTGTTTAGTTTTAGTCATAGACGTGTGTTATACCTATGTAGGCATATCTTTCTTACACATAGTGCAATGTACAGTGTGTTGCGGGCCCTGTAGTAAGTACGGGTTATAGCGTCATGGCTCTGGTGTTCGTGGATGTGCTTACTGATGTGCGTGATTGTGTGAGTTTGAGTTGCGCGCTCCGGTAGTTCCCGACTCCTCATAATGTAAGACACCCTTGTTGAATCTACTACCAGTATCACGCTACTAGTACTACAGTAGTGCTGCTGCTGCTGCAGCTGCTGCTGCTGCTCCTCCTCCTCGCCCTACTACTACCACAAAGTCCTACATCTACTACTCCTACTACTACCACTGCTGCTACTACGACTACTACTACTACTACTACTACTACTACTACTACTACTACTACTACTACTACTACTACGACTACTACTACTACTACTACTACTACTACTACTACTACTACTACTACTACCACAACACTACTCAGTTACCGCTCCTCTCAAGCAACTAAAGCTTCTAGCATGTAGTCGTTCGCGAGGACCTGAAACTGAACATCCCGAAGCCAAACCTTCTTTTTGGCGAAACTTGCGGAGGCTCAAACGCCCTAAACCCTGAACCCGAAACCCCTAAACCCTAAACCCTAAACTCCTAAACCCAAATCCCTAAACCCTAAGCCCTATAGATCCTCAGAGGAACCCCATAGATCCCATTACAGGAATCATTTAAGGAACCCTGAAGATCCCTTAAATACAAAAACAGAAGCCCGCTGTCAAGTCCAAAAGTCTTGAGCCCTAAACCCTAAACCCTATAGATCCCTTACAGGAACCCGTAAAGGAACCCTTGCAGGATCCCTTTAAAGGAACCCCTCAAGCCCCTAAACCGAGGTCTTCGGTGGCATTTACGGTTCAGGGGTTTAGGGTTTAGGATTTTAGGGTTTAGGGTGTAGGGTTAGGAACCCCTTTGAAGGAACCTCCCTAACACCCCTTTTGATCACCGCGAGGTCTTCGGAGGCATGGAGTTTTCGGAGGGTCAGTGGAAGCAGGTGGCGCCAGAGTGCACGGGATCCCCCGGACGAGCCTTGGTTGGTTTACAGAAAATAAACCCCATAAAGTTGGAAACCGGATTAAGGCCAACGGTTCCTTATACATTACTCTTAAGGGTTGAGGCTATGGGGTTTCTAACTTTTGGGCTTCTACTGTAGGGTTTGGGATCCTCTAAGGATTCCTTTCATGGATCTATGGGGTTCCTTTGAGGGATCTATAGGGCTTCAGGGTTCCTCGAAGGATTCCTGCAGGTTCGCTCAATGGATCTATGATGGCTCTTTAGAGTGGGTTTAGGGCTTAGGCCAAGCCTTAAAGACCCTAACCCCTTTAAGCCCTAAAGCCTAAACTTGGAGCCTTAACCCTGAATCCTTATGTCCCTAAACTCTAAACCCCTAAACCCTAAACCCCTTTACATCGCCTAAAGGAACCCCATAGACCCCTTAAAGGAATCCTTTAAGGATCTCAAACCCTAAACCAGGTAGTCGCTCCTGGGGCGTTTCCGAAGGCTGGTCGCATGCTGCAAGCCGTGCCTCCCCAGCAAGCCACTGGGCATCGAATTGTCTAGGGTTCAAGGTTCAGTAGGCCCAAAGGGTCCGAGATCATTACGGTATATACTTATAGCGTATTTATTTTTTGGGGGGGTTCTAAGTATGTACCATAATGATACTCGGACCGTTTGGGAGGGTTTAAGGGTTTAAGTTTTAGGGCTTAAGGTTTAAGTTGAAGATTTAGCCACTGGGCATCGATTTGGGTGGTTGTCAACATTAGGGTCCCTTTTTTGGGTCCCTAGTATAATACGGCACCAAAAGTTTAGGGTACGCAAAAAAGGGCCATAGTCTTGACAACTACACATTTGTCTAGGGTTTTAAGGTTCACAGCAGGGTGTAGGGTTAACGTTTTATAGGTCCTAAGGTTTCAGTTGAAGGCTTAGCCGCTGGGCATCGGCTTCTCACGGTGTGATAAGTGTTTTATCAGGATTTTATCACGGTTTTGTAGATTCATAAGCGCGCTCCCAAGGATTTCTGAGGTTGATCATCAGGATTCCTTGAAAGGAACGGTAGGGGTTTGATGCGGGTTGTATCAGGGTTCCGAAATGGCCTCCACTGGGTCCAAATTTAGAGAGATTATGGCATTATGTCCCAAAAGACCATCCCGATCATGGTTTTGGTGATAATTCTAAGGAACATGAAATATATATTCGGGTTTCAATATGATGATGAATATTGTTATGCTTACTAGTACCATTGTTGCTATAATTATGGTTGTTAAGATGATCGTGATGTTCATGATGATCATGATAATGAGTGGTAGTAGTAGTAGTAGTAGTAGTAGTAGTAGTAGTAGTAGTAGTAGTAGTAGTAGTAGTAGTAGTAGTAGTAGTAGTAGTAGTAGTAGTAATAGCAGGCAGTCAACAAGCCGTGTTGCGGTTTGGCAGATGTTAAGGGTTTAGGATCGAGGGGTTTTGGGCTTTGGTTTTGAGTTCGGGTTTAGGAGATCCGGGTTGCGGGTTTGGGGACAATCCTCGTACCTTAGAATATCTAAAATGTGGGCCTACGTGCTTGGAGGGTCGGGGGACTTAGTAACTGGTAATTTTAGGGACTTATAAGTACCATAGCCCCAATTAGGGTCCCTTTTAGGGTACTTATAAGTCTACTTACTACCTACTTACTAAGTCCCCCGAACCTCCAAGTGGACGATAGGAGCACTCATCACTAGTCATCACTAGCCCATGGAGCAGAGTCTGGACGATTCCTAAACCTAAACACCGAAACCCCGCCTAAGCCCCTAAGCACCCCTAAACCCCCAAGCCCCTAAACCCTAAACCCCAAGCCCCGAATCCTGACGTTCCCCTTCAGAAACGCTCATGTCGAGATAGCAGAAAGTATTGATGATAGGGTGTAGGGTTTTGGATTTGGGGTTTAGGGTTTGGTTTGTTAAAAGTCAACAAGGGGACGTAGAACATCGCTCGGGATTCAGTTGCAGAAATGTACAAATTTGTACCAGGCGTCTGGTAGAGGATTTGATATGTTATGTACTTGGAGGGTCGGGGGACTTAGTAAGTAGGTAGTAAGTAGACTTATAAGTACCCTAAACGGGACCCTAATTGGGGTTAAAGTACTTATAAGTCCCTAAAATAACCAGATACTAAGTCCCCCGACCCTCCAAGTATGCACGGCTTGGAGCCGCAAGCCCTATCTCCTCGCACTTGCAGTCGAACTCCTGCACCCCGAATCCTAAACCCTGAAGCCCCAAATCCCTACACCCTAAACCCTAAGATGGGTGTCTAAACCCCCAAACCCTAAAACACTATACCCTATACCCTAAACCCTAAACCCTAAACCCTAAACCCTAAACCCTAAACCCTAAACCCTATACCCTAAACCCTAAAGCCTAAACCCTAAACCCTAAACCCTAAACCCTAAACCCTATACCCTAAAGCCTAAACCCTAAACCCTATACCCTAAAGCCTAAACCCTAAACCCTAAACCCTAAACCCTAAACCCTAAACCCTAAACCCTAAACCCTATACCCTAAACCCTAAACCCTAAACCCTAAACCCTAAACCCTATACCCTAAACCCTAAACCCTAAACCCTAAACCCTAAACCCTAAACCCTATACCCTAAAGCCTAAAACCTAGAAAACCCACGAACCCGATAAGTCCCCCCAAAGGCTCCCTAAACCCTGAACCCTACTTGAGGGATCATGGGACTTAGTAACTAGGGCTCCTTTAAAGGGATCTATAGGGTTCCTTAAGGATCTATAGGGTTTAGGGTCTAGGGTCTACTTGAAGGATCATGGGACTTAGTAACTAGGGTCATAACTAAGGTAACTACACTTATAATTACGTATAACCCTAGTTAGGGTACTTATAACCTTACTTGCTAAGTCCCATGATCCTTCAAGTAAAAAGTCCCCAAAGGCTCAAGCTCATCATCATCATCGGACACGCTGAGTGTCGGCAGTTGGGAGGCTCCCTGCTTCAATGCTTTTCGGATTCCTTTGAAGGGTTTCAGGAGTTTGGGACTTTCGGTCTGGGTTTGGGGTTTAGGATTTAGGGTTTGAGGGGTTTAGGATCTAGAGTTTCAGGGGTTTAGGATTTAGGGTTTAGGGGTTCAGGGGTTTTGGGTTTAGGGGTTTAGGGTTTAGAGTTTAGGGTTTTGGTTCCCCAGAGGCCCCGGAATGACCGAGTGAAGAAGGAGAAGGGAAGCTCAATCGAGACTAGCAAAGTTGAGGAGTCAGGGCGGCTTGCCAGAGGCTTGGGGTCAAGTTTTGTGGGGTGTTTAACACTTAGGGGTACTTAGAAGTTATCTGTATTTTTTGGTTATTATAATCCCTAAGAAACAGCTTAAATTACAATTTTGCTAGGGATCTAAGTTCAGTACACGTTTAGGGTCATACTAGACGCGTCTGCCTCTGCCACGGGACAGACCGACTCGCTCATCGCGAAGACTCAAAAGCGCAAGCGAGACACTGTTGTCGGTGATAGGGCTGATGATATAAATCCTGCATTACCTTAAGGACCCGGTTTAGAGTTAAGGGGGTTTAGGATTTAGGGTCTAGGATTTAGAGTTTAGGGTTTAGGAGTTGTGCAATATTCCTTATCATGGGTATTGCAGGATTAATGTCCCAGAGACCCCAATACCCCTTAATTAAGGAATATACCTTAAATCATATTAAGGATCCTACTATAATCAAAGGTATATTCCCTAATTAAGGGGTATTGGAGTATCTGGAAACATCCCCCTAAACCCTAAGCCCTATAGATCCCTTAAAGGAACCCCATAGATCCCCTTAAAGGAATCCTTATCATGGGTATTGCAGGATTAACGTCATCAACCGAAGGGGGGCTCCTGGCACCCAGAGCCGTGGCCGAACCAAAGCGGCCGATGTCGTTGACTTGAAGAACAGTTCGCCTGATTTAGGGTTTAGGGTTTGGGGATTAGATTAGGGTGTGGGTGCTCTCGTTTTCCTAAGGGTCCAAGTAGTCCTTAGTCTGGCTTTTGATACTTAAAAACGCCCTAAAGTATTAAAATAGGGAGTACTTGGACCCTCTGGTTGAGGGGTTAATGTTCACGTTTTAGGAAGCCCGCAACCTAAACCCCAAGGATATATAGATCCTTTTCTGGATTAGACACCCCAAACAGAACCCATAACGAACTAGTGCAGCCACAGAACTCCTTGAGCACCCAGGGTTTACGGTTTAGGGTTTAGGGTTTAGGGGGTTTAGGGGTTTGCAGTTCAGCGTTTAGGGGTTTAGGGATTGGGGTTTAGGGTGTAGGGTCAACTGTTAACGTTGCGCAACTGTCATAAAGCCATGGTAGAACCCACATGGCACCTGTATAGAACTCCTTCCCCAAGCGTCCATGTACCCAATAAATAATGCAAATTTGGGCCCCAACGTTATTCATTAAAGTATATAACCCTAAGGCTCCACGTGCCCAAATGGTAAATATTACATACTTCGGCTTTAAAGTTAAGGTAGTCGCTATATAGGTACATTGGGCGCAAAGTATATACTATTCGGGTACATGGACCCTTAAACCCCCAAGCCCTACAGAATCCTGCAAGGAACCCTTGTAGCACCCTTAAAAGAACCCTTAGAGGGGTACATGGACCCTTAGGGCATTGTTTCGGTACATGGACCAGTAGGGCTTTCAGTCACTTTTGAAGCCTGAGGATCTCGCTTGGCAGCCTCCCATGCCATCGCAGGCTCCACAGGCTCAATTTAAGGTTGAGGTTTTGGGGTTTAGGGATCCTTAAATGGTTCTATAAGGGATCCTTAAAGACTTCTCTAGGGGTTTAGGTTTTAGGGTCAGGGTTTAGGGTTTCAGGGATTTAGGCTTTAGGGGTTCAGGGTTTTATTTAGGGGGGCCCAAAACCACATAAAGCATTCTATGGTGATATCCCTATCTTATCGGGCTTCATTATAAGGGGGTTTATATGGGATATCCTTATCCTAATTTGTGCTCATGTGCTTTTTTTGGGCCCTATTTATATTATAGGCTTATAGTTTAGAGTTTAGGGGTTTTCTTTCAGGGTGTGAGTGGGATTTTGCGTTCTTGCAGGGCCCTGTCGGCTTTCCAAAATTTCGGGGTTGGGGTTCATCGTTTGGAGCAGTGGCTTCAGTGGTCAGGATGTGGGTAGTTACTTGTGGCTTCAAGGTTAAAATCGTGTCATGACGTTTACGAGAACGAGAGCGGATTCTTTTCCGCCTAGTGTCGTCTAAAGCTACAAGCCTGGGCACAGGGCACCAAGCCCCTGCCTAAAGCCTAAAACCCTCAGAGCTTGAAACATCCTTGTCGCAAATGCATGTCAAGTTTCCGGGGACCACCAAGAATGCCAACGGCTGAAGCTCTGGTAGCAAGGAAGCCGTGATCCCTTTTGAAAGCCTTAGGGTTGGAACTGTAGGGTGTTTAATCTAGGGGCTTAAATAATTATCTATACTGTTGCGGGGGGTTCCTCATTACAAATATGGTCTAACGGGCCCCAAAACCAAGTCTAATTGTTAAGGTCCCTATGTTAGACGCTTAGGATTTAGGGGTTTAGGCCAGGCTATAGGCTGCAAGGTTTTTGGTTCGGGAGAAGGGCTTGGACAGGATGTATATAGGAGAAGTACCAAACCCCACCGAAACCCAAAAGAAGATTTCTGGTTCGCGTGGGTCTTCCGGATAAGGGTTTAGGGTTTAGGGTTTAGGGTTTAGGGTTTAGGGTTTAGGGTTTAGGGTTTAGGGTTTAGGGTTTAGGGTGGTATAGATTTGATGGGTGTGCATCTTGCGAGATGAGAAGACATTGGCAAGTGCATCTCTGTCACCTTGAGGATCCTTGCAATACAGGGGCGATTCGTAATTCGGTTCCTTAGGATTCCGATGAGTATGTTCAAAGCCCTTGTCTATTCGCAGCAAATCCCCTCGTAGAACCTTACAGAGTCCTTCTAGAACCTTCTGAATTTCATGGTGAAAGGAACCTTTCTCTCAGTACCTTAGCCCTAAGCTTTCAGATTATGGGAATACCAGAACTTCGCAAGAGGGCCCATATGCATTACCATTTTGGAATGAGGCCTCACAAGACCATCCTGATAATGGTTTTGAGGGACCTAACTGCGTCATCGTAGTATATGTGGCAACATGTAGGCCCTAAACCCTCCGCTCCTACACCTTAACCCTTCAAAAGACTCTACTACTACGGTTGATGATATAAATCCTGCATTTTTCATAGTAAGGAATATACCATAGTTCCCATAGTCTATAGCCATTCAGGTAATGCAAGATTTATATCATCGACCGTAGGACTGTAGGAAACCCTCTGAGATGGACCCTCTAGGTTCCATGAACCCAACGATCGCTGGGAGGCCTTCCATGGGCAAGCCCTGACGGGGCATTCCCTACGTGCACTAGGCTGATTGGTTTAGGAATTACCTTAACCCCAAGTAACCTACCTTTTTTAAGGACTTATATGAAGAAATCATATTAGGGAACCCGAAAAGGTAGGCACTTTAGGGTCCAGGTAGGGATTAAAGTAGATGCGGGTTAGGGTTTAGTTAGGCTTTGCGGTGTTTTGTATGGATTATAGGGCTGAGGTGTATTTCAGCACCCCAAGTACCCTTTAGTTGAGCCCTTATCGTCGCTAAACCTTAAACCCTAATCACTAAATGAAAAAAGCTAAACGCTTCAAAAAAAACTGAACCCTAAAACCCTAACAACAATGGCCTGGGGATGTATAGGACTTTTAGGTTTAGAGTTAAGGACAAATATAGTGTGGAAGACCCGCAGGGTGAACAACCGTGGGTTTCAGTGGGTTTAGGGGTTTGCGGATTTTGGGGGTTTAGGCCTGAGGCTCCATGTACCCATATAGTATATACTTAGGCTTCAAAGTGCCTATATAGGGACCCCTTTAAGGCTTAAGTCTCTACTATAAGGGTACATGGAGCCTTTGGGAGGGTTTTGGGGTTTTGGGGGTTTAGGGTTTCGGGGTTTTGGGGTTTAAGATTTTAGGGTTTAAAGTTTCAGGAGACTGGTTCGGCTTCGCATTTGGGTGAAAACAAAAGGCCTAAACTTTATGCATCTTTGGCCCAATACCCTACGGGCCCACGAAGATGAGACTTTCTGGAATTCACTCACCTTCTATTCTATTCTATATTACTGCTTGCGGAAACTGAGTACCGAATCATTGTAGGCAGTTGGGACCGTTAGGGGCGCAAACCACAATCCTGTCCCAAACAATACCCTGATCCAGCGCTCTCAGCGCTAATCAACAATCCTGCCGGCCCTATATGCACCGTCAGCCCCATGTGTAAGCCCAATATTTCAGGAGAACCGACGCGCCTGCCCTAAACTCCAAACTCTATGCACTAATTAACATGGCACCCTAAACCCAATGCATAACCTGAATCCGCCTACACCCTAAAGCTAGACCCTCCTTAAAGGACCATGGGACTTAGCGACTAGGGTTATGATTGAGGTAACTATACTTTTAATTACTTATAACCCCACTTAAGGTATTTAAAACCATACTTACTAAGTCCCATGATCCTCCTTCATAGCACTCTTATAGATCCTTTAAGGACCCCCACTTACCAAGTCCCATGATCCTCCAAGTAGACCCTAAACCCACTAAAACCGTTGCAACACTCAGCCAACATCCTAAAAGTCCCTGGGCCCTGGGTTTAGGGTTTAGGGAGACACCTGAAACCCTTCAGCACAAACCTCAGAGCCTAAAAACTCCAAAACCGAAAGCCCCTAGTCAAAAAAAGCTCTCTACCTGCCTAGACCCCCCCAACTACCCTCTAATATACCCTAAATGCCCACTATTAAGGACCATAAGGGCTCTCTACTGAAGGGCCCTTGAAAGGTCCTGGCAAGCCCTTAGTCAAAAAAACCCTCAACCTCCAAGCAGCACAGACTTCCTCGCGATGCCGGGGATCCACAAACGATCGGAGAAGAATCGGTCTCTGACTCAGCGTTTCAGGGCTGCGCCTCCTCAACTTTGGAGGCTAACCCAAAGGGTCCTAAGTACCTATGGGGTAGAATGTAGGGTTTCTATATCAGGAATTGCTATGATGATTTGGGGAAGCACCCCCCCCCCATAGCGGTACCTAGGCGGCTTTGGCTAAGGGTTTAGGGTTCAGGGTTTAGAGTTTCGGACTTAGGGCTGAGGGATTATGGTTTAGGGTTTAGGGATTATGGTTTAGAGTTTAGGGTATAGGGTTTAGGGTTAGCGTCTTCTGGGCCTTGTCCGAGGAGTTATAAGGTTAGGGTTTAGGGTTTGGGGTCCTACTCGGGTTTGCTTCAGGAGTTTTGGTTTAGGGTCATCTTATGGGCCTTGATCCTACATGGGTTCGGTTTAGGAATTTCGGTTCAGGGTTAGAGCTCATTAGGTTTCAGGGTGTAGTTAGCAAAGTCTTTCCGCTCAGGCAGCACTAGCCTTACTCCCGAACGCCAAAGCGTGAAAGCAAATCCGCGGACTCTAAATGAATGGTTGTCACAATTATGGTTTCTTTTTGGTATTCTAAATACTAGGTGCCGTATTAGATTAAGGACACAAAATAAAGGGACCCGAAAATTGACAACCACCCAAATGTGGACCCTGAACCCAAAAGGGAGTTTCAGAACGTATCATGTCAAGAACCCCCTCAAAAGCCACCATGGCGATCCCTAATGGCCCTGATTTCGAGAAATGCTTGGTCGGGCCTTACATAATGTTATACAAGTTACAGGGACACCACAAAAAAGTAACCCCGCCGCTCCAAGAAGTAAAGCTGATGCGCAAGTTGCTTCTGAGGAGCCAACAAGGCAGCACAGACCACACCGAGAAGGCATCCGCATCGACTCAGGGGTTAGGGTTAAGGGTGTAAGGTTTAGGGTTTAGGGTTTAAGGTTTAGGGTTTAGGGTTCAGGGTTGTGATATCATTATAGGGGTACTTTTCTCAGGGGTTCCTTAAAGGGGATCCGTAAGGGGTTCCTTTAAAGGGATCTACAGGGGTTTCTTTCTTCAGAATAGGGCTTAGGGGTACTTAGAAATATCTTTTAAATCTTGGTTATTATAATCCCTAAGAAACAGCTAAAATTATAATTTTTGCTAGGGTTCTAAGTTCAGTATCATAATATTGGGGCCCAGGTAATTGGAATGAGGTTGCTTGGGGTTCCTTCACATAAGCCTGGTATGATATACACATGAACCCTGTTCTTGTTTGTTAAGGCCTCTGTATTAGGGGCTTGAGGATTACGTTTGTATTCATACTTCCGACATCCAGATTTCTCCAACGAGTTTCTTTGTTATGATCCTAGAAAATGCGTAGGGCCTGGCATAGGGTTTTGGATTTAGGCTTCCGAGCCTCGGCATTCAGTCACTAGACCTATAAACCCTAAACCGTTGCGAAGACGTTGTCTTTTGTAGACTTCTGGGAGTTGCTGAAACCGCACTCCAGGACCTTGGGTCCTAAGTCGTGGTGATGTGCTCTGCTATGTTGTTACGGATTAAATCAAGGGTTTAGGATTTAGGTTCGAAAAGTTTCTGATATGGTTTCGCAGCTTACGTTCTACAGTGGTTCTAGACCGCCGCAGCAGGGCAATGACAAAGGGAAGGGATCGCACTAGGGTCTAAGTTTTGGGGGGCTTGGAATCTCAGAATGGTTTAACCTATTGCTGGCACAACGGTGGTGTGCTTTTATGGATTGCTTTCTGTGTTTACTGTTCGGCGGTCTTAGCAAAAGTCGTGGCGCAGATTGCTAGAGGTTCACATTCGCCACCTTCTACGTCACTGACCTCTGTTTCCCGAGAACCCAGTAATTAGGGACCCGAAAAGCACATAAGCATAAGCATTTTACGGGGATATCCCCACCTGAATGGGCTTCATTATACGGGGGTTTATATGGGATATCCCTATCCTAATTTTTGCTTATATGCTTTTTGGTGTCCTAAGTAAGGAGAGTATGAGGAGAATTCTGGGGCAGAACCTCAAAGTGGCGGACGGGGCGGACGCTGCGCCACGCTCGGCCCGATGAAGCCCCATCACCTAAGGGTCCATGTGCCCGAATAGTATTTTTGTGGCCTCGAAGTACCTTCTATCTAGGTACCTTGGGGCCCAAGTACATACCATCAGGGGCAAAAGGACGCTTAGGGTAGTGGATTCCAGTAGTCTATCCACGCGGAATGTAGAGCTTTTGAAGAGGGCTCAAGGACGCTTAGCCCTTGTCACGGGCATGGTCGGAAAGTGCTTCGGCGCAGAGCATTCGTCAGTAATTAGAATAGGGTTTGCGGACGTATTGGTATGCTATATACATCTGTATACTTATAGCTTAACACTGATGAGGAACCGAAAGCGGCCTTATTGTCTAATTTTAATTAGGATCAGGGATCAGGCACAAACTCGCAAACCTATATAAGCTCGAAACATCAGATGCAAGCGTTGAGGATTTGTTGTTGTTTAAGTCTTCGGGAAGTTGAGTGTAGGTTTAAGTTTCGGACGTAGGAGTGCATGTACCTGGAGCGGAAGGACCCACCTTTTTTCAGGGTTCCCATTATGATTCCCCTAAGTAAGTCCTGAAAGAAACTCAGGTATTCAAGATCCACGTAGGCTCTTTAGAATTTATAGGAGTTGAGGATCAAGCATTTAGATTTGCGCAAAATTGTTTGTTCGCGCTGGCAGGCCAAAGAGGCAAAACTCAGCCTATGACGCTCTCCGCTCGCGAGACGGGGACGGTGTAGTCTGGGGCTTACTTTTTTTTGTGGCTGCGCTGGTATTCTGGCTTGGGGGGGGGTGTTTGGTGTATCTTGAAAACTAGTTCCGGGTTTCAGGGTAAAGGTTATGGCTTGCCAAGTTTTGGTGTAGCTGATTGGTGGGATGTTGAACATGTTAACTACCCTCACTTCAGGGTAAACCTAAACCGTGAACCTAGGATGCCCAGTAGTACCCTTATTCCCTTTTTGTAGTCCTAGGCTCCTTATAAAGCTATCCAATACCAAAACGGGAGCCCTTTTTATTCCTAGGTTGCTGGGCATCCTAGTAAACCCTAAACCCTGAAGCACAAACCCTAAACAGTCAATGTTTCTCCGGTTATGTTTTGGAGTACATGGAAAGTGGTCCTCTCGCTCAGGGGTCAGGTTGGTTGAGGCAAGGTTAGGGTTTGAGGTTTTCATGGTTTAGAAGTGTAGGGTTCAGAAGTTTAGGGTTTAGAAGTTTAGGGTTTAGAAGTTTAGGGTTTAGGGGTTGAGGGTTTAGGGTGTAGGGGTTGATGGTTTAGGGGTTTTCAGTGTAGTGCAACTCCCATATAAGACTCGCACCATCATCTCTACAGAACCCCAATGGTTGAAAGCCCGTACCACAGCTGATAACAGCAACATATAGAGTAATTGCCCTAAACCCAAGCCAGAGCAGATAAATAAAAGCGACATGCAACTCCCATATATAGAGCTCTTATCAAGGCTTCAAAGACGACTAACTGAGCTCGAGAAAACCCACAACCAAGCAAGAGCTGCTAGTGCAACTCCGATATGGAGCTCTTACCGAAGCCCTTTATAGAACCCAACAGGCCAAACCTAAACCGCCGCTACGACCACGCCTTATAGTACCCTTATAGATCCCTTATAGGAACCCTTCCAAGGGAAAAAGGAGGGACCCTTAATAAGGACCCCTAGGTATATACCCTTAATATGGCCATTATATACCCATTATATAGCCCATTATAAGGTAGGGGTCCCCATTAAGGGTCCCTCCTTTTCCCCGTTGATTAACGGAACCCTAAACCCTAAACCCTAAACCCCTAAGGACCCCTTAAAGGAACCCTAAGAGCCCTAAATTAAGGGTCCCTCCTTTTCCCCTTTGAACCCTCACCCCTATGTCAGGGAAGCAGTCACCTCCGAGGTCAGACTGCTATTTCAAGACTCTCAAGACGACGGCCGAGCTGGGTTGAAGTCGCACTAGGGTGTTAGGGTGTGCGGGGAGCTTAAGGAGTTTAGGGTTTATGATCTTTAAGGGCTCCTTTCAGGGATCTATAGGGTCCTTCAAAGGATCTATAGGGTTTAGGGCTACAGACTAAGCACTAAACCCACCAAAACATTGCCCTGATGCTTAAGGCTCCTACACTATGTACTTTGGGCTGAGGGGTTTAGGGCTTAGGGCTTATAGGATTTTGGGGCTTTCGGGCTCACGATTTTGGCTTCAGGATTTCGGGTTTAGGGCTTGTGGGATTTCGGGCTTCAGTTTGGGGTACTGGGCTTGGTGGAGTTTCGAAGGGTTCGGGTTGAAGGTTACAGGGTCAGGGCTTGTAGGGTTTAGGGTTTAAAGGTTTAGGGCTTCATGTGGGGAGGGGGGGGGGGGGGGGAATTAGGCGAAGGTTCGCTTTGATAAAGACTGCAGAGGCCGTACAGAACGATATCGTTTAGAACCCAAAGCCCTAACAACACCAACTCCTTTAAGCCCTAAACATGAGCCTTCAACCCGAACCCTTTGTAAGACCATGAAAGACCCAGCCGCCGTCAGAGAGATGTCACGGATTGCATTCAAGAGCTTGCTGGAACAGTCGGATGCCAACATGGGCTTCTTCGGGTTTAGCCCTTCAAGTGTAGGAGCTACATTTAGACTCGGTTAAGGTGTACAAGGTGTGTGTGAAAGGTTGTTTTATCGGCCTACATACAAGCATTCCACCATCTGGTACGTAAGCCGTATGACTGTAAGAACATGGAACCCCAAACCCGGTAAGATGGGTTGAGACTTGAGCTGCGGACTTGAAATACGAAAGACTGGCTTGGAAAGGACCGCCCATCTTGCACCGATTCGAAGCAAGAGCATCGTACAGTGGTGTCGGAGGCGACGCCCGGCCATTTTTTGAAGAACTCTCTCAGGGCCCAACATAAGCACATGAACATCAAGATGCTCCAGGGGCTGATCTTTCTAGAATCCCCTTGTACTGCCTGGTAGTTTAGCACCGGCGCAGATGTTAATGTGCTTTCTTGGAGATCTGTCCGCTCCGTGAGCCTTACCTGGATTCTTGTTGAGGAATGTAGTTTCAGCTACCATAAAAGGGATCTACAGTAAATAGTTTGGTCTCCTTACATAAATGCGATCTATAGTAAATAATACGGTTTCCGTTTTATGTTCACTTAAATTATCAGTCACTTATCCCTCAACAAGAACCCAGTCACTGGGCTTGCAGTGCCGACATAACTGCCGGCTTTTGATGCTGTGACCTGGGCTGCGACCTCCTGCAGCAACAGACGTTGCGCCGAGCGTCGTTCCAGACGGTCTAAGAATCATGGAATACAGACCGTCCGTCCAAATCCCGACACGTAAACCGCGTGCTCGGTTTTGTGAGACGCGCGCATCTATCCAGCCACTGCTCCCTTCATAGCCGGCTGCTGCAGATCACGATAGTCATGGGAGTCCGTGCAAACCTTAGTTGGTTTTAGAGTTTGGGGTTCGTTGCTGGGGACTTTGGGTTCAGGTTTTAGAGTGATTCAGGTCTGACTTGCGGTTTCGGAGAGCATCGCGGCCGAGCAAAAGTTCAGTGGCCCATGTAGGTTCGCCCTTCGCACCTCCTGTTTCTCTTCCTGCGTCCTTGCTTCCACTTTGCTTGATCTTCCTCGGTCCTCTTTCTCCGAACATCCCAAACAACAGCACATCCTGTTTCTGAGGGTTTAGGTCGTGTTTCGGGTTTATAGAGCTTGTAAGGTTTGCAAGCTCGTAGGGTTCCAACTTGTTTAAGGGATCATTCAAAGGGGACAAGGAGGGACCCTTAATAAGGACCCCTAGGTAATATACCCTTAATATAGCCATCATATATCCATTATATAGCCCATTATAGGGTAGGGGTCCCCATTAAGGGTCCCTCCTTGTCCCCTGTGATTAAAGGAACCCTAAACCCCAAACCCCTAAGGACCCCTTAAAGGAACCCTAAAGATCCCTGTAAAGGAACCCTAAGAGGGTCCCTCCTTTTCCCCTTTGGGTCATGTACATTGAATGTACATTGAATGGAGTCCCCAAGCCCAAGCCCTCCTCACAGAATTAGGCCGACACCGCTCCGTCTGGAACCCTACTTGGGGCTACTTAGACCTAACTTTCAATCTTTGGTTATTATGAGAATAGTCACTGATTTTTGGTTATTATGATAATAATCACTGAGAAACAGCAAAAAGTTTAATTGTTGCTGGGGGTCTAAGTCCAGTATAGCTTAAACCCTTAACCCCAAACCTCTGTGTCTGGAACCGCCCGCGAGGGCTCGCCAGTCCCGGGTCCGTTTGCATTGCTGCCTCGTGCACGCACATGAAGTCTCGAGCCATGGGCTTTTTATGTGGGTGTATTGTTTAGGGGTTAGGGCTCAAGTTGTTTAAGGTTGTAAGGGCAGGATCTAGAGGTCTTTGTTGGAAACCGTTGCCTGAGACTTGCCATCAACTTTAGCTAGACACACGGACCTTTACTACGTGAAGGAGAGGGGAGTGAGGGATTGTGCCTCCTCAATTAAGCCTTGTTAAACTTCAATCCCTTATTTTTTCGGTCTTCGTTAGGCGGTTTGTGGATTTGGTTGCCTCAGCTTGAGATCTCCCGGCATTGTTCTGGCGAACTGCAGATACATCTTCCGCACGCGTTTACATGCCTTTCATTGGGCAGCGAAGCTGGATGACAGTAGATGCCTTACACCCCTTATACTTAAGGCTTCAACCCCGAAGAACCGCTTTTCTGAGGCCGTGTACCAGGAAGTCATATCAAGCAGCCGTACAAGGGTAAGGCTTGTTTAGAGTTCCGCTAAGGGTCTGGTGCGGCCTGTCACTCCTAGCAAAAAAGAAAGCTGTTTACGGAGTTGCCGTTTTTGCCTCTGTCTGAGGGTCCTTATAAGCACTTGCTGGTTCGTGGTGTGGGCTTTAAACTTTAAGCTTTGAGGGTTTAGAGTTTAGGGTTTTTTGGGTTTTAGAGATTTAGGGCTTTATGGTTTTAGGGGTAGTGCCTCAGAGTTGGTCAAGGTGCTTTGGTCATACGAACAGAGGGCTTGCCGTGAATTACTGGTGCAACGACGATGAGAAGACACCGACTGCTGAAGTTATTCAGCCGAGCTCTTACCCTTCCTACCTTCTTGTGGGGCTCCAACATGGCCTGCGGTAGGTAGTATTCTCAGACCCCCGACGCTCAAAGTACGTAGATACTATCTGTATACCTAACCCTTCACCCTACTAGGCCAGACTGCAAACCGATGCAAACGTAAGCCCAAACCGAAATTCACACCCGACAAGCTTCATGTGTTGTGGTGGGTGGTATAGCGTGTGAAGAACAAGAAGCAACATCATTCCTCAGAGTTCCGAATACAGCAACCGCAGACATATGCCACAGAATCATATACTTGTTCGGGCCCATTATATGGGTAGTTCTCCGAATTCGGGTCCCTGTAGGAACCGCAAATAAGGCGACACCCGCATTTAAAGGACCATAATAAAGGGGACCCCAATATCGAGAACTACCTGTATACTACCCGGGGTTCGTGCCGTTCATGAGGGATCCTACAGTAAGAAGCTAGGTAACCCAAACAAGCACTACATGTAAGGGTCTAGGACCCGGAGTAGGCCCTTATTCCCTTTCTTAGGGTTCAGGTTCCCTTATACGCCCCTTTAAATCAAAAAGGGCACCCTCTTTATTCCCAGGTTACTCTTGGGTCTAGGGGTGTAGGTACATTACATATGGAATTCCAAGTAATCCTTGAGCCGGAAGCCTCCAATCACCCGTATTTCGGGAGTCTTGGTTCCCAGACCTTCCAAAATCCCTTAATTAAGGAATATACCCTAAATCATATTAGGGATCCTACCATAATTTAAGGGATATTTCTTAATTAAAGGATTTTGGAAGGTCTGGGTAATCCCTTCCCCCTAATATTAAAGCCCCCCTCAAATATTAAACAAACCTCGCCGCCAGGATTTTGCGGTTTCGGGCCCACAATTGAAAGCTAATACAAAAAACATTAGGGGGGAGCTAGGATTGTATGAGTTTTAATAGAGCCAGAGCCAAAGACTACAGCAGCACTAATCAGAACGAAGAGACCAGAGCTTTAGGGTGTAAGGTCCTAGGGCTCAGGGCTTTACAGGGTTCAGAGCTCTAGGGCTTTAGGGCTTCAGAGTTTAGGGCGGGACTGTCTGCTCTACAGCCGGAACGGCTGCATGATGGGCTGTCTTTGTCTCTGGCTCATTATTACTCTCAATCCGACTCCCCTAATATTAAAACAAAATCCCGGAAATCTATTCTTATATTACATGGGGGGAGGGGGGGGGTTAATATTAATTAGGGGGAAGGGATTACTTGGACTGGGGCGTGGGGCTCTCTTGTAAAGGGTTGGGGGTTTTACCAGCATATGGCTTGTAGGGCTTTGGGCTTGAGGGTGTTGGGTGCTGGGTTTCGGGTTTGGGGTTTTGCGTGTTGAGTTTAAGGGTTTAGAATAGCTATGACGTGAATATTCAGACCCCTGTATTCAAAACCTTTCCGACGATAAATTAGGAGACATTTTTCATTCCGTACAAGAGCATTGACAACCCATATATGTCCTGTTTCAACCCTTTAACTAAATGAAGCTTCAAAGGAGGTCCTAACCTGTTAAGGAGCCCAAGCTAAACCTTTAAGCTTCGATGTCCAGTACGAGCCGTGCATGTGCCACTTCGCGCTCTCTCGGTATCGACGGTCTCCACCAAAGACATAAACCCTAGACCCTAGAGAGATGTGGGGTCCAGGACCTAAGTCTTAGGGGGGTGTAGGGTTTAGGGTTTAGGGTTGGGTTCAAGCTTTTAGGGTTCAGGGTTATCCATGACGGGTTCTGGAGGTTAGCGGCGTTTAGAATGGTGGGCTTTAAAACTTTAGAGCTTTAAGAACCTTGTTACATTAAGTGCGTAGGCCTGAGGCATCAGGAGTTTTAGTATTTTCGGGTATCAGCTTTTATCGGTTGAACGTTTTGAGTATTCGTAGTTTGGGGCTATTGAGTCTAGCCTGTAGACTGTACTTAAAGGCTCATGGGACTTAGTAAGTAAGGTTATCGGTAGGTTATAACTAGGATAACCCCACTTAGGGGACTTATAACCCCAATTATAACCCACTTACTAAGTCCCATGATCCTCTAAGTAGACTGTCAAAACCCTACAACACAAAAGCCTTGATCAACTGTGCACAGCACCGTTTTGTGTTCGGGACCTTGAGAACTTGCAACACCAGACCCACAGGGTCCTTTGTACTGTTACGGGGGATACTTCCCTAAGTCATACTAGTAATTCCTAATATGGAAACCCTACCTTCTACTATATCGGTACAGAGGACCCTTTGGCAACATCAGATAAAGGCTGAGAGACGTCGCCGAGAAGGGCGTGCCATTTTTGAAGCCTCTCGAAGTCGCGCAGCGGAGTCTCTTCCTTTTTTGTTTAGCACTACATTCGGTTTAGAGCATAGTCGTCGATTACATTCAAGTGTTCCGAATGGCTTCATGGTTTAGGATTTCTTCAAGGTTGATGACTTGGCTTTTTGGGTATGTCATTTGCTTTAGGATTTAGCATATGGGTATTAGAGTTTAAAGTTTAGGGTGTTTGACCACTGGTCATTCTTAATTTGGCGTTGCGGGCTCTCAGTGCTTTGAAGGTCTTGCTGCTGTCCACAAACACGACCGTAGCGGTTTATGACTATCCCAGAGGGTCCAAGTACTCCCTATTATAGGACTTTAGTGCCTTTTTCGTATCAAAAGCCATAAATAAGGACTCACCCTAAACCCTTGGACCCTTAGAACATGCCTGGCCTTACTATTGAATTAGAGCTTCTGTAGCATGCCCAGTAGTACCCTTATTCCCTTGTTTCCTTTGTGTAGTCCTAGGTTCCTTACAAAGTTCGCCAATACGGAAAAGGTTAGCCCCTTTTATTCCTAGGCTATCGGGCATTGTAGTAATTTGGGGATCCTTACTATAGTTACTATAGTCCTTGTTGAGGGATGGGGGTTTATCAGATCTCTCGGGTGAGCAAGCCCCACTTCGAAGAGCATGGGACGTAGTAACTAGGGTTATCCTAGTTTTGGTGTGAGGACTCAAGATTTTGGGGGTTCAGGCTTTGACTTCGATTCTCACTGGGCTTATTGTTTTAGGGTTTAGGGTTTTAGAGTTTCGGGTTTAGGGTAGGGTTTGGGTTTCGGGTTAAGGGTTTAGGGTTGAAGGGTTCATACTTCAGGCATGGACACAAGCAGGGTGTCCTCTTTCTGAGGGTCCAGAGTACGTACTAGGATAGCTGTGGTGTAAGTTGGCATTTTGTGGAGTATGGTTCTAGAATTGGGTAACTGAGCTGAGTCCTGCAAGGTAACAGAAACACACAAAAGTTTTCCGAAGTATTGTTATGGGGGATCCCTCCCTAAGTCATATTGGTAATTCCCAATATGGAAACCCTAAATTCTAGTATATCGGTACATAGGACCCTTTGGGCTCTAAGCAGACCCTAAACCCTAATTAAACCCTATAGATCCCATTATAAGGAACCCTATAGATCCCTTTTAGGGAGCCCTATATATTTACTAAGCTCCTTCGGGCCACAGGAGGGCATGTCGTCCTCCTGCAAGGAAGCGTCTTCGGTGTGTTACCACTTCCGACCAGCCTCATCTTTGAGGGGACCTGGGGCATACCGGCTTCACAGACGAGTTTAGGGCTAGGCTCCAGGGAGACAAGGGCCTCAAAGATATATGTCTAGGGATTAGGGTTTGAGATAGGGTTTAGAGTTTAGAGACCCCCAAAAGCACATAAGCACAAGCATTTTATGGGGACATCCCTACCTTATTAGGCTTCATTAAAAGGGCTTTTTATATGGGACATCCCTATACGATTTTTTGCGTATGTGCTTTTTTTGGGCCCTAGATTTTAGGGAGTCCGATGATTAGGTGTAGGGTTTAGGGAATAGGGTTCAGGGTTTAGGGTTCAGATTTAGGGTTTAGATTTAGGGTTTAGGGGTTTAGGATAGGAATTTGGGGTTCGTCCCTGGGGCTTTATGAAGAGCTGTTCAAGCTATACAGGACTTAGGAACTACAGCTGATCAGAAGTAGACCCTATAAGCCCGAAACTCCGAAACCCCAAGCCCGTATATACTAACTACCAATGAGCCATCGCCTCTACTTGGAGGATCATGGGACTTAGTAAGGAAGGTTATAAGTACCCTCAGTGGGGACATAAGTAGTTGTAAGTACAGTTACCTTAATTATTTTATAACCCTAGTTACTAATTACCAATGAGCCATCGCCTCTACTCGACCTCATGTTCAGGGGTTTCGGGGTGAGGGTTCAGGGATGCGGGTTCCCGGAGTTGAACACCTCGAGCCTGAAGCTGGACCACAAGGGAGCCAACCAAACCAGAAACTCCAAGGGTTTACGGTTTAGGGATTTTAAAGGGTTCCTTGAAGGGATCTCTAGGGTTCCTTTTAAAGGGATCTATACCCCAAGGGTCCTTATACCACTAAGGGTCCATGTAATTACCTATACCACAGGGGTCCATAAGGGCTCCTTTCGGGGAGCATAACGGTGCTATACGGGTTCCGTAGGGTTTAGGGTTTAAGGGTCCATGTGCTCGTAGTCCCTGTTGAGGTAATTACTTCAGTGCCGAATAACTTGCTATATTGCTACATGGGCACATGGACCGTTAGGGTACCGCTTAGGGTTTAAGGCCTAGGGTTTAGGATTTAAGCTCCTGGGGTTTGGGGTTTAGGGCCTATGGTTTAGGGTTTGGTTTTGTAAACTAGTAAGCACCGTATATATGTCAGACAGGGTGCAGGTTGTAGGGTTTCAGCACTCCGCACCTGAGCAACATTACATTGCCAAACCCAACCGCTTAAATTTAATCCCACAAAGCCACTGTATCCGACGACTGAAACTTTTGGATAAACGACTTCTCATCCAACAGACAGCAGGGTTGCACCCCAGAAGGACACAAGCAGAAGCACTTTATAGGGTCATCCCTACCTTATTGGGCTTCATTAGAACGGGTTTTATGTGGGCTTTCCCTATAGTAAACTCAAAAAGTTGGAAACCGGATT
The DNA here is from genome assembly GCA_905221615.1 of Symbiodinium sp. CCMP2592. NCBI lineage: Eukaryota > Dinophyceae > Suessiales > Symbiodiniaceae > Symbiodinium > Symbiodinium sp. CCMP2592. The sequence goes on from CAJNDT010000440.1 coordinate 144,788, forward strand.
AAGGACAAACAGTGCTGGGATTCCCCATACATTACTCTTAAGTATTGAGGCTCTTGGGTTTCCAACTTTTGGGCTTCTACCGTATCCTTCTGTTTGCCTATGTGCTTATTCCGGGCCCTTAACGGAGCAAGCTGGAGCCGGACAGCCCCAACCCATGCGTAGCAAAGCTTTCGCCATGCACTCTTTTCTCAACTTCCGCGGGCGGTGGAAATCCCTTTGCACTTTAGGGATCAGTGTTTAGGGATTAGGATCTAGGCGCTTTGGACTCAGGGTTTAGGGCCGTTAGGTCTTTAGGGTTCAATCCGTTTGCACTGTGTTTTGGCCTCTGGGGTGTTGGAGTCCTTTGAAAGGGCGGCTGGAGGGGAAATACTCTGATAAGGCATACCGGGATACCTAGACCCTACAACGTAGTACCTGTTTCTTACTATATGAACTATCACCATCAAGGGTGTCCTCTAAGAAATCTACTAAATTCAACCACCTGACCCGCTGCAGTCCAACCCCCCCCCCAACCCTCCGAGTGTCAGACAAACTAGACTGCCGACGCTAGTATAAGCCCCTTGCAACCTTTGGTAGAGCGAATGTGGAGCATTTATTATACCCAGAGGGTCCATATACACTGCCATTATTAACTAGGTCCCCAAAACCATAATGGGGATGGTCTTTTCGGGTCTGAGTCCATAAGCGGTGTAGATGGACCCTCTGGGATAGGGTCTCTTGGAGAGCCTTTCTAGAAGCTCACAGAATCCTGTTGGCTCTGAGGGTTTAGGGGTTTTGGGGGTTTTGGGTTTTGGGGTTTTGGGGTCTTGGGGTTTTGGGGTTTTGGGTTTTGGGGTTTTGGGTTTTGGGTTTAGGGTTTTGGGGTTTTGGGTTTTGGGTTTAGGGTTTTGGGGTTTTGGGGTTTGGGGTTTAGGGGTTTAGGGTAGTGTACTTATTGGCTGTAACTCAACTTTTCAACTTTTGGAGCTCTGATAAGGTAGTCGATTCTGAAAGTTTCAACGTTTATTTCCTTGGGTTTTTGGGGCAGTGAGGTTGTCGTTTTAGGTTTTAGCGTAGGGTTTGGGTTTTAGCGTTTGGGGTTTGGATTTGGATTTAGTGCTTGGGGTTTCGGGTTTTGGGTGGTTTCGGAAATCCTGCAAGTTTAGAGTCCTGCGAACTGGCAAGCCGCCGGGCGGCTTGGGCTTTCCTTTCGCGCTGCATGTCCTCCTGCGCACACAGTAGATCTCTTGTGTAAGAGTTTTCCAAAGTTTCATGATGTTAAATGCTTATACTCGCTAAGTTGAATTCCTAAATCCTAAGCCCTAGACTCTATCCGAGCCCTCAATAGTCGTAATGTAGGTTTGTGTTTGGGAAGTCCCAGAGCAATCTTCAGCGAAGTTTGTCATTGGGATTTCGGGTGTAGCGTTTAAGTTCTGGGCGGGGCTTAGGGTTTAGGGTTTAGGGTTTAGGGTATCTGGAAACCGAGACTTAGCATCTTGACACTGCAGCATTGAGGGTTGACTACATATCAATTCTAGGACTGTCCAGGACAGTCAGGTTAGTTTAGGTGAGTGTCGGCTCTGCTGCTTGATCATCAATTCTTAGAGCAGTACTTTCGGATCCACAAGCTTGTTTCGATACAGTTCATGGTGTCCAGGATTTCCGCTGCCAGCTGGTCACAGCAATCTCCTGGGCGAGGCAGTTCCCGGAGATGCTCGATGCACTCGACGATGCGTCCGATTACTTTAAGTCTAAGGGTGTAAGAAGGCGAACAGGGATACCGACACACATCTACACGTGGATAGGTGGTATAGATATAGGCACGTGGTTACATAGATGGATGGATGGATAGATAGTTTGTACAAGTATAGTGGGGGGGCACATAGATGGGTAGGTATGCAGGTAGATCGATCGAGAGATAGGGTCGTATTATATCATGACTTGGAGGTGGAAAGATAGACACAGATAGAGAGATGGAAAACAGAGAGAGCCAGAGAGTTAATTAGATGGATACTTCGGTCTAGGTTTTCCGGTTTAGGGCCCACTGGTGTCTCATCCCCTGCCGAAGCTGCAATTCCACGCATTCTTGAGTCCTACACGGTTCGTCTGTGAAGCTCATATGGAGGCTTGGCCATAGAGTAGGTGTTTCCTTCATAGAGTGGGTATAATAAGTACAATATCATGCAATACTCGAACCAGGACTATCCTGTTTTTAAAGTAGTTTCTAGGATGCCGAGTACTACCCTTATTCCCTTTTTGTAGTCCCAGGTTCCCTATAAAGTTACCCAATACCAAAAAGGCAGCCGGTTTTATTCCTAGGTTACCGGGCATAATAGGTTTCATATATGCACTGCCTTTTCTAAGTGTTGGGGCAGTACTCTGCACCCTCGCTCCCAGAACCCTCAGCCCAGATTTGCAGAACCACTTGGGGGTTTCCGAAAATTAGGGGTACCTTACTTTGGTGTCCTTTTGATAAGAGTCCTACTATTTAGGGTACTATATTATGGCCCCCTGTTCTTCGGAAACTCCCACTTCAATACCCTCAAGCTTTACTCAAATTTGTGTTTCGGGTTTACGGCGTTTGCGGTTCGGTTTAGTGATTTGGAGATCAGACTTTAGGCTAGTCATTTTGGGTTTTCGGGTTTTGGTTTCAAGGCCTCGTCACTAGAGTGGGAGGACCTTGCAAAGAAAATAGCCAAAGCCACTTCACAATGATCGCCGTCGACTTTTTATGGTTGACTGTTTAGGGTTTAGTTTAGGGTGTAGGGTTTACAGGGTCTAACGTTTAGGGTCTAGGGTTCAGGGTTCAGGGCGCCGTCGAGTTTGGAGCAGGGCGTGCTGCTCGGGCTGACAATGCTCTGCTGTCCTCACCCCGTCCTAGTTTGTCTTTTTCAGGGTTTAAGATACTGGGAGGTTCCGCGGCTTCACATGCTTTCTAGAGAAGATAACAACTTCTGCAGTATGAATCCAATATGTTTCGCTGCATACAGGGCAGTTCTGTGTTGTCAGATCTAGCAGCTGGAGGGTTTGATTCTGCGGGCGGACACTGCTTGAAGCTAGAAATCCCTGTTGCGGTCCGCCAGCTGTTCCTGATGCTTTGATCCGGCAGCAATCGGATTCAGCGTTCGCTATTCACAAACCGGTCCGAAGCTAAGATCATGAGTTCAGAGCATTTCGCCCGAGCAAGACGGAATCTCGGAGACGCCTTTGCAAGTTGTAGACTATAGTATAGTGTCAGAGGGTACATATCCTGCAGTGTTGAGTTTGGACATCCAGCCATGGTGGGCAACAAGCAGAATCGGTTTAGTATTTAGCGTTTAGGGAACCTGAAGCGTGGCTCTAAGCCGTGGACCCCGTCAAGACTGTTATGTGGTTTCGATGCTCAGGTGCGTAGCGGTCTCTTCCTGTCTACTACTTTAGCCCTAAACCATAAGCCATAAGTACCTGCTTCCGAAACATCAACACATACACACTAAGTCTGAAACTTTGGATGCTGCTGATGATAATGGTTTGGCAATATGTTGCATAGAGTATTCAGCCTTCATCAACGCAGCAGTTTTCAGTCTGTGGGATAATTGTTACTTGTCGGACTACTGAGTAAGGCAGCACTTAATTGGACAGAGACTCCTAACTCGCAGGAGTTTGAGGTTAAGGGTTTCTTGAAGAAGGATTTGCCACATCATCTCGTCTTGTCATTTCCTTGCAGAGCCCGCACCCGTAGCACCATAGAGCAAGTCTTTAAACTTAAGACCTTATAAATCCGTCGGAAGCTCATACAACTCTTGGCATCCACTTTTCTAGAAGCCTTGATAAGTACCAGTATTGTTCCTTCGGGTTCATCATTTAACTTGTATTAAAGGTTACTATAGTACTCCTCAAAAAAACCTACTCTGATTGTTAAGGTTAAGGCCGCTATGTCAGAGTGCAACCGTTATACAACCCTCTTGTAGACCTCCGTAAGGGAACCCTTTAGCGGAACCCTTTTAAGATTCTTACCCTAGGGCTCCATAGTAGTTCCTTTCTGGGGTTCATATTTAGGGATCCCAAAAAAGAACTACTAAGGAGCCTATGGGTAAACCCTAAACCATAAACCCGGAGCCTTGAACCTAAAACCCAGAAGCCTTAACCCAGAACCTCAACTTCAAGACCCTGAGCCCCAAAACATGAACTCGGGGTTTAATTTTAAAAAGCTCCCTTCAAGAGCCTCGTGGCGGCCTCCCGGCTGCTTTACTGTTGATGACTGGTTTAATGTCGGGAGGGTGGGGGTTCAGGGTTTAGGGGCTTTGGAGTACCATACTTCAATACTTTTTGTTGAAAGAGGAACCATTGTGAAAGAAAAGTTTATGCTTTCGTCTCCCTGGTTACTTAAAAGCCCAGTTAATGGCTTTTGCTTGACGCCCTAAGGCTCCATGTACCCATATGGTGTATATACTTAGGCCTTAAAGCCCCTGTAAGGCTTAAGGGTAGAGCCTTTGGGAAGGTTCCTTCAAGGGTTCATTGAGGGATCTTGGGTCCAAATCGAGATGGCTTTTTTGGCATGGGGTTGAGGGTTTAGGGTTTAGGGGTTTAGGGTTCAGGGTTTAGGAGTGTAGGGTTTAGGGGTTTAGGTGTTTAGGGTTTTAAGGGTTTACAGAGATTAGGCTTTAGGCTTAGTGCTCAGGGCTTATAGAGGGTCAGACTCAGACCACGGTTTACGTCTGAAAGGTTGAGGGCTTGGAGGGGTCCAAGGTCAAAGGTTCCGGTCTCGACCGTAAGCCCCAGCTGCCACAATTAGGGGACCCTTTAAAGGGATCCATAAGGGTTCCTTTAACGGTCCCTATAAGGGGTGTATAGGGTTTAGGGCTTAGGGTTTGGCAGTTTCAGAAAATTAGGGGTACCTTTTTCTTCTTGCTTATAATAAGGACCCTACTCTATATTAGGGTCTCCTATTTTCGCAAACTCCCACATTCCTCTGCACGGATGTCCACGAAAAGATGAATGCCTGCAGGTCGGCCAAGAGTAATTGGTCGTGCCCTAAGACTCCAAATAGCGCAGAGTAAGTATTAAGTGTAAAGTTTGGACACCGAAGTAGGCGCAGTAGTACCCTTATTCCCTTTTTGTAGTCCTAGGTTCCTTTATAAAGTCGCTTGCGCACTTGGAGTCTCAGGGGTGTGCAGGGGGTTCAGCAGTCCAGGTTTCAGGGTTTCAAGGTTTCTCGAGTATCGGGGCGGGTGGGTCTAAAATAAGGGTCTACAGGGGTTTAGGGTTTAGGGTTTAGGGGATTCATAGCACTATTCCCCTATGGTCCCCATCATACTGGTCCCAATATTGGTGTTGGGAGTGGGGTTGGAACGTTGTCATACGGTCGTCGTGGAGTGGACGCTGCGTGGTGCTGTCACAGCTATGCGAAAAATGCCGGAGTCCGGTTGTGGGGGCACGGGGGACCCTGAATTGTAGCATTCCTTTGGGTTGTCGTGTTCGTTATTCTGTGTCTGGGGTCCCAACTGCAAATTTGGTTATCCGAGGAGTAGTGCTGTATTTTGGGGATGCCAATAAAGCCTACTTGTTGAGGACTTCTATACCCTAAGCCCTAAACCATACATATTATTCTGCCTGTGCTACAAATCCCTTGAAGGGTGCTAGGTCTATAATTACGGGTAGCCCTAGATCCCTGAAGGTAGAGGTAGAGTTCAGGGTTTAGGGTTTTGGGTTCAGGGCTCAGGGTTCAGGGCGCAATCGCCCAAAACCCAAACCCCATCAATCGAGGTCATCAAAGTGGTCGGAACAACTATTGGCAGTTAAAGCCCCTGTAAAATTCCACAAAGCTCTTCGAATTAGTGAGGCCCGTACTTGGGTAGTTGTTAAAATTATGGTCCCTTTTTGGGTACCCTAAATATTAGGTGCCGTACTCTAATAGGGACCCACAAGGGCCATAATTTTGACAACCACCCACTTTCAGCTCATGCCCAATCCACAAACAAACCCTGAACTCCGAACGCAAAGCCAGCAAGTCTGAACCTCAAGACCCGCCGACGCCTTATTTAGGGTTTAGGGCTGATGATATAAGTCCTGCATGACCCATAGTAAGGAACATACCATACTTCCCATAGTTTAGGGTCCTTAATGTAATGTAGGATTTATATCATCAACGGTAGAACACCTTGTAGAGTCCTTACCCTAAGGCTCCATGCCAAGCAGTATGCGCATATACTTAGGCTGTAGAAATGTATCTAAAGAGGAGCCCTTTATATGCATGTGTGTATGTATATATATATATATATATATATATATGTATGTATGTATGTATGTATATGTTTGTATGTATTCTGTTGGGTGCATGCAGCCTGCGGGTTATTCAACACCACAAACCCCTGAAGGGCATCAAAGAGAGACGTCTGATCGGTGCACGGATCTCAGAAGCGTGGGGTGATTTCTTGTTTCTTGGAGGTTCATGGGTGGCTATGACGGCTATGAGTGGGCTTAGGGTTTAAGAGTTTAAGGTTCAGGGTTTCGGGTTTAAGAATTTAAGGGTTTAGGGTCTAGGGTTTAAGAGTATAGAGTTGGTTAGCAATAAGTGGGTTTGCAAGTAGGGTACCTTGCATCGCTGCCCGGGAGGTTCAGATTCAGAGTGTCACAGACAAAGGAGGGTAACTATAGTTACTATAGTTACAAGTCACATTAAGGCTTTGAAGGACTTGCCACCCCCTCTACAAGTACCCATGAACCTCCAAGTTGGAGGGGCCGGGGGGCATGGGGTGTCGGACTTAACACATCTTACACAGCCTTCATGGGGGAGTCGGGAGTAGGGTTTAGGGTTCATAGGCTTGCGGGTCGAGGGTACATAGGCTTTCATGTTCATGGATTTGGGGTTTACACGGTTTCCGCACGGCTCCATAGGTTCGTAAGAGTCCAATAAGTAGTATTCAGCATTCAAGCAGAGCACATGGGATTTGTGGCATAGATGGCAGCTTGCGGACTTAAATTGGGTTCAAAGGGGTTTAGGGTCTAGGGGTCGTGGGTTTGGCTTCAAGAGTGTAGAGCTGATGTGTGGGCATTTCATGCTTTCTCTACACAAACTCCAAGCCCTAAGCCTTAACCCTAAACCCTCCCTCAACCCTAAGCCATCCTAAACCCTAAAACCCTAGACCCCAAACCCCAAGCCGCCGACTCCCACACCCTACTAGACTATAGAGGCCTTTATGCTTACCTGTACTATTTTCGGGGTTCCTTCTCATGACTAAAGTATACTATACCCCAAAACCTTCTTCTAATGGCCCCTATATTAAACCCGCACCCTAAGCCTTTACGCCTGGAAGCTTAAGGAGCTCCGTAAAGGAACCCTTATAGTACCTCTGAACTTCAAAGGAGACCTTCTAGTACCGGAGCCCTTATAGTATCCTTAAAGGAGCCCTTTTCGTACCCTTAAAGGAGCCCTGAAAGTACCCTTGAAGGAGCCCTTAGAGTATTCTTAAAGGAACCCTAAGCCTTGCGCCTGGGAGCCTAAGGAGCTCACCCAGCATGGTCAACGTCTCCGGGTCTCGGACTCGGATCTCCCTCACGCGGAGGGCCGTCGGAGCAGGGTTCGAAACAAGGGGTCCTTTAAAGGAACGAGAAGGGTTCCTACAAGGGATATATATATATATATATGAGGATACTATGGGGTTTAAGGAACTTAGGGGTCCTTTAAAGTACGATAGGGGTTCCTATGAGGGATCTATAAGGGTACTATAGGGTTTAGTGTTAAGGGTTTGAGGTGAAAGCAAATATGTAATGTAGTGTGCACCTGGAACCCCAATGTATGCAGAATAATTGCCTCTTATAGGTGTTGGCCCAATATGTTATCCACTTTGGGGGTTTGGGTAGGGGTCAGGGTGGAGAGTTTAGGGTAGGGACTAAAACTAATAAATAGCTATAACTAGTCCTTCCATTATGTTGGGGTTAGTGGTCTTGGACGATTGCTCACTGCAACCCTGCACCTAGATGTTCTCCGCAGCCGCACATACGACTATTGAGATTCACGTTTCAGCGGTTTGGGCTTTGGGTTTGGGATGGATTTGGACTTCGAGGGTTCAGTAACCCCTAGTAGGGCTTAGGGTTTAGGGTTTAGGGTTTAGGCCCCAAAACCTTAAACCCCAAACGCTAAACCCTAAAATTAGGCCTTGAGTTTGTCATATCGGCTCTGGGACATGGGAAGCGCTTACATCTGGATTCGGGATAGGGCCTTCGGCATACCGGCGGGGAGTATGTAATGATGTGGGATCCAACGGTTTAGGGTCTAGGGTTTACGAGAGATTTGAGGTCATGGGCTCTTGGCGTAATATAGCAGTCGGAAAGTCTTAGTAATCCTATGCCTTCGGCCACCCACCTTGATATTACCATGCTGCAGGACTATGTACCCGTGCACGAGGTGGTAAATCTCACACATGGGTGGTTGTCAAAATTAGGGCCCCTTTTTGGGTCCTTATTATAATACGGCACTTATTATATTTAAGGTAGCGAAAAAGGGACCCTAATTTTGACAACCACCAATATGGACGAGCTACAAGAGCACCGACCTGGATCAGAGTGCCAGGGCAGTGGCTGCTGATCTTCCAGAGAGGCCATACAAGTTTGGTGAACATCTCCGAAACGTTTAGGGGTCTATGGGTGTAGGGCTTTAATTTAAGGTTTTAGGGGTTTAGGGGTTTAGGGGTTTATGAGTTGAGGTTTCAGGGATGCAAGGTTTAGGGGTTCAGGGGCTTAGCGTTTAACTCACCCCTTCCAGCGTCCAAGGTTGCCAAGGGTGGTAAGGGAGGCAAGGGCAACGAGTCCTTCAAGACGCACAGGCACGGCTGGGAAATCGGTTGCCGCATGTGGCCTTGAGAATATGTACGGATTTTACAGGGCAGGATTTGAGGCTTGGGCTTCGGACTGAGGGTTTAGGGCTTAGGGTTTAGGGTTTTTCATTTGAACGGTTTCGGGGTCTAAGGCGTTCTCGTTGTTACAGCAAGGTTAATACTACCGCTATGGCCGCTTGGTGTTGAAGATGTCGGTTCAGCATCCTTCTTACTGGCAGCTGGTCGGGTGTCTCGGACACCGGAATATGTATATCATGCTAGCGCTACCGACGACAGCCGAGCTTGAAGCACCATCGAGACAGGGCAGTGCAGATGCACGACAACGAGACGTGCGCTTAAACAAGGAAAAAGATCAATATGAGTTCGGGCCCCAAATACTGGAATCCCCCAGGTAAGCCCTAATGGAACAAGTGCGATGAATTTCACTTCGGGCCCCAAGTACTCAACCGGTCAATATCACTTTGGGCTCCATGTATTTGTGCAGAGTTCGAGGAGCTTGTGTGGAAGTCTGCGGGATTGTAACTATAGTAGAAGCCATATAGTTGGAACATCATTGTCCTCATGCCCTTCAGGTAAAGTAGAGGTAATCCTGGCACTAATCATCCTCAATCCATGTTCCAACTTTCTGGAGTTCACCATATAGGATTGGCGAGTCTAGGGTATTTCGGGTCTCGGGTTTAGGATGTAGGAGGGTTTGGTTGGTTTAGAGTTTCATGGTGTCAGTTCCTCGGTCTTTAGATCTCTGGAGGGTTTGGGGTTTCGGGGTTAGGGTTTAAGGACTAGGGTTTTGGGTTTTGGGGTTAGGGTTTCGTACAAGGTTTCAGTTTGTAGGAGCATGATGCTAACTTGCCACACAAACAAGCGGCAAGCCATAGGGTTTACCTGGCAATACCCCCAAACCTATTTTTTTGTAAGGCCCCTACAAATCTATACCAGGGTTACCAGGGCTTACAACTACACCCTGCAGTTCACTAGATTATGCTAGATTGTAATTGGGTTCACGCCTTAGGCTTATAGGGTTCAAGCCAACAAAGATCATGCACTTCCGAGGAACACTGCCCCATTCTTTTGCACACATGGTACTCCAGGACTGACTGAGTGCTGCCTGTTTATGGCTTCGGGTTCGGATCTGGGGGTTCTTTGGTCCCCACCTTAAGGGCTTATAGGGCTGAGGGTTTAGGGCTTAGGGCTTAGGGTTTAGGGTTTGGAGTTTAGGGTTTAGGGTTTGGAATTTACCTTAACCCTGAAGATCCTACCTCTTTAGGGCTCCGTCTTATTTACTATTTCTTTCTACAAGTCCTCAAAACGTTAGGTTATTCCGAGTTAAGGCAGAGTTTAGAGTTCACGTTTTGGGGTTTATAGGGTTAAGTCGTAGGTTTCTAGGGTTATAGGGTTATAGGGTTCAGGGTTTCAGGATTTGCGCGGATTCCAAGGGGTTCTTGCCCCGTTTAGGATTCGATGACGGGCTCTGCAGGGGCCGTGTAGGGTTTCATATGGGTGGTTGTCGAAATTATGGTCCCTTTTCGGTCCCTATTATAATACGGCACCTCATATTTAGGGTGCCCCAAAAGGGTAATTTTGACAACTACCCATATGGATTTGTAGTAGCTTTGGAATGGTTTTGTAAGGTTCAGAATAATGTCCCACATGGTGCCCTTGAGCCCGAATGACCTTGCATCTTTTGCACACAGACCCTGAATGATGCATCCCGGCAGTTGTACAGAGCGGCTCAAGATTCCACTGTTGCAAGAGATGCTGCCATGGCTTCCGCAGATGCGACCTGCCCGCTTACACTTTTCGGCTTTGAGGATTTAGCCCTAGTTTTGGGGGCTACGCCCCTAGAAGTTTTGGTATGAGCAAGCCTCACTCCTCATTGATTGGAGTTAGCATGCCTTCACCGAAACAGGCAAAGCCTGTTGCGTAAGGCGCCCCAAAACCTTTTCCTTGCCCGAAGACTGCAAGCGCACAAACAAATGGTATCTACTTTACGGTCTAGAACGTGTAAATACTACCTATGTTGGGCTGTGTGGAGTCTTCGGCCTCAAGGTGTTGCAAGTAGAGGGTTCATGCTTCATGCTCAAGTGTCTTAAGACTTTAGTTTTATTAAGATACTCTTAGGCTACGGTTGAGGTTAGGGGTTTAAGGACCTTAAGGTGCTGCATCATTGACCCCTTAGTACATGTAGTCGTTGGAGCCGCAAGGTTCTCTAGCTAATTGGGCTTCTGGAATTAGAATCTCATCCCTGAACTTATCCTGTCTGGTTCTTAGTAGAGAATGGGGGAATGGATCCCTATAGTAGCCCCTACAATATAATCCCCAATAAGAGTGCCCAATATCCATTGCCCCACTTCCTACAAAGCACCAGGGAGTATTGTTGGGATACGCGATGATACCCAGCTTTTTGGTCCGTTCTGTCGCTCGCATTCTAAACCTGGAGCCTCAGGACATGGGCCCTACGGGGTCTAGACTTTGGCTTCTACTCTAAATTCTCTTGGAGGTCTATTCTGTACTATATAGAGCCTCATTTATACATAATTTTGGGAACTGTTGAAATGGGAGTTTCGGAAAATAGGGGACCCTTATATGGGAGTGCTCATAATAAGGATCCTACTATTTAGGGTACTATATTAGGATTAGGGTCCCCTATTTTCGGAAACTCCCAAATCGACTCCTAGCAGCAATGGGATTGCTATGATGGCCGTCCTCTTTACAGCGGCCCCAAGGGTGTTGACACACTTAGAGGATCATGGGACTTAGTAGCTAGGGTTCCTTAAAGGCCTCCTTAAAAGGGATCTAGAGGGTTCCTTAATGGGATCTATAGGGTTTAGGGTTTAGGGTCTACTTAGAGGATCATGGGACTAAGTAGCTAGGGTTATAATTTTACAAGGTAACCGTACTTATAATTGCATAGAACCCCAATTAGGGTACTTATAACCATACTTACTAAGTCCCATGGTCCTCCAAGCAATGATAGTTTGTCAACTGTAGCAGGGATTCAGGATTCCGAGTTCGGCGTCTTCATTCTTTCTTGGCATAGCAGCCTAAACCCTAAACCCCTAAACCCTAAACCCCTAACCCCTTAACCCTAAACCTAGTTATCATACTGGGTCCATTCGAACACTTTCAGCATGATATGTAGAGTTGTATGCGCAATGCACAAGTAAACATGTATTTTTGTGTGTGCGCATGTTTTGTGTATGCACATGTATATGTACGTGCACGTAGGGATCTGCATATCTATACAAACGAATACAAACGCATCAATTTGATAATGCTTTACATCCGTAAGATAGCTGGGGGGCTTGTTTTCCTACAGTGTCTGCATGTTGTCTTCAGAGCAGGGTGATCGCAGACTAAGGTTCGAGAAATTGAAACCCTTCTCTAAAGCTCGGGCACTTGTGTCTTCAACCCAACACCTAGGATGCCCAGTAGTACCCTTATTCCCTTTTTGTAGTCCTAGGTTCCTTATAAAGTTACCCAATACCAAAAAGCGAGGCCTTTTAATTCTTAGGTTACTGGGTATCCTAGTAGTTGTTTTCTAACACCGGTAGTCCACGAAGCTCCTTCTGTCCTTCTTGGTTCTGGGCGTTGAGGTGATCGTTCTATCGCTGAAGCTTGCCAAGCAGCGCAAGCCTCGCCCACCACAGCTGCGGAAGGCTCTCTCCGCCCAACTTCTCAGAATTGAGGCTTTAGGGCTTCAGGTTGAGAGGTCGTAAACTAACTACACTAACGAGGTATTCGGGGGTTGAGGATAGTATTATTACAATTACACTAGTTATTGCAGATATGGACCCTTATGGTCCTTGAGGTTGTTCTTAAGTTTGGGGATAAGGGTCGGCTTTTTGGAACTTATACTAAGGACCAGAGATGTGCACTGTCCCAGAGGGTCCTAAGCACCTACATAGTAGAAAGCAGGGTTCCTTAGTAAGAATTACATCCTGGTTTGGGTAACTATCTCCCCCTCCTGTAGGTCGTAGGAACCTTTGGGTCTGTAGGAAGCTTTGGGTCTTTAGGAACCCTTTTGGGTCTTTCAGAACTTTTGGGTCTTTAGGAGCCTTTGGATCTTGAGGAATTTCTGGGTTTTTAAAGCCTTTTGGGTCTTTGAGAACCTCTGGGTGTTTAGGAACTTTTGGGTCTTTAGGAACCTTGGGGTCTTTAGGAACCTCTGGGTCTGTAAGATTCTGTGATCTTTGGGAACTGTTGGGTCTTTAGGAACCTCTGGGTCTTTAGGTACCTTTGGGTCTTGGAGAACCTTTGGGTCTTTGGTGCGGGATCCGCTTTCTTCAGAGAGTGCGTTTCGAGGTTTAGGGCTCAGGGTTTGATGTGGGGAGCTCAGGCTTTATAGGTTGCCCGAAGGGTCCAAAGGACCCAATCATTAGGTACGTGGGTTTAGGATAGTAGTTATGTAGGCTAATATTGAGGAGAGTGACATGGTTATTCGGTATCTGGACCCTTAGGGTTGTTGCTGCACGAACCCTAAACCCTAAAGGGTTTAGGGACCTCGTGGTAGGGAATTTCGGCTACTTCGTCCAGTTGGAAAGAAGTTTTCAAAAAAAAGGTTTCGGGTTTTGGGTCCAGCAGGGTTTTTGGGTTAAGGCTTTGAGGGCTAAGGCCTATAGGATTTAGGGTTGAGGGATCGAATCCCGATACAACCGAAACCCACGCCGTAGAGGAGCATGTGGGAAGGTCTGAGCCATGATGCTCTGTGTCTGTAGTCAGGATTGTCTGACTTTCATACTTTCTGCTTCTTGAGGGCCTCAGGTTTACCAGGGTTCCGGCTGTAAAGCTCGAATCTCATAAACCGTTTAGACTTTGTGGGGCTTCAAGGATTCCGGGTTACGGCCGGATTTTGACCCAACGCCCTACGTGGAAGTCGAACCCGAAAGCTTCCCGGGGGCAGGAAGAAGAAAAAGGACCTGGTGCTGGCAGCCAGGAGTGAAGAGCTTCCCTAAGCCCTAACCCCTACACCCACATCCCCCTAAACCCCCAAAAGCCCTAGACCCACATCCCCTAAACCCACATCCCCTAGACCCACATCCCCCAAAACCCCCCAAAAAACCCTAAACCCCCTAAACGCTAAGCCCCAAGTTTGGGGGTTTTCGGTCAGGCAAAGGAACCTCAAGCTTCGGATTTCATTTTGGGTCCAAGCTCTGGGGGCTTTGGAGTCTACTACCACTGGTTTAGGGTTTAGGGTTCAGAGTTTTAGGGTTTAGCGGTTTAGGGCTTTAGGGTTTTGGGTTGAGGGGTTTAAGGTTTAGGGTTCAGGGGTTTAGAGTTCAAGGATTTGAACTGACAAGCAGCCGTGTGAACCGCGTGTACTCCTTTGGAGGAGCCAGTGGAGCTTCACAACGTGAAGCAAGAAGTTGCGACGGACATCCAGGTGCAGGGGCTTCAGCTCAGCTGTGGCGTTGCTGTGTGTGTGTGTGTGTGTGTGTGCGCCTTTTTCCGCTGGCCTCACATCCTTGTCAGAAGCGCAATATGTGCTTTTGTTTGGTGTGTGTGTGTGTGTGTGCACGTGGGGCGTGGGAGAAGGGAGGAAGGGATATGCTGAGCTATTGAGATTTGCAGTCCTTGACCTTTTCAAGTTACTACCACAGTCGAGCGCACTCTTCAGGAAAAAGAGCTATCCAGTGCCTAGAATGCCTCCAAGAAGAGCCCGAAAATCAGAGGATCCCCATGCCACGTGTCAGCCTGAGCGTGTGCACCTGCGACTTTCTGACCCGATGTACTCAAGCCCTTGACAGATGAGTCTTTTCTGCAACCATGAAGCCCTTAACCACCCAAATCCTAACAGAGTTAGAATTTGAAACTGATTATATCCCTGCAACTCCACAACCCTAAACATACCAAAGTCCCAAATCCTAAGCCGCTCTTCCACAGCTCGAATTCCAAGCGTCCCTGCTGTCGCGTGAGGCACCGCCGAAGGAAGGAACAAAAGACGAGCTGCAGGCAGATGAGACGCATCACTTTAGGGTTGTAGGTTAGGGTTTCTTAAACCCTAAACCCTATAAACCCTAAACCCTAATCCTAAAACCCTAACTAGAGTTAACTGTTAAGGGGTTCCTAATGCCGAAGATCTGCTGCGCTGTCCAAGGGTTCAGTTTTGGGGCACCGGACCCTAAAGCCATGGCTGGTTTAGGGTTTAGGATTTAGGGTTTAGGATTTAGGATTTAGGGTTTAGGGCAGATAGGGCCCTTTTCACATGGGGGTTTCCGAAAATTAGGGGTAGCTTAATTGGGGTCCTTATCATAAGGATCCTACTATTTTGGGTACCATACTAGGGTCCCTTGTTTTCGGAAACTCCCACATGCCCAAGTTGTGAGGAAAAGTCCTAAGTGCCTGAATGTTTCGCTGTGCCTTGTACTATTGTCTGCTATCGTGTAACTGTGCATTGAGTGTAGGGCAGTTTGCCTTTTGAGAAGTCGTGGCTCGTGGTCGTGGCGAAGACACATCCAGTTATGCCTAAGTTCCAGGGTCCTTGTCGTAGTTGTAGTTTATCATGTCCCAAGAGACCTATTCTAAGTCTGAAGAGCCCGAAGGGTCCTAGAGACCCCCTAAAACCCCTACTGTTGAATTTATCAAGGCCCTTGTATCAGTTTGAGAGTTCAGAGTTTAGTCAGGTGTTGTCGACACTGGGCTTCGAAGCCCAAGCAACCGTTGAACTACCATAACTACTCGTGTGTAAGTCATAGATTTATGATAAACCCTAATACCGCAATTGTAGGGGCCCTACAAAAAAGTGCAGGACCGTTTAGGGCTTCTTGAGTTTAGCTAGGGTTCAGGGTTATAGGGTTTGAGAGTCAAGATCTGACGAATTATTTGGGTTTAGGGTTTAGGATTTAGGGTTTAGGAAGTTTGGAAGTGCGCCCATCTGGTAACTTTGAGCAGCAATCGTGCCTGGAGGACATGAAAAACGAAGTAAAAGCGGAGGCGTCCAAGGTCATGAAGGAGAAAGTCAAAGATGAGATCACACGGAAGGCAGCGGTTGCGGGCTGGTGGAAGTAGATACTCGGAGGCTTGGTGTACCCATACAGAATAATTATACTTATACCTTATACCTGAAAGTATCTGTATAGGAACCCCTATATAGGAACCCCTTTGAAGGCTTAAAGTATAGACTATATGAGGGGCACATGGAGCCTTGGGGATGAGGGGGTGCGGTGCACCTGTGTCCAACGGTCCTCGTGACCTCTTCTCTTAAGCCCTAACATACGAGAGCCCGAAACATTGCAAAAGGCTCCATGTACCTTTAAGGGCCCCTATAGGGGTTCTAGGGTTCCTATAAGGGGAGCCTTAGGGATTTCAGTCTCGACAATGTGGCGCACATGCACCGAGAGACAAAACCCCTTAATTAAGGAATATATACCTTAAATCATATTATAGGGATCCTATTATATTTTAAGGTATATTCCTTAATTAAGGGGTTTTGGAGTGTCTGGGCAACCTGGATTTCAGGGATTGCCGAGTTGGCGGGAGTGGCCATGCCTGAAGCCTTACCCCTACCTTCACTCACCTACCAGAAACTACTTGTTTGCAGTGTCCCCAGAAATTCCATTAGGGTATTGCAATAAGAACCTGCGGAAAACTAGGTTACCGTAGTTTTAGGTAAGGTCTTTGAACTTTGAACCTAGAACCCCAACAGGGTTTACTGGCGCAGGGCTTGGCTCGGAACCGTCATGCTAGGCCTCGAGCTGAAGGTTGCGGAATAGCCTTAATTAAAAGGGTCCTATATAGGTACTTTAAAGCTTAGGGGCCTAGGGTTCAGGGGTTTAGGGTTTAAGTATATGATGCAGGGAGCCTCTGGGTATCTACTTCGCAGCCGATCGCACTTTCGGGTGCCCCGGCACGGGGCTCAAATCCACAGCTTCAAACCGGGACGGTGTGCAGTGTATGGCGTCGACTCTCGACGGTTGCAGTTTACTTTTTGTTCCGGGAAGTAGCGCAGCGGAGACATCCCTGAGCTTGGTAGGGAGGCGATGAGTGCCTTCAACTCTAAACTAAACTCTAAACCAAGCAATCGTAGCGGCCCTGAGGTCGCATCCTTGCTTGCCCAGCAGACATTTAGCTTTTGGGGTTGAGATTCGCCCTTGCTACAATTCAACAGAATCATAAAGCTTGGGCCAGCATTCGCAAGCGAAGCCCATGCAGGACACGAAGAAGGAGGTGAAACAGGAGGTCTCGCAGGATGTGCACATGGACATGAAGCCAGAGATCAAAGAGGAGGCATCCAAGAACATGCCGCAAGAAGTCAAAGAGGAGCTCCCAAAGAAGGCTGCGTTGATGTGCTACACTTGTTTGGACACATACGGGATTTGAGCACTACCACGCGAGATCCAGGCATCTAGACTCTGCCAAACATGCAAGGTTCTTGTGATCTGTGGAACAGATTCAAGTCGGTTTAGAAACAAGCCAGTCCGTCAAATTTCCCAAATCCGATTCCCCGCGCTTCAGCCGTACGCATCACTAATCACTGTTCTTCGACGGTTCATTGCTGTATCTTCCCGTCGTCATAACAACTTTTTCCACTTTGAAACGGACTACGGCCTTGTGTCTACACAGAGATCGAATGTCTTTCGGGATTCAGGGTTTTTCCAGTGCTCGATGGCTTTCGTTTCTGAATGGAGGCTGCGAACCTCGAACCGATCGTGTTCTGCGGTCCGGTAGAAGTGCGACATAGGAATATCATATTGTTCTCGAACAGAGGCTGATTATACAATTTGTTAAGTTTCGCTGCAACGCATCAAGCACCGGCTTGACCGTGCAGCATCCGCCTGTGGCCTGGCTAGAGGACACAGCAGAGCACGCTTCAGCCTGATGTTGAGGGCTTAGGGTTGTCTACTGCGTGCTGTTTCGAACCCGACTTAATGATGAAACATCATGGCATACCGGAGCCGCCTATCAGTCTTTGTGACATCAGGTCCGGTGTCTGCTGTTGTAGAGCCGCGTCGCCCGTCGTTATTTGGAGGGTCGGGGGACTGAGTAAGTAGGTAGTAAGTAGACTTATAAGTACCCTAAAAGGGACCCAAATCGGGGTGATGGTACTTATAAGTCCCTAAAATAGCCAGTTACTAAGTCCCCGACCCTCCCAACGAATACAACATCTTACTTGCAAGGTCAAGGCTGAGATCAAGCATGAGGTGAAGCAAGAGGAGCTTTGCTCGGGCTTTGGGTTTCTTTGCATCCAAGGATGTTTTCGCTGGAAGAGCATCGGGCTTCGGGTGCAGTTTGGCCGCTGGCAACACGATTTAGGGAGCAGTGTTGGCAGCCCAGCATGAAGGCGTTGCAGTATCTGTCTATCAGCAATGTCTTTCAAGGGTGCTGCTGCTATTGATTCCATCTCCACGTTAATTATAAATCCAGAATGCTGGCTTTGCATCATCCTCACTTAGGGCCCTTTAAGCACAGTGGATATACTGATATACTTGGCCCCGTGCGGGAACGCAATCATCGCTATGGCGGTTCTCATCTATTGCTAAGCTGGTTGCCTTTCAGTGCGCAACCTTGTTGCTACGAAGTCCTCAGTAGCGGCCCGGATGCGATGAAGTGCAGGCAGTCGTATACTTGTGGACCTCAGGCATTGATTTTTGCTACTAGGCTCTACCATGCTCCATACCTAGACCCTAGACGGTAGAATCCGTTTTGGCCCACTTGATTACTGATAGTAGCAGTAGCATCTTCATCGTCAAGACAGTCATCCAAAAAGAAGGTATTACAATGCAGTGCCTGGTTAAGGTTTTACCTAAGAAGTCAGATCTTATCAGTTCCTGGTCCTGGGCCTAAAGACTGCCACACTGCGAACAGAGGTAGACAAGAGTTGTGGAGGGGTAGTCCAGGGGCCTGCATAATTGTTAGTACAACGTTCCCAATTATGTATATATACGTACACTCATATGGTCATTTAGATTCCTAGACCCTGAATTGCATCAGCCTTTTCTTGTATGCTCTATTTTGCGGTTGGGAGCCTATGTGTGCATACATAACCACCCACCCACTCGCACGACCTGCTCCTACTATGTAGGCCTCCATGACATGTGGATTAAGGACATCATCCGATCTCCTGCAACATGCACAGCTGCGTTCCGTCTCCTCATATGAATTGCCCACGGAGGACCACGACTTTCAGCGCCGGGTGTGCCTCGGCAGCTAGCAGAACATGAAGCCTCTGCGATGTGTGCTTGAAGCAAGCAGTTACAAGGTTCTGGAGTCCAGAGTTCAGGTGATCTGAGGTTTGTAGGGCTATTGGGTTCTGGCAGTTGTGAGAGCTTTGGGCATCGGGGGTTCACGTTGTGAGGCTCCTTGGTGGCTCTCGCAGTCGGCAGTGTCCTACACATGCTCGTAACTTCAATGTCCTGGTCCTGCCCCTGGGCAAAAGAGCATGCACCCATCAGCGTCTTGGGCCTAATCGGGCCTAATCTGAACCGCCCCAAACGCTGCCCAGAGCCAAACGACACCGAGACTGAAACTCCACACCCTCAACCCGGGAGTTGCCCGAAGTTCTAGGCTTCCGTTGTGCGCCAGCTACCTAAAGAGGAAACCTGTATCGCGAAATTTTACCACTCGGGAAGCAGCTCCCCAATCTATTAATAGTCTGTGCGTTAGTAATCATTTCCAGTGAGTGTTGTCGACGCGGTTCGCGAGCAGTGAGTTCGTTTGAGAGGCTCGTGAAGGTTGGCAATTTACGGCAACGTTCCATGTAATGGAGGTCCGTGTCGTATCGTCCTGAATTCTAACACCCTTGGCGTGCTCCCATGATGTCCATGACGTTGCCTTTCAAGCGAGGACTGGCGTGAAGCGCGAGCTGGTGGATGAAGAGGAGCAAGTGTGTGTGAAGGAGGAACAGGCTGAGCAGGCTGGTCCAATCCAAGACGCCAAGAGGCGTCGCATCAGCCAGAAGAGATCTGACACGTCAGTTCCACCCTTCGAGTCGCGATTGGCAGAGTGGGCCGAGAAATGCCTAGCATTTCAATCCTCTGGCAAGACGTGGCTCCCCACGAAGCCCTGCTGTCCGGCCAGCCCGTTTCTCGGAATAGCAGGCGCTCCGTGGCAAGGATGTATAAGAGACACAGCAACGGCATGCGTGCAGCTCCTCGGCAAAGAGCAGTTCAGAGAGTTGCGCGACTTCTACCGCGAGAATCCACACCATGCCCTCTTCCATGACACCAGTGACCCAAACAGCGAGCGACAGACAGAGCCTACTGCTGGATCCAGACCGCAGGCCCACAGGAGCTCAACCGGCAATCAGCATCGAGCAGCTGAGTGCATGAAGATGTGGCCTTGGATGCGGGACCTTCCCACGCGAGCTTGGGCTGGCAATGGCTGGCTGCTCGTGGAGGACGGCATGATGAAGCTCTCGCCGACCGGCGGGGGCTCAGCCATGCAGGGCCTCGAGATCTTCGAGTCCTTTGGCTCCGTCCCGGAGCCCGGCGAGCCGAAGCCCTTGGAGTCGACGAGCCAGGTGGAGCCCAGAGCTGAGGGCGAAGAAGTCGTCACCAAGAACTTCCGAGGCCTGGAGCGCCAGAGCGGCATCCAAAATATCTCTTGGAGGATGGATTTGTCGGCCTGGCGGATTCAATTCAAGAAAGCCGGCAAGGTGAAGGTTTTCAATTTCCCCATCTCCAAGCACATGAAGCTCGGGCTCAGCGAGGCCGAAGCCTCGGAGGCGGCCCTCGAGGAGGCCAAGGCTTTCCGCGAGGAGCTCGTGCGCCTGGGCAAGCTGAAGCCACCGAAGCCCATCACGGAGAAGGCCTCCGGCTCCACGGTGAGGGGAATTAAGTACAACAAGAAGGCTGGAACTTTTCGGGTTCAAATGACAGATCCTTCCACCAGGAAGCTGGTCCATGGTGGCATGTTCAAGGTGAAGGAGGAGGCGGAGGCCAGGGCCAGGGACCTGGCCAAGGAGTTGGGGGTGGAATCCGAGGGCGGAGTGGTGCCGGTGAAGTCGCTCTCAGAGCTCCCACACTTCGAGCCGCTCGGGCCTCAGAAGGGCATCAAGTGGAACCGTGGGGAGCAGGCCTGGCATGCAACTTGCACTGTTGCAGGCAAGCTGAGGCACATGAGGTTCCGCCCGAAGGACTTCTCGGCAAAGGAGGTGGAGAAGGCCTGGAAGCAGGCCGTGGCCTGGCGCAAGCAGCAGGAGAAGGAGAGCGAGCGGGCGGGGCAGTCCCAGAAGCGGAAGCGCTGAGGGCAAGTTCTTCGTAGTGTCGGTTTCCAGCTGCAAAGACTGCAGTATTAAAAGTGGCATCGCCGTCTCGGAGTGGGATCCGCCCTTGCGCAGAAATACTATTCGTTTGTGCAGTGTAGTTATAGTATACTCGCTCTGCAAGTGTGATCAGCGCAGTCCAAAACTTCACAAACAATCAGGTAAGTTTGGATCCCATCACATCTCTCGCCGAATTCCAAAGTCGTGCAACTACAGTTATGTGATCTTCACACTTTCTTTTCGTGCGCATGCTATGTGGAAAAGCAGACGGCGCCCTCCATCGAGTTCCACAATTTTAACAGGGTCCTTGGCATCAGGAGTCTGGCTCGAGGTTTGGGGTTGCAGCTTCCCTCCAGGAAAGGGTATGGTCGTTCAGCAAGCTGGCCTGCATCGCAGTAGCTAGGTGCCCATGTTACCGAAGGCCGTCAGACCGAGACATGTTTCTTTGTCGACGGCACGGTATCACCATGATGCGCGGGTGTGCACTGTAACTAAGGTCACTAAGGCCTATCGTCTCGTGAGTGCTCGTGTGTTCTAGCAGGTGGGGCTGTGGCTTACAGAATTTGACTTCGAGGGTTGTGGTTGTGAGGAGGTCTCTGGGGTGCCGGGTAACATTAAGGGCGCCTCCGCACAGCAGAGGAGTCAATCGGAAGGTTTACCTAGTCTCCGCTGTAGATCCTTTTTTTGGTGTAACCAGTTCTGTTTTTCGGATCCCGATTGAACCCAAAACGGAACCAACATGGACTCTATAGGTGAGGGTGCGTATTCCAGGCTCAGAATGTCAAACATGGTGACCTTGAACCCGAATGACCTGTTGCATCTCGGCAGTTGTACAGAGCGGCTCAAGATTCCACTGTTGCAAGAGACGCTGCTATGGCTTCCGCAGATGTGACCTGCCTGCTCAGGTTATGGTAGTTTTGGGGGCTGCGCCCTTCCAAACTCCAAGTACACAAACAGTACCTAAACCCTAAACCCGTAAGTCATACCTATGTTTGGGGTTTAGGGACCTTAGGGTAACATAGTCTCATCATTATACCCCTGGAAATATGTAGTCGTTGGAGCCTCAAGGTTGTCCGGCTAGTTGGGCTTCTGGAATCAGAAGCTCGTCCTTGAGTTTTTTCGTCGGGATGCGCAATGATACCCAGCTTTTCGGGTGAGGTCTATTTGTCCAACTGGGTCCATGCAGGTTAGGTATGGACCCTACAGGGCCCGTAGGGATTGCTGGAACGGCCGTGGTGTTCACAGCGTCCCCGACGGTGTTGACACGATGCCAACTCGCCAGCTGCAGTAGGGGTTCCGGAGTTCAGGATTCCAAGTTCGGAGTTTTCATGCTTCTTGGCATAAAACTCTAAGGAACCTACTTTTTAGGGCCCCCTAATATGATTTCTGTATATACGTCCCTAAAGGGTAGGTTATGTGGGGTTAAGGTAGACATACCGTATAAGGTTTTCCTAGTATACGGGAGTTTCGGGCTTAGGGTTCAGGGAGTTATCCTATTGTGTCGGTACGAACTCTGCTGTTCTTTGTATAAAGTTGTATTCACACATAAACATGTATGCGTGTATTCATGTTTTGTGTATGCATATGTGCATGTATGTGCGCGTAGATATCTGCACGCCTACACACATATAACCGAAAACGGACTTACCTACTTAACGTGATACTACTTCACACTACTTCCTATGAAAGAGCTTTTTTGCCTTTATGAAAATAGTGTCTGCATGTTGCTTTCACAGGAGGGTGGTCTCAGACTAATTACGGTTCAAGGACCCTGCTCCGAAGCTGTGGTGCTTGTGTCTTCAGCCCTACAAGCAAATACCCCCTAACCTCAGTACACCAAACACTAGACTGGTCTGGGTTTGGGGTTAGTGGTGGTAGGGTTTGGTTGTGTGGTCCACGAAACTCTGTCTGTCCTTCGTGGTTCCCGGCGCTGAGGTGATCGTTCTATCGGTGAAGATTGCCAAACAGCGCAAGCTTCGCCCACCACAGCTGCGGAAGGCTCTCCCCACCCAATTTCTTCAGGATTGATTGAGGGTTAGGGCTTCAGGTTGAGAGGTCCCAAACTACCCAGACCTTCCAAAATCCCTTAATTAAGGAATCTCCCTTAAATTATGGTAGGATCCTTACTATAATTTAAGGTATATTCCTTAATTAAGGGATTTTGGAAGGTCTGGGTACCTACAATACCGACACTAACTGTTCAATAACAAGGTATTCGGGGTTGAGTATGGTAGCTTGGCAGGTCAGAATTTGGGAAGGGGACATTTGCGCCGCTCACTTTAGGGGCGTAAAGAGTTCGTAATATCTTATTCCAGAATTCCAGGGCACGGTTTGGGGTCCACTCGCTGCTTCCGGTACTGTCGGCATGACAATCTGGGCTTCAAGCTCTGGGGATGAGCTTTGCTCGGGGTATTTAGGGATCTGGGTTTTTAGGGTTTAGGGTCTTTTGGAGCTAGTGCGCTTGCATGTTTAGGGCCCAGGGCTCAGGGCTTGCTGTGCGGAGCTGAGAGTCTACATATCGTGCTTCACTGCGCGGAGTTTCCTAGCAGGGTTTATGGTTCTAGGGTTTAGGGTTTTGGTCGTCTATAGGGATCGATTCCCGGAACAGCCGAAGCCCACGCTGCAGGGTAGCTTGCGGGAAGGATTGTATCACTGGAGGGCTCTTTTGCTTCTCGAGGGCCTCCAGGCTTTCTGGGGCTCAGGGTTCAAAGCTCGGATCTCATACACCGTTTAGACTTTGGGGCCTTGGGGCTTCAGGGATTAGGGCTTCAGGGTTTAGGGTTTAGGGTTTAGGGTTTAGGGATTTCGGGTTACGGCCGGATTTTGACCCAATGCCCTAGATGGAAGTCGAACCCGAAAGCTTCCCGGGGGCAGGAAGAAGGACAAGATGGCGCTGGCAGCCAGGAGTGAAGAGCTCCCTAAGCCCTAAACCCTCAACTTTTCACCCCCAAAAAGCCCCGAACCCCTAAACCCCTAAACCCCTAAACCCCTAAACCCTAAACCCTAAACCCTAAACCCTAAACCCCTAAACCCTAAACCCTAAACCCTAAACCCTAGACCCCTAAACCCTAAACCCGAAGTTTGAGGTTTTCGTTCACGCCAAAACCTCAAGCTTCGAGTTTTGTTTTGGGTCCAAGCTCTGGCGGCTCTGGGGTCTACTAACACTGGTTCTATAGGGTTCCTTTAAGGGCTCCTTAAAGGGATCTATAGATTTCCTTAAAAGGGGATCTATAGGGTTTAGGGTTTAGGGTCTACTTAAAGGCTCATGGGACTTAGTAAGGTTCCTCTAAGGGGTCCTTATAGGGATCTAGAGGGTTCCTTAAAAGGGATCTATATAGGGTTTAGGGTTTAGGGTCTACTTAAAGGCTCATGGGACTTGGTAAGGTTCCTTTAAGGGGTCCTTATAGGGATCTAGAGGGTTCCTTAAAAGGGATCTATATCGGGTTTAGGGTTTAGGGTCTACTTAAAGGCTCATGGGACTTAGTAAGGTTCCTTTAAGGGGTCCTTATAGGGATATAGAGGGTTCCTTAAAAGGGATCTATATAGGGTTTAGGGTTTAGGGTTTACTTAAAGGCTCATGGGACTTAGTAAGTAATGTTATAAGTAGGCTATAATTAGGATAACCCCACTTAGGGGAATTATAACCCCAATTAATAATTATAACTCACTGACCAAGTCCCATGATCCTCTAAGTAACACTGGTTTAGGGTTTAGGGTTCAGAGTTTTAGGGTTCCCAAACTCTACAATAAGGGATTTAGGGACCTTAAAGGGGACTATGAGGGTTACTATAGAGGTTTAGGGTTTAGGGTTCAGAGTTTTAGGGTTTAGCGGTTTAAGGCTTTAGGGTTTTGGGTTGAGGGGTTTAAGGTTTAATTAGGGTTCAGGGGTTTAGGGTTCAAGGATTTCATTCATCTGACAAGCATCCGTGTGAACCGCCTCTGCTCCTTCGGAGGAGCCAGTGAAGCTTCACAAAGTGAAGCAAGAAGTAGCGAAGGACATCCAGGTGCAGGGGCTTCAATTCAGCTGTGGCGTTTCTGTGTGTGTGTCCTTTTCCGGTGACCCACATACCCCTTTTGTTACAAGTGCAACATGTGTGTTGTTAACGGACGGTTGTGTGTGTGTGTGTGTGTGTGTGTGTGGAGGGGGGAAGGGATATGCTGAGCTATTCACATTTGCCGCCCTGACCGTTTAAAGTTACTAGCTTAGCGGAGCGCCCTCTTCAGAAGAAAGAACAATCCAGTTCGTAGACTGCCTCCAAAAAGAGCCCGAAAATCAGAGGATATGCATGCCATGTGGCAGCGAGAGCATGTGCACCTGCGACTGTCTGACCCTACTCCTTCAAGTCTGGAAGGATGAATCTTGTCTGCACCATGAAGCCCTCAACCATCCAAATCCTAGAAGATATACAGTTTGTGTACCCCATTGCAACCCCAAAGCCCTGAAACCCTACCGTCTCGAATCCGAAACCGCCCTTCCACAGCTCAAGTTCCAAACGCCCCTGTCGTCGCGTGAGGCACCGCCACAGGATGGAACTAAAGACCAGCTCCAGCCAAATGGACAGGTCCGGGTTTAGGGTTTGGGGTTTTCGGGTTGAACTTCGAGCTCAGGGCCTACAGGGTCTGCGAGATGTCATGTAAGCCCCAGGCTCCACACCCGAAACCCATAGCAGTTGAGATGTCTCGCAAATGATGCCAACGGCGCCTCTTAACATTTCCGAAAAGTCTTGAATGTTTTTTGGTGCATGGTATCTTTGTCTGCTATCGTGTGACGGTGCCTTCAATTTCATGCAGAATGCCAAGTTACACCCCTGCTGTTTTTACAGGTCGCACATGGGAAAAGGATGGAGTGTTGACCATGCAAAGCCTTATCTGGAAGCTTTAATCCTCAACCCTAAACGACTACACCCCAAACTCATCAGACTCCCAGCGTGGTTACGTAATTAAGAAACCGTCCTAAACCTTATGTAAACTAAACCCATACTCACAGCCTGCTTAATCAAGACCAACTACCCACATCACGGACCCGTGCTTCAGACAGTCGCTGCTGCATCGGAGGTGAAGGATGAAGTGAAGGAAGAAACGGAGGCAAACGTTTTTTTGTAGGGTTTAGGGTTTATTGTAGTTCCTGCATGCAGGCTGGTCTGTAGGCTGCCTCGGAAGGTTTTCGAACCTGTGACCCAGACAATCCCAAACATGAGCCGAAGCTCCATTTGCTTCTTCAAGCAAGCCGGAGCTGCCTTCTAGCCGAACCCACTATGAAGGACTCGATAACATGCAGCCTCACAAACGTCACGACGAACACCCAGGTGAGGGATCGGGATTCAGTGCATTCAGAGAGGTCTTGCGAAAGTCTTCTGCATTGAAACCCAAGTCGTTCGGATCGGAACGGACTCCATCTTTTTCTGAAGCACTAGAAGTCGAGCGCTAAACTCTGAGCCCCGCAACCTTGATGAGGCCGTCACAGCAGGAGCCTTACTTTCATGCTGACTCAGAGAGAGGGGTGTATCAATCAGGGGACTACATCATCCGTCCCCGCCAAAGCCCTGGCCACAATTCCTGTTTTCCAATCTCGAAACCCTGGGCCTCAGGTCAAAATAACTAGAAGAAGTGGAGTTTGGAGTTTTCAGCTTGTGGCTTCGTTCTTAGGGGTGTTTGTGGTCTAGGGTTTAGGGGTTGGGGTTTAGGGTTAGGGTTTAGGTTTAGCTTTCAGGATTTAGGGCGTTTTCGGGTTTTGAAGAATCGCGGCTGCTTCGTCGTGCCAGGAGCCAGAAGGCAGTACTCGGCATGCAGCCGAAGCCAAACTGGAACCGAAGGAGCCTCTGCCGTCGGTTACTTGTGTAGGGTCCTTAAGGGTGGGTGGTTCAAGGGGGGAGGGTACTAGGGAGCTTTGGGGAACCTTAGGGAAGCTTAGGGAGTATTGGGGAATAATGGGGTATTTGGGGGTTGGGGTTTAGGGTTTTTGGGCTCAGGGCTAAACTACGATACTTGGTGGTTGCGGGCTCCCATCGCGTCGTCCTTACAGTTACAGCAAGGATCCTACTGTTCGGGCCGTTGAAGGTGAAGGACATGTTTATGTTTGCTTCCCGGGGGTGGGAAGCAGGACTTACCGAGACCAGCCAACTACCCCAACGCGAGCATACATTGTGAGATAGGCCGTCTTTCAACGACATTGTGATTTTTTCTGGCCTGCAGAATGGGTGTTAGATGTAGGGTTCAATGGCTTGTGCTGGACGTCTGCTTTATCGAGTGCTTCCTGCTCGGCGGCACTTGTAGCTTCACTCTAAAGTTGCGCTCGCGCTCGCTCGCTCGCTCTCGCTCTCTATCTCTGTTCTCTTTGTCTCTCTCTGTCTCTGTCTGTCTCTCTCTCTCTCTTTCTCTCTCTGTCTCAGTGGCGCACTTTCAATTCAAGCCGATTTTCTCTCCGGTTTCTAAGCAGCGTACTGAGATTTAAGACATGTGCTACAGATGATGTTTACGGGGCTCGTGCCATGCCTTTGCCAAACAGTCATCGGAGGGTTCAGGGTTTAGGGTCCGAGGGTCAAGATCCGAATGTTTCTGATTTGCGGCTTTTGCGGTTGATGCTTCTCGCACAGACGGACAACCGTGCCTGGAGGACGTGAAAAAAGAAGTTAAAGAGGAGGCATCCAAGGGCACGGAGGAGAAAGTTAAAAAGGAGATCACCCAGAAGGCTGCGGTTGCGGGCTGGTGGAAGTACATACCGCAAGGCTCCATGTACCCACATCGCATTTTAAAGGATCTATATAGGAACCCCTTTAAATGCTTGAGCATAGGCTATATGATGGTTTCCCTCATGGAGCCTTAGGGATAATGGGATGTGGTACGCCTTTGTCTAGCGGTCCCCGTGAAGTCTTCATCGCTAACATACGAGACCCCGAAACATTTTAGTCTCGACAGTCAATCTGGATTTCAGGGACTGAGATCTCTGAACCCTTAACCTACCTTCCTCCACCTACCAGACCCTACTTTGTTGTAGTGCCTGCACAAATTCCGAATTAGAAGAACTTACAAATCTGTAGGTTATGGTAGGTGTTAAGGTAAACCCTCATTGACCGTTGTACCTCGAACCCCAAGCGGGTTTACTGGCTCAGGGCTTAGCTGAGAACCGTCATACCAGGCCTCGAGTTGAAGGATGCGCAGTAGCCTTATAATTAAAGGGGTCCTATGTAGGTACTTTAAAGCTTAGGGTTTAGGGGGTTTAGGTTAGGGTTTAAGTATATGATATATGGGTACATTGAGCCCCTGTGTATCTACTTCGCATCCGATCGCACTTTTTGGTGCCTTGCACTGGGCTCAGATCCCTATCTTCAGCCGGGACGGTGTGCAGCGCATGGTGTCGACGGTATTTTGTGGGTTTTTGCCCAGGAACAAGTGTAACAGAGACACTCATGAGCTTGGTAGGCAGATCAACAGTGCCTTCAACCCTAACCCTCAAAGTCTAGAGGTATCCTTGGTTGCCCAGCAGACATGTAGGCTGTTAGGTTGAGATTCGCCCCCTGCCAAAGTTCAGCAGCAGTATGTAAGGCTTGAGCAAGCATTCACCAACGAAGCCAATCAAGGACATGAAGAAGGAGGTAAAAGAGGAGGTCCCGAAGGATGTACACATGGACGTGAAGACAGAGATCAAGGAGGAGTCCTCCAAGAGCATGTCACAAGAAGTCAAAGAGGAGATCCTAAAGAAGGCTGCGGTGATGGGCTACACTTGTGTGAACACATCTGGGATTCGAGCACTGCCGGCATCTAGATTGTACCAAACATGAGGGTCTTTGTTTGCTGTGGAACAGATATTGATAAAATCTGGTTTGGAAACGACGCTAGTCAGTCAAATGTTCCACATCCGATTCCCGGTGCTTCAGCCGTACGCATCACTGTCACTGTTCTGCGACGGCTGGGCTCTTGAGGCATTTCTGTATCTTCTCATCCTCATAACAACCTGCTCCACCTGTAGACGGGCCTCGCATTGTTCATTTTTCTGGCGGTTCAGATTCCAGCTTCGGACCCCACTGGTCTCAGTCTCAGATTGGCCGGGAAGCATTGCGCGCGACTTCCAGTCTAGGCGCATGCGAAGTCCATGCTATATCGTGTTGCAAAGCGTGCATAAAGCATGGCAATTATAGAATCACATGCCAGGGGAGCATACTGCTGTAATGCAGTATGACATGCAATGGCACGGGCAGTTATGACGTGATTTTATTTCGGTGCAGTGCAGTAGCACACCTATTCTACATCAGCACCATCGAGCGTCACATATTTGTCTTCAGGTACACATGTCGATAGGATGGAAGCCCTTTCCGTGACAACAGCACTATGTACTATCACGACGCAGTGAGAGGGAGGGAGACAAGCAAATCATGGAAGATTCAGGCCTTCTCAGATGGCAAAGTTGAGTGGTCTTAAAAGTATCTACGGACTTCAGACTTGAGTCGGAGACGTCCATGGGCAGATAAGGCACATGCACGGGAAACTTGTGGCTTATATCGCGGGTTGCCCATCAGATAACTAGCATTAGTCAGACAAGCGCTTGACATGAAGCAACCCTATAGATCCCTTCTACGGAACCCTATAAAACCCCTCTAGATCGCCTTTAAAGGACATGAAGCAGGAGGTGAAGGAGGAGGTTGCGAACGATGAGATGAAGCCAAAGGTTGGAGATGAGGCGGCCGGCGGAAGATGGGGGGAAAATGACTGGAATTACTTGTGGTGATGTTGTGATATCCACCAAGGGTAGTGATGTCGATGGCAACAGACCTTCTGCTTCAACCATGACAGTCAGGTTGCTTACTGTATCTTGCACCTAGAGCTCTGATCACATCGAAACCGGCAAGCACAATGAACATATCTTAGACTTCGGCATCCTCACCTGCCGGGTTTCGCCTCCTCACCTGCAGTCCTCGATCTTCAGGACTACTGTGTTGTTTCGTGCGAGGCTAGGTCCCTTGGGAGCAGTGTAGAAGTTACAGCGAAACAAGACATCCTGTTCCCTGCGCTGGATGGGGGCTTCCGAGCTGTGGCCTCCACCACCAACAACCCCCTGAACCCTGCAGGTCGTCAGCTGTCGTCGAAGACTGCGCGCGAAGGCAGTCAGGGGAAGTTGCTGCAGATCAGTTTGTAAAGATTGGAGTTGTTGGAAAACCTGGAAAAGGACCTGGACCGTGTCAGCGGCCTCAGTAGAGGACCAGGGGATTTCACAAGCATGACACTCTAGCAACAAGTATTTTTCTTTTAACGTTTTCTTCGAGCTGTGTTTTGAATCTATAACTCTGTTGGGACTACTCGTCGTATCTCATAGCTCTATCTACCTGCAAACCTTCATGTAGGACCTTCGGGCATTGACACCGTGAACGCAGAGCTAGCATACATCTAGTGATTCTAGTAGATGTTGTCAAGTCCAGTGTCTGTACTCTTAGTAGTTGTCAGCATCATGAGCATGCAGACTGTCACACGGACAGCGGCATGCTGTCTACAGATGCAATGTCTTCCGGGATTCGGTTATTCAGGGTTTCTTCCGGAGCTCGATGGCCCTGGTTTCCGAATGGAGGCTGCGAACTGCGAACCGATCATGTTCTGCGGTCCGGTGGAAGTACATACGCATATAATATACTGTTCATTGACTGAGGCTGATTAGTTTGTGTGATTTGTGAGGGCTCCTGGCAGCGCATAAAGAAAGTCAGCTAGCAAACGTGCCTTGAAGACACAGCATCCACCTTTGTCTTGGCTAGGACACAGCCTGCAGAGCACACTTCAGCCTGCTGTTGGGGGCGTAGGGTTGTCTACTGCATGCTGTTTCGAACCCGACTCAAAGATGGAACACCATGAGATACCGGAGCAGCCTATCATCCTTTTTGACATCAGGTCCGGTGTCTCGTGTTGTAGACCCGTCGCATGTCGCTAAACACCAACACAACGTCTCGCTTGGAAGGTCAAGGCTGAGATCAAGCATGAGGTGAAGCAAGAGGAGCTTGCCCGGGCTTTGGATTTCTTTGCATCCAGGATCGGAATTCGGATGTAGTTTGTCCGCCGGCCACACGACTTAGGGGGGCAGCCCATCATGAAGATATTGGAGTATCTGTGTATCAGCAATGTCCCTGGAGGGTGCTGCCGCTAGTGTTTCCATCTCTACGCCAATTATAGCTCCCGAATGCTGGCTTGTGTCATCCTCACTTTGGGCCCTTTGGGCTGGGCACTGTGAACAAACTTGCTGCAGTGCGGGAACCCAATCATCGCTATGCCAGTTCTCGTCCATTCTCAAGCTGTTTGCTTTCGAGTGCGCAACCTTTAGGGGTTTAGGGTTTAGGGTTGTAACAGAACCTAAACCCTAAGAGATGGAATAAGGGCCACCAAGTCCTCAGTAACGGCCCGGACGCGACGAAGTCCAGGTAGCCTGTATAGTTGTGGACCTGAGGCGTTGAGTTTTCCTTTGCTGTCGGGTTAGGCTCTACCATGCTCTACCTTAGACCCTGAACGGTAGAATCCGTTTCGACCAACTTGTGTACTGATAATTTATCTTCACCGTCAAGACGGTCATCCAGACAAGAAGCTACTACTATTCAGGGTCTGGCGTGGGTTTTACTTGACAAGTCAGGATCTTATCAGTTCTTGGTCG
The DNA here is from genome assembly GCA_905221615.1 of Symbiodinium sp. CCMP2592. Taxonomy (NCBI): domain Eukaryota; class Dinophyceae; order Suessiales; family Symbiodiniaceae; genus Symbiodinium; species Symbiodinium sp. CCMP2592. Next base: position 176,403 of record CAJNDT010000440.1, read on the forward strand.
GGAGCCCAAACTAATGACACACTGCGAGCAGAGGGACTTCCAGACTGGTAGTGTTGGGGTCTGCAATTGCTAGTCACTAGTCCCTGTATTGCAGCACCGTTTTCGTGGATGATCTATTTTGCGGTTAGGAGCCCATCCGTGACAGGAATGCAAAGGAACCAACAGCATGCCAGAATTTGCATACATAACCACCCACCCACTCGCACGACCTGCTCCTACTATGTAGGCCTCCATGACATGTTGGTTAAGGACATCATCCGATCTCCAGCAACATGCACAGCTGCGTTCCGTCTCCTCATATGAATTGCCCACGCAGGACCACGACTGGCAGCGCCGGGTGTGCCTCGGCAGCTAGCAGAACATGAAGCCTCTGCGATGTGTGCTTGGAGCAAGCAGTTGCAAGGTCCTGGAGTCCAGAGTTCAGGTGATGGGGTTTATAGGGCTATTGATTTCTGGCAGTTGTGAGAGCTTGGGGCATCGGGGCTCCTTGGTGGCTCTCGCAGTCGGCAGTGTCCTACACATGCTCGTAACTTCAATGTCCTGCCCCTGGGCAAAAGAGCATGCACCCATCAGCGTCTTGGGCCTAATCTGAACCGCCCCAAACTCTCCCCTCTCTCGAGAGCCAAACGACACCGAGACTGAAACTCTAGACCCTCAGCCCGGGAGTTGCCGAAATTTTGGGCTTCCGTTGTGCTCCAGCAGCCTAAAGAGGAAACCTGTATCACGAAATGTTACCACTTCGGAAGCAGATCCCCAATCTATGAATAGTCTATAAGTGTTAGTAATCAATTCCAGTGAGTCTTGTCGACGCGGTTCGCGAGCAGTGAGTTCGTTTGAGAAGCTTGTGAAGGTTGTGGCCATTTACGGCAACGTTCCATGTAATGGAGGTCCCTGTCGTATCGTCCTGAATTCTAACACCCTTGGCATGCTCTCGTGGTATCCATGACGTTATTTTTCAATCGAGGACTGGCGTGAAGCGCGAGCCGGTGGATGAAGAGGAGCAAGTGTGTGTGAAGGAGGAACAGGCTGAGCAGGCTGGTCCAATCCAAGACGCCAAGAGGCGTCGCATCAGCCAGAAGAGATCTGACAAGTCAGTTCCACCCTTCGAGTCGCGATTGGCAGAGTGGGCCGAGAAATGCCTAGCATTTCAATCCTCTGGCAAGACGTGGCTCCCCACGAAGCCCTGCTGTCCGGCCAGCCCGTTTCTCGGATTAGCAGGCGCTCCGTGGCAAGGATGTGTAAGAGACACAGCAACAGCATGCGTGCAGCTCCTCGGCAAAGAGCAGTTCAGAGAGTTGCGCGACTTCTACCGCGAGAATCCACACCATGCTCTCTTCCATGACTCAAACAGCGAGCGACAGCCAGAGCCTACTGCTGGATCCAGGCCACAGGCCCACAGGAGCTCAACCGGCAATCAGCACCGAGCAGCTGAGTGCATGAAGATGTGGCCCTGGATGCGTGATCTTCCAACGCGAGCTTGGGCCGGCAATGGCTGGCTGCTGGTGGAGGACGGCATGATGAAGCTCTCACCGACCGGAGGTGGCTCCGCCATGCAGGGCCTCGAGATCTTCGAGTCCGTGGGCTCCGTCCCTGAGCCCGGCGAGCCGAAGCCCTTGGAGTCGACGAGACCGGAGCCGGGAGCTCAGGTCGTCACGAGGAGCTTCCGCGGCCTGGAGCGCCAGAGCGGCATCCAGGGAATTTGCTGGCACAGAGGGAAGGCCTGCTGGAGAGTCCAATGGTCAGATCCCAGCAAACCGTGTCAGCAACGTCACTTCCCCATCTCCAAGCACATGAAGCTCGGCCTCAGCGAGGCCGAAGCCTTGGAGGCGGCACTCCAGGAGGCCAAGGCTTTCCGCGAGGAGCTCGTGCGCCTCGGCAAGCTGAAGCCACCGAAGCCCATCACGGAGAAGGCCTTCAGCTCCACGGTGAGGGGCATCAAGTACAACAGGAAGAATGGAACCTTTCGGGTGGAGATCACAGACCCCTCCACCAAGAAGAAGGTCCATGGAGGCATGTTCAAGGTGAAGGAGGAGGCAGAGGCCAGGGCCCGGGACCTGGCCAAGGAGTTGGGGAAGCAAGATGAGCTGGTGCCCGTGAAGCCGCTCTCGGAGATCCCGCACTTCGAGCCTCTGGGGCCGGAGAAGGGAGTGAAATGGAGAAGGTCAGTACAGGGCTGGCGGGCCCAATGCGCCGTCAACGGCAAGAATCTTGAGCTGGTTGTACAGCCCAAGGATTTCTCGCCGAAGGAGGTGGAGAAGGCCTGGAAGCAGGCGGTGGCCTGGCGCAAGCAGCAAGAGAAAGCGAGGGAGCGGGCCGAGCAGTCCCAGAAGCGGAAGCAATGAAGGCAACACCTTCGTAGTGAATTGTAGTGTTTAAAGTGGCATCGCCGTCTCGGAGTGGGATCCGCCCTTGCACAGCTTCTATCCGTTGGTGTAGTGTTAGCACTCGCTCTCCGCAGCGCAGTCCCATCCCCACACACTTTCAGGCAAGTTTGGATCCCATCGCATCTCTCGCGGAATTCCAAAGTCGTGCAACTACAGTTATGTGATCTTTTCACACTGCGTCTGCTACGTGGAAAAGCAGACAGTGCCATCCATGAGTTCCATAAGATGCCAACATCAGAAGTGTTTCTTGAGGCTTGGGCTTGCAGCCTCTCTCCAGGTAAGTGCATGTATGTGATCGGCAAGCTGGCCACATGCATTACGTAGCTGATTGCCTAGGTTGTCGCAAGCCTCCAGACTGAGGCATGTTTCTTTGCCGATAGCATGTTCTCACCATGCTGCGCGGGTTTGCAAAGGAGGGCTATAAGACTTACATACAGTTCTGTGGGTGCTTGCGTGTTCTAGCAGGTGCCGGGGGTCGGTCGACTGTAGGGCTGCGGCCTTCAGAATTTGAACTAGATATTAGTATATATATATATATATGTTATTATACATATTATAGTACACTATCCCCCGCAAAGCCCAAAGCCCTGAGTTGATTTTATTGTTCAGGCACCTACATTAGGTGTGCCAGCAGCGCATGGGATGCGGGCTGAGCTTGCGAGCGCGCCACACGAAATTTGGATCCCAAGAGCCTAGCACAGGGGCTTCGTAAATTTTGGTATGTAGGGTTTAGGGTTCACGGCTTTAGGGTTTAGCGGTTAGGGTTTAGGGTTTGCGTTTGCGGTTTAGGGTAGGGTTTAGTGATGTTTAGTGTGCTTGGAGGGTCTGGGATAGAAAGACATGAGAAAATTACGAAGTGCCACCAGTATCTCTGGCGGGATGCTCCCATCCACAGCCTATCACAAATTTCGTGCAGTCCGATGCTCTGAGAGCGTGCGGGTGTGCAGTTCAGTCCCAGGGCGCACATGAATGTTGATGCGAAGTTTCGCCCGTCTATGAGTCTATCTAAAGCTGGTACATCCTGGTACCCTCAGCCGCCCTGAAACTTCTGAGACCTTGCAGCCGATTTCACAGGAAGGGGGCGGTGGCTGGAGTTGGAGCTGAAGATCATTGCAGATGCCGGGACCCCACACCGAGGGCTTGTTATGGACTCGTTGAAGTAAGTCACATTTTGCGGTTCTTCGCCTTTTCAGGATTTGGTGCGTTTGCCGGGTACCTCAAGCACACGCCGGAACCCTGTAACACCACTTTATAGAATCATGCGTCGATGCGTGTCCTTAATGACGTCGGTTCTAGTAGTCCATCGTAGTGTGGCGTACCAAACGCTTCGCAAGAACGGACATTCAGAATTGAACACAGCATTGGGCCGGAAGGAATTGTGCTAGGTCATGAATTTCGGATTTTCCTGCACTTTCTCAGGATCATGGATTCAGTCCTGTACTCATCCGAGTTCGAGATTGCTGGGTTATTGTTTATTAAAGCCAGTGTAGCCTGCCCTTTCCAGGAGAAAGGGGGCCCTACCCTAAACCCTAAACCCCTAAACCCTGAACCCCTACACCCTAAACCCCAACACCCTAAACCTGTAAACCCTAAACCCCTAAACCCTAAACCCCTAAAGTGGCCTGTGCCCGAAGCCCTAGACTCGTAGCTTGAGGACTACCTTAAACTTCCGTACCGAACCTTTTGTGCGCAAGCTCTTACTCCAAGCCGTGTTTTACAAAAAATGCAAAGGGGCCCTGCAAACAGAGTAGGTTTTGGTGGTTCCTTTTTTCGGTGAACCCAAAAACAATGATGATATAGGGTCCTAACCATAAAATTGGTTCATAAATACCACAAAAAGAACTACAATGGAGACGAAACCCTAAACCCTAAACTCGGGCCCTAAATCCCTAAACCCCAAAACCCTAAACCCCTAGACCCTAAACCCTAAACCCCTAAACCCTCAACCCCTATAAAGGAAGCCCGAGCTTTCAACCCGGATCCGATCGGCCTGGCATAAAGCGCGTCTTCTATGGGTCAATGCACCCAAATGGGTAGGTTGTCAACGTCAGGGTCCCTTTTTGGGTCCTTATTATAGAACGGCAGCTTAAATTTAGGGTACCCAGAAAAGGACCGTAATTTTGACAACTACACAAATAGTATATTATGCAACTATGCCTTAGCCCCAAAGTACCTATATAGGGACAATTTTATCTGTGGGCCAAAGTACGTACTATTTGGGTACAAGGGCCCTTAGGGCTCTTCGAACTGACTTTGAGACGCTTCGGCTGATGAGTCGCAGCCAGGGGCAGGCATAAGCAGCCAAAGCCTAACCGTTAGAGCTTCACGATTTTAAAACACTAAAATCCCGAAGCCCGGAATCCAAAAGACGTAAAGGAGATGTCCAGGAATCTTAGGCGTTTCAATACGGAAGGTTCAGGTGGGTCGAACGTGAACTTCGGACTGTTAGCTACTTGTAGCTCGATAAACCCTAAACCCTAAACCCTAAACCTTCAAGCCTCGGTTGAGGTTTTGAGGTTTGGCTAGGGATGGGCCCCGGCCCCGCAGCAGCTACGCCGTCGCAGCTTCCAAATCTGCGTTATAGGTCTCTGGGTTTGAAGTTTGTCGACGCCGAAGATTTGCAAGTTGGAGCATGCTTTCGGCAAGATATTTTGGCGTACGAGGTATGCTGTATGCTGTGTCAGAGTGCCTGGCACGGAGGCATTGGAGTAGCTCTCAATGGTTACGTGTGTATTTAACCTGAAAGTCTGAACTTAAAGCGGGGAGGTTTCCAACCACGGAGAAATCACTTCTGTGGTGCGAGGCTTCAGATAATTCAGGGCTGGGGTTAGCTTCAGTGTCGGTAGAGATTTGTCGGCCTTCAAAGTGTCTCAAGACAGCTTTGGGCCTAGGGCTCAGGCTTCTGGATTCAGGGTGTACGGGTCCACCTGCATCGGGCCCTACCTCTAGTATCGGAGATGGCACCTTATGTAAACCTATGTTCGTATGACACCGGCGCCAGGAATCGCAACCCGCAGTGTACTTGATTTGCCCGTCAGTCACTTGCCTTAGAAACCCTAGACCCAAAGCCTGTTCATCCAAGCTTGAAGCTGTTTTCGAGTTTCAGATGAACGGGTGATTCACAGGCGATTAGCATAACGTGGAGGCACAACACGAGTCCTTTAAACGCTCAGCTTAAACAGCCGCATCTAAACCAGTCCAAAGCCTGCTTACCCTAAACCTTGCCAGCAAGACCTCAAGCTCATTGCTAATCAAGAAATAGCAGATAACGGTGCAACCCTACATTGCCCTAAGCCCTACCTAGACCCACTAAACCCTACTTTTTTGCAGGTTCTTTTTAAAAACTCTAATATGCGCTTTATAGGGACCCTACAAAACAGTAGGTTCTGGTAGGTTAAGGTAGACCCCAAAGCCTACCTATAGTCTCCATTGTAGTTCCTTTTTTTGGTTTAGCCAATTCTATATTAGGGATCCTAAAAGGGAACCCCAAAAAGGAACTACAATGGAGACTATAGGTAAGCCCTTACATTGACGGTAAGGTCGGAATCATCGGTGTCCCAAATGCCGGAAAATCGCCTGGATCTCGCTGGCACGTGCTTTGGGGGCTAGGCTCCAGGGAGACTAGGTTGCTTTAAGGAGTCCTTATAGGGATCTATAGGGTTCCTTAAAGGAATCTATAGGGTTCCTTTGAATGGGATCTATAGGGGTTTAGAGTTTAGGGCTTAATTAGAGGATCATGGGACTTAGTAGCTAGGGTTATAATTAAGGTAAGTATACTTATAGTTAGTTATAACCTCACTTAGTAGGGTACTTATAACCATACTTACTAAGTCCCATGATCCTCCAAGTAGGGTTTAAGGTTTGGGGTTCAGAGGGTTTGGTGTTTAGGGTTCCGGTTACCTGAATAACTGGAGCCCGGGCTGCTTGCTCAACAAGCACAAGAAATACCAACCCTCTCGTTTGCAAGCGAGGACCAGGGTCTGGTAGTTTGCGCAGTCATAAGAAGTTGGGGCTCAGGGGCTCAGGACTTACCTAAACCCCAACCCCTCACCTCTTAACCCCCAAACCCTTTTTGCAGCTCTGGGCTCAGCTTGTGGAAGTGTCGGTGGAGACATTTAGGGGTTAAGTTCCCCGCTATTCCAGACCTGTACTGCTTCTCCGGCATTTTTGGGTCGTCTCAGTCGACTCAGATTTGCACAGGACGAGATGCCGCCGCGCAAGGAAGTGCAAGTGGAACAAAATATTTAGTGGCTCCTGTCGTTTTTGTTGAAATCTGACACCCCTCCACCTGATCGGCCAGCGCGTCTCTCCTGGTTTTCTGGTTCTGCTCGGGATGTTTTCGTCGTGAAGTGTCACCACGAAGCATCTAAACATCTGAACCCAGCGGCAGGGCTTTTTCACTGCAGAATCACACATAAGGCCGAAGCTTCAACCCCTGAACGCGAAACGCCAAAGCCTGCAACATGGACCTTGAAACCCTAAACCCTAAACATAGAATCCTAAACCCCAAACCCCAAGACCCCAAAGCCCAACCCCTAAACCCCCAAAACCCTAAACCCCAAACCCCAAGAACCCTAAACCCCCAACACCACACCCGAAACCCGAGGTCGTTTCTCTACGCAGTCACGGAGAAGAAGCCTCGCATCGCCGCGTGCTCCCACGGGATCGGCATGGTTTTGGGATTAGGGAGTTCATGGTTTAGGGGGTTGAGGGTCTACCTGAACCCCAAATAACCTATATACCTTTTTAAGGACTTATATAAGGAAATCACAATAAGGAGCCCTAAAAAAGTAGGTTCTTCAGGGTCCAGGTAGGGCCGGGCTTAGGATCAAACAGTCTTCTCGGTGCCGTGGTAGGCTGTTTTCGATTGAGATTGTCTTAAACTACTCTATGAGGATTTGCACAGCATGCTGCAAGGATATTGAGGGCTCGACTTTCTTGAATGAGCAGGGATTGCGGGTTTGAGTTTCGGGCTGTTAGTTTTCAGCTTCGGGTCTTGTAGGGTTGCGGCAGTTCAAACCTAGGACCAGCAGCTGAGGCTGATATTGAGTAAACGCGCTTCCGTCACATCGAAGATTATGTGGCCGTTCGGGGTCTAGCCCGAATCTTATTTATGGTGGCGTGATCGTTACTGCCTCTGGAAGAAGCCAAGCTATGCATCATGAGCATGGTTGCGATTCTATGTCGCTCGTGCTACCACAAACTTCAAGATTCTGTCCAAATTATTTGTCAATTGTTCTCATGACCTGTGAAAGAGCCCTTCTGAGTCTGACTACTGCCATTAGTCGCTTACATACCGCACACACGCAAAAGTGTACCTTCTAAGCCAGTGCCCTGAATCCCCTCAACCCTCAATTCTCAACCCTCTACATAGATGCTAGACCCCTAGACCCCAAAGACTGAATCCCGCAAACAGCAACTTTCTGCAATGTTCAGAAGTCGTCCCTCGTCATCTACCTAAATGCTAAGCCTCCGAAAAGCTCACCCAAAAGCTCTGGAAGACATAAATCCCGAAATGCTTCTCAATCTTAAAACGACCCGAGTTCCCACACTTCTCTTAAACCGCCTAGCGTAAACAAATGCTCACAAACCCTTGAGAAAACGCCGGTCGGAGCCCTGCTTGTTGTTTTCAGAAGTGGCTCAAGTTCTTAGCATCTTGAAAATCTTGGGTTCAGCTTGAGGTTCAGGTTTGAGGCTCAGAGTCATTCAGAGCGCTCCAATCTCCAAGCCTAAGCCCCAAACCCCCTAAACCCTAAACCCTTAAACCCTAAACCCTATATATATATATATATAAACCCTAATGACTGTCGCGGGTTTTTGCATAATGCAAATTCGTGGGCGCCTAGCCCGCCCGCCAATTTGCATATGCAAATTCGTGGGCATTTTTTGGGCGCCCGCCAATTTGCGTATTTGAAGCCTAGCCCAGCGCAGCCCAGCCCAGCAAGCCCAGCCCAGCCCAGCCCAGCCAGTCCAGCCCAGTCCAGCCCTGCCTAGCCCAGCCAGCCCAGCCCAGCAGCCCAGCAAGCACCCAGTCAGCAGCCAGCCCCGCCCAGCCCAGCCCTCCAGCAGCTCAGCCCAGCAGCCCAGCCCAGCTCAGCCAGCAGCCCAGCTCAGCCAGCAGCCCAGCAGCCCAGCAGCCCAGCAGCCCAGCCCGGGGTCACGGCTTGTACTTGGATGTGGTTCGAGGGTGGGGTGGGGTTATTCGAAGCAGTTGTTTGTATGTGGTGCAGACGCAAGCATTGGTTAACAAATCCATTCCTAAGTGTTGGGCAGCCACCCATGGTTGAAACGAAGACTTGTGAAATGTTTCGTTTAGCGCAGTGAAATCCACCCATGGTTGAACCGAAAACAACTTGTGAATTGCTTCGCGTAGTGGTACAATGAAAGTTCGTGGGCAGCCACCCATGGTTGTTCAGCTGTTTCGATTAGTTTATAAAATTTACGATACAATATGTATTTTGATCTGTTAAGTAGGCCTAGAAATGCAATTAAGTGGAACAAGCTGTGGTATACGATGACTGGGTATAGAAGGCTGGCCAATAAAGTTAGTAAAAAATATAGTCCCTATGTTATGGGATTTAAGGGTGGGTGGGTGTTATATCGAAGACATAAAAACTACTTGACTGTAAAACTGCTCGACCAGGAGCTGCTGAACTCTAAACCCCAAACCCTAAACCCCTAAACCCTAAACCCCTAAACCCCTAAATCCAACCCCCAAGTCGCAGCCCCAAGTTGCAGCCGCCGCAGGTATCCGTTTACGACCACGGTTCCGAATTTAGGCTCGGCGGCTTTCTCAACTTGGCCTCTGGGTTTTTGAGGGTCCTAAACCCAAAACCCTAAACCCAAAACCCTAAACCCTAAACCCAAAACTCTAAACCCTAAACCCTAAACCGGTTTAGGACTTGGGGCTTTGAGGGTGTTTGGGGATCAGGGCTTTTAAGGTTCAGGTTTTCGAGCTTGGAGGGTTTAGAGTTTAGGTAGGGATTTGAGGGCTTAGGCCTTTTTGGTTTTGACTTGTGGGTTTAGTGAGTGTTGGTTGGTTGAACGGTTTGCGTGCGGTCTAGTGACCCTTCACTACTTGACCTGCTCGAAACAAGGTTGAGTTGAAGGCTTGTTGCTTGTTGATCTTGCAGGTTATCGTCTGGGTTATCGCGCGAAGAGTTCAGAGTTCAGCTCAAACAGAGAAAATCTACAACGATGCATCGAATTCTAGTTTTTATCTCCCTAGTGTTTCAGATGACTGGGGCCTGACTAAATCACTGTTTACTGCCTCCGCCTCCACCAAGAGTAGCTCTAATTGTAACCCGTTCCTCCATTCCCTACTAACCAAAGGTACTTAGAGGATCGTGGGGCGTAGTAAGTAGGTTATAATTGGAATTTTAAGTCCCCTAAATGGGGTTATCCTAATTATGACCTACTTATGACTTACTAAGTCCCATGAGCCTTTAAGTAAGGCATGTGTCTTGGGGTACTCCTGCGAGCAGGCTACTATGACTACGACGTGCACGGCGGAATCACTCTCTGTGACGTGTGGCAGCGGCATGTTCTGCAATGAAGTCTGTTCGCTTTGGAAATCACACATCTTGTAGTCCGGGCCAAACCCTAAACCCCTAAGCCCTGAACCCCCACACCTGAAGCCTTAATCTTCACAAACCTCCCTCCCAGACGCACGTGAGTTGACGACCTCATTGTCTTCACAATGCTGTGTTTCGGATTTAGAAGCTAAGTTTAACCTTTAGCAGCGGTTCGGGAATTCGGATTCAGTGTTTTTGCTGTCCATGATGAAAGCCGAGGGCACTGACGTGGTGCAAGCGGAATTCGGAAAGCTAGCCCGGCTGCAGTGGACAAACAAGAGCCTTCGGTAAGTCATGATACGTTAGGCAAGGCTATAAGCATGCGTGCTTATAGATCTCCCTAACATATAGTACCCTTGTAGAAACCCTAAAGAAGCTCTTATAGATCCCTTCAAGGAGGCCGAGAGGGGCGCTAAAAGACACCCCCTCCCCATGAGCTTTGCCAGGCCGGGTCTTATTGAAGGAGCCAGTGAGGGCCGAGGGATGGGTGCCTCGGCTTCATGGGTTTTGGGGTTTCGGGGTGTAGGGTTTGGGCTTGAGGAGGTTCATTGTTTCGGGTTTGGGGTTTAGGGTTCAGGGGCTTAGAGTTTTCAGTCTAGGGGGTGAGGGCTTTAGGGGTTTAGAGTTGTTTATAGGAGTTTAGGGTTTGGGGTTTAGGATTCAGGTGTAAGATGTGAAGTTTCGCGGGTTTCTACTTTGACGGGGGTTTGGTTTGAAAGTCCCCGATCTTTACGTAAGGTGAGCAGCCAACTGAACTAGGGCCACCGCCAGCCCAAACCCTAAACGAAACCCTAACCCCATCTAACCCCAATCCCCACATGTTTGCTAAACCCCTACACCCTCAAACCCCTAAACCCCTAAACCCTATAAACCCCTAAGCGCCTAAACCCTAAACCCCTAAACCCTAAACCCCTAAACCCCTAAGCCCTAAACCCCTAAGCCCTAAACCCTCCCAATCTGAGGCTTCATGTTCCTCCGCCATGTCGAGTCCAGCTCCCGGCATGGCTTCCAGGGTTCAGGGCACATGTCATGGAATGAAAGATACTAAGTTTAGGGTTTAGTTTAGGGTTTAGGGTTGAGGGGTTTAGGGTTTAGGGTTGGTTGTGGGGCTCACTATACTATAATTAGAATACGGAAACCCCCAGGTGGGCTTAGTTAGAGTGTAGTTTGGGGTTCTCCTTAATTAATAATTAGGATAGTGGTTTGGGGCCCATTTTACTATAATGATCATACGACCCCCCCCAAACAAAATAGCACAGCTATTGATTTAGCCCTCTATTCATGATTCCCAGTTTTTAACGCTCAACCCGCTAAGTGTACTTCTCCAAATTAGGGTACCGTCTTAGGTCCCCCCAGAAAACAGGGTTTAGGGTTTAGGGTAGACTCTTACCCAGAGAGGGTCCGCTATATGAACGGGACGATAGTTCAGAACTGCCCGGCGCTGACCTGTTGTAGCTATGAACCTTTCGATCAGACCGCGCGTGTTTGGGAAGTAAGCAACCCTAAGCCCTAAACCCTAAACCCGAAACCCTAAACTCGAAACCCCAAACCTCTATAAGCCGATGGACCTCACAAGATCTCTAGGGGTTAGGGGCTTAGGGTGTTTGAGGGTTCCTTCAATATTCAAGGTTCCTGTAGAAGGTTCTTTGAATTTAAAAATCCTACAATAAGGATTCCCTTCAAGGTTCCATTATGAGGATTCTATATTTTCTGGGCTCCAAGCAATTCCTGCGGTCCGTGCTTCAGGGGTGAGGAATTACACAGGATTTTAAAAAAGGGTTTAGGTATTAGAAGTTGATGGCTTAGGGCTGATTAACCTGTTGAAGCCCCTATTGTTGTACACGGGACTCAAGAGCGACCCTTGGTGCGCGACGCTCGATTGCAGCTGTCTTTCAGAAATCCAACAGGCATGTCATGTAAGTGTTTCCAGGGATTTAAGAGTAGGGGTCTACCCATAGGCCCCAAAGTAGTTCTTTTTTGGGATTATTTTATAGGATTCTATATATGGACCCCAAAAGGAACTACGTTGGGGCCTCTGGGTCTAGAAGGCTTCATGATTCCAGGTATTGGACTCTGCAAACCCAAAAACACCCTAAACCTCAAACCCCTAAACCCTAAAACACCCTAAACCCCTAAACCCTAAAACACCCTAAAGCCCTAAAGGAACCCTTACATGATCCCTGAGCCCCAGCTCCCGAGGCGATGTCAGACACTCATCCACGTGATTGCCGGAGATTCGGAGGATCGGCTGGTTCAGGGGTTTAAAAGGTTTAAAGGTTTACTTAGAGGGATTAGAGTCAAGGAGTTATACGGTTTAGAGTTTACGAATCGGGTCTATAGGGTTTAGGGTTAAGAAAAGGTTTAGTTGTTTATAGGGATGTTGATTATAGTTTAGATGTTTATAGGGTTTGGGTTCAGGGTTCAAAATTTAAAAAGGACTTAGTTAGTTGTTTGTACGGGTGAGGGACAGGGAATATAGTCTAGGGTTTAATAGATTTAAGTGATTTAAGTATTCGTTTGTAGGGGTGAGGGAATGTAGTCTAGGGTTCAGGGTTTAAGAAAGATATATTAGTTGTTTAAAGGGGTGAGGGAATATAGTTTAGGGCTTGTAGGGTTTAGGGTTCAGGGTTTGAAAGGATTTATGTATTCGTTTATAGGGGTGAGGGAATGTAGTTTAGGATTCAGGTTTTAAAGGATTAAGTTAGTTGTTTGTAGGAGTGAGGGAATATAGTTTAGGGTTTAAAGGGTTCAGGGTTTAGCGTTGATAAATGTAGGGCTTGTAGGGTTTAGTGTGCAGGGTCTAGGGCTGATAAACCCAGACCTTCCAAAATCCTGTAATTAAGGAATATACCTTAAACTATAATAAGATCCCTAATATGAATTAAGGTATATTCCTTAATTAAGGGATTTTGGAAGGTCTGGGAATACGGGGCGTCTAGGGTTTAGGTTGCAGGTCAAGGAGCGGCATAGTAGCATAAGCCCGAAGGTATGTCGGGCATTGCCCAAGGGGTCCGAAGGACGCAATACACAGGTAAAGTAAAAGCCAGAAAGTTGGAATATGATTATCCTAACCCCTTTATGGTAAATTATAAGGTATCCTACCCTGAAACCATATTCCAACTTTCTGGAGTTCCCTTTACTTGGGTTTAGGATGTAAGTTGTGTCGATTGGTAGTTCAGGCTTTATCGGTCCATGGATCGATTTGGAAACCGAGCCCGAAGTTTTTTTTGGCAAAGAGTGCATGGGTGCAGGATTATTTGAAGGTCAAATTTCATGAAGCCAGGTCCGAAGTCAGGTCGAACGGAGTTGCCTGCAGCAGGCGCATCAGTAATGTATGGGCCTAAGTAAATACTTACAATGGCACCAAAACCCTACTCTATTTATTAAGGCGCCTTTCTTAGCCTTAGCTTGGTGTTGTATTGCCTTCTCACCTCCTCAGTTTGGTCATCCGGCTTCCTATGTTGTCGTCATGATCGCATCCTAAAGCGACATCCAAAAATAGAGCACTTTACTCGGGAAGGTCGAAGCGTCCGAGCATTCTTGCTTGTAGGACCCGATCGGGGATTTCGAGACCATCCAGAAGGAGCTGCGGGACTACAGCACGGAGGTCCGCCGATATGCAGCGTCTGTCATTCAACCTCCTATTGCAAGAACACCACGGTAGCTCCAGCTGAGACCCGGCGGTTGTGCCAGGTTCGGGGATCTTCCATATCAATCGCCAGCGTCAAAATTGAGGGACTCCCTGGCACCTCCTTTGCTTCACAAGGTGTGGTTGGAAGTTTGGCACCAAAGGGCTTGCTTGCGTAGAGTTGTTGGGCGTCGTGAAAAAATCAGACAGGGTAGGTCAGGCAGGGTCTAGGTAGATCTCAAACTCGAAATTTCCCAAACCCCTGAATTCTTTATACAAAGCCCTATCAGCTCGTTGAAGCCGCTGCAGGTCGCCATGAAGCCGCAGGTCATCGTGGTCAACAAGTGCGACCTCCCCGAAGTTCAGGAGTAACCTCCATGACTTGAGATGCTAAACTGCTACACCTTGAGCCCTGCTAAGCAATCTTTGTGTGCAACCCTTACCAGAAATTTCGGCTTTCGTCCTTTCTCATGGATGCCTGTGATTGATCCAATCCCTGCACGCCAGCCAACACCTCGGACACGGTCCCAAAAATTCATGGCTGCACCAAGAAAGACCTATAATGGACGATACCGGTATCCCTAGACCACTGGCAAGACTTCAAAAGCTCTGAGCCCTTGAACTCGCAGGTTCGATCCAAGCCTCAAAACCCTGAACCCTCAAACCCTGAAACTTGAATCCTGTGCATTTAGAATATGCGGGGGAGTACTCCTTTCTGGAGCAGCTTGGAGACAAGGCCGCTAGACCTTCACACAAAAACGGATCACCATAAACCCTAACCTTCGACTGTAAGTTCTATAAATCCTAAGAACTCTACAACGTCGAAGGAGAGGCTGCCGGCACTGATGAAGGAGCTCCGCAGGCAAGGGCTTGGGTTCGTGTGGTTTATAGAGTCTGCTGGAGGCCTGAAGCTTTCAGATTTGAGGAGCCGTGGGGCTTCGCGATGTGGGTCTTGGTGTATCCCAAGGGTCCGAGTACCTGATAGTCATATACTCTCCCAAATGGTACCCTACATAACTACTATCTCAAACCTAAGGACCTACGTAAGTATTGGGTCCTTTGGACCCTTGGTGTATGAACCCTAAACGCTAAACCGTATGGTCATGAGTCAGAGCTATGGAGCAGCATGCTGAGCACGGCTTTGCTTTAAGCGTAGCAGGGTTGCAAAGCGGCAAAGGTGGATTTCGCATTGCTCGATGTTTATAGACGAGTTTACATCATTTCACAACAAAGGACGACATACCTGCACTACAGGGCTTCGAGAGCTTAGACTAAACCCTCTACACCGTAGACAGTCGTCATGTACTCGAGGTATGATGTACGGGTGAAGACAGCGCATGCTTTTCCGTCGAAGTGGAACTGCAGATGGCCTGACACTGCTCACAACTCATTGCCCATGCCAAGTTCTCAGCGACGTGGGGGTTGCTTCACAACCTTGAGTCGCACCGCTACATGATCCCAAAGGATCCAAAGTACCTATATGGTAGAATGTAGGGTTTCTATATTAGGACTTTCTGTTATGATTTGGGGAAGTTGTCCCCATAACAGTACCTAGGACACTTTGGGATTGAGCCGATATCCTAAACCCCAAGCTGAACTTAACCTGTTGAGTCCGATATCTGAGACCATATGGGAGCTTCGGAAAATAGGGGACCCTAATGCAGTACCCTAAATAGTAGGATCCTTATTATAAGGACCCCAAGATAAGGTACCCCTGTTTTCGGAAACCCCCATCTCGTGATTATGCTTCTGGCGGCCACGGAGGCGTTGTGGGCATACGCGCGTCTTCAACATCTCCGCGGCGACAAGGTGGCCTGAGCCAGCTTTCCCTAAAGCTCAAAATGGCCCAAGAGCCTCATATAACATGGTCTTTAGGCCCAAAAAGCCTTAAAATATCAATCCTTAGAGCCTTAGGGTTTGAGCTTGAATTCGGGTCGAGTGGAGTCCGGTATTCAGAGTTTGTGGGATCAGCTCATAGGGCTTCTGGTCTAGGCTTCGTAGGTGTTGCGCGGTTACGGTAAACAGTCTCCTAGAGATTGCACGTCTGAAAACTGGTAGCCACATCCTGAGCGCTAAAATGCCCACCCAAACCCAGCAAAGTAGGTAAAACAATGGCCCAACACCGATAAAATGGCGATTATTCTACATACTTTTGTTGGGGGTCCAGGTAAACGCCGAATCCAAAGCCGAAATTCGAACCATGAGCCCGGTGCTCAAGGCCTGAGCCGCAAGCTCTTCAGGATGCCGTCATAAGGAGCCTTAGGGGGTAGGGGGCCTTGTACCTGCAACTTAGGATTTAGGGTTTAGGGGGGTTGGGGGCCTTAATACCTATAATAACGGACCCAATAAGGCCTAATTATTTAAGGAAATGTAGTCCCCAACCCTGCTGAGGGTCCCTCTCTCTCTCTGATGCCAGGTACAACACCGACGAGCTGATGGAGCGGGTGTACAAGTGGCACCGAACGGTGGTGCGCAAGGACGCTTTAGGGCTTGGGAGAGTTAAGGTCTTTGGGCTGCAGGGCTTCTCTATGATTTCGATACGGCTTCGTTGGCTGGTTCAGTCTGGTGGGAATTCAATCAGGGCTGCGGGTGTTAGGGTTGAGGTTTACGAGAAGGTACATTTGTCAGACGCACATGTCTGATTGGTGGGATTCGCAGTATCCTTGGCTCAACACGCCGGCACCCCCACTGCAAGACCTAAAATCTACATAATTAGAATAGGGTTTGAGTGGCATATAATACTACTGATTATAATTATAATAAGGAACCACTAAAAAGTGCAATGCGCCCACCTCTCAACGGCTAGGACTGGGATGAAAATGGCTCGCCCGCCTCAGATGCCGCACACGTCGTTGGGAGGCCGCCGATGGCCAGTTGAAGGTTCACCCTAAGGGTCCAAAGGACCCAATAATAAGGGTTTAGGGTTTTGGGTTTTGGGTTCATACGCCAAGGGTTAAAAGGACCCAGTAATAAGGTATTTGGTTTAGGATAGTAGTTATGCAGGTTACTATTTGGGAGAGTATATGATTATTGGGTACTTGGACCCTTAGGGTAAGACTTTCAAAAATACACTCACAGTAGCGAATTACTGGCCCAACATCTATCAAAGGCTATTATTCTCCATACTTATGGGTCCAGGTTCAGGTTAAGTTGAAGGCTTATGTTGAGGAGTGTAACGTGCGGTTGAGTTCAGGACTATTGCGCCCTTCAGAGTCGGGTTGATTCTAGACTCTGATCTGATGGATCGATAGTAGTAGTCTACGGACTTCAATATTGGGCGATGGTCGCAGCTGATTCTGCTGCAGTCAAGATGTCCTACCGCACGAAGCCATACCGGGAATGTGCTTGTTCAGCTCTTGCTAGGGAAATACCTTAACTTCAAGTTACCATACTAGAGAAACCATATCGTTACTATGGATCCCAATATATTATGGTAGCGTAACTTACTTTGCTTCACAAGAACTCGGTAAACCCTAAACCACCCGCAAAACTCTTGACCCCGGAGCCCTTGAGAATCCACTCAAAACAACATACTTGCAGCAATATACTTCTCACATCCCTCTCCGCCCAGGCCCCTTGGCCCTATCCCGAAACTTTTTTCGACCCCGGAATCTGAAACCTTAACCCCTAAGCCCTAACTTTATAAACCCTCAACCCCAACCCAAAGACCCACGAACATTTGCCTCACATGCCTCTAAACCCTAGCCCCATCTGAAGCCCCACACCTCAACCTCTAAGCCCTAAACCCTCAATTCACGACCCAAATACCGCAAACAGAAGCTTAAATTGCAGTACCTAGAACCCTAACCAGAAGCGCTAAACCCTCGACCGCCTGGAGGAATCCTTCAAAGGAACTCTTATAGATCCGCTCCTTAACCCAGAGAGCCCCAAACCCCTTAATTAAGGAATATAGCTTAAATCATAATATGAATCCCCTTATAACTTAAGGTATATTCCTTAATTAAGGGGTATTGGGCTCTCTGGGAATTCCCAACCCAACGACCCAAAAAACATTTCCCTGACCTAGTGCAGGCGGGAGCTGACTCAGCTTGGTGGCAAGGTCGAGGAGGTACGAGACAGGGTAGGGTTAAGGCTTTAGGGTTTAGGCTTCAGGGCTCCAACAGGGTATGTAATAGAGGGTATATAATAGGGTAGGGTTAAGGCTTTATGGGGTTTGGGATATAGAGCTTTGGGGTGTATTAGGAGGTTTAGTATAATAGGGTACGGTTAAGGCATATTAAGGCTTTAGGGTTTAGGGTTCCAATAGGGTATGTGATAGAGGGCAGGCATGTTAAGGCTTTAGGGTTCAGGGTTTAGAGCTCAGGGTATGTAGGGCATGGTATCATCAGGGTAGGGTTGAGGCTTTAGGGCTTGTGCGAGTTTGGGTTTTGGGTTTCGGCCTTACGGGTTCGGTGGGGTTTATATAATCGGGTTAAGGCTTCAGTTCTTTTCAGGGCTTTTGGGGCACAGCTATAATATGCGGAATATTATAGGGCAGGGTTACAGAGTTAAGGACTCAGGGCCTGGGGTGTATAATATGACGAGGGTAGTGCTAACGTTTTGTGTTAAAGCCTTAGCAATTAGGGTATATCATAGGGTTTAGGGCTTAGGGTAGGTAACGGCTTGTCGTTTTGAGCGGAATCTCTAATTCTGATGCAAACTCGCGTTTCATTTTTTGATGTGCATACTGCAAGAGTTGGTTTTGTTTCGCTGAAGGGGGCACGGTGCAGGTCGACGGCTCGCGGGTTCTGAATGTAGGATTCAGGGCGCTGGGTTTGAAGCCTCTACGTGTCTTGGTCCTTGTATTTTGGTGTTGGGAAACAGGACAAAGACCGGTTCATCGACCCGGAACCTCGGATCCTGACTGTTCAATCCTAGCAACATTGGGTCTACATAATTTTGCTAATACCATTTTGAGGCTCCTTACTATCAATAGAGTATAGATAATACCCCGAAATCTTTCTTTAATGATTAAGGCCCCTGAGGCCCTATCACATCCCTGCATCCTCTTATCTTAATCACATCCTGAACCTTGAGCCCCGCCAGACTCCAAAGCCATCAGGTGGGACGTGGAGAGCCAGTGGAACTGGACAAGGCAAGCAGCACGATGGGCTTCGTCTTGGTAGGGAAAGGGGGAATGGATCCCTAGTACAGTCCCTATAGTAGTCCCTCTAGCCCATTCCCTCATTTTCTGCGAAGAACCATGGAGTTGAATCACTAGAGAGGCTTGTTTTGTTGTAACCGTTGATTTGGGGTTTTGTGGGTTGGTGCTGCATGGCTTCTAGGTTTGGGGATGTGTGGATGGATTAGAAGGGGCCCCCGCCCTGTAAGAGTGGTACCATAGGAATATGAAATCCGGCCCTAATCTAATCCTTCTAGTCACTAACTATTACAGGGTGGGGGCCCCTTCTCAGGTAAAAGCCAGAAAGTTGGAATATGATTTTCCTAACCCTTCTATGGTAAATTATAAGGTATCCTACCCTGAAACCATATTCCAACTTTCTGGAGTTCCCTCTAATGGATAGGAGTCAGGAGCGCAGGGTTCCCGGCTGCGGAGCTCGATATCTTACAGTAGAAGCCAGAAAGTTGGAACATCATTACCCTCATGCCCTTAAGGTAAAGTATAAGGGATCCTAGCACTAATCCTCCTAAAGTCATGTTCCAACTTTCTGGCTTCTACTAAACCCTGAAAGAGACCCCAAAGCCTTGGCCCGAACCCGCAAACCTGTCAACCTCCCCTCAACCCTAGACCCTTACAAACCCTGAACCCCCAAAACCACTAATTTGGGGGTTCACTAAACCCCTAAACTGTAAGCCCCTAAAATCCCCTAGATCCTTAAGACTTTTAAACCCTCAACACCTAAACCCACATGGATCACTTACAGGAACCCCTGTGTCGGCTCTTCAGGCCTTGCCCACAGGCCGCCGACAGAAGTCGGAGTACCAGGTGCCAAGAGGGGGGGTTGCTCTTCAGGGTCCCTTGTAAGGGCTCCTTGAAGGGCCGGGATCTATAGGGTTCCGTTAAGGGTTCCTGCAAGGGATCTTTAGGGTCCCTTTCAGGCTCTATAAGGGTACAAAAAGGGTAGTTACTTCTCCAAATGAGGGTCCCTTGTAGGGTCCGTTTGAGCGTGCCGCCTTCCTTTAGGATCAGGGTTTAGGGGTTCAAGGTTTACTGTCCAAGGGCCTTGTTATGGGATGAAAATGGTGCAGGGCGTGCTCATTTTAATCGGTGGGTTTAGGGCTTAGGGGCTTATGGTCTTAAGATTCTTGGTTGGTTGTGACAGCGACTGGGCACGGTCAATCTGGAGTCTTAGGGAGGCCGGAGATGCCAGATTTTGTGCTGTCAGGCTCATGGAGGACCGTCAGCTTGCGAGGAACTGGTCCTTAAGTTTCAACCCTAAACCCTGCACTTTCCCTTTGTGCAGATTTTGGGCTGTTGGGCTCGGACATGGGCTTGCATTCCCTGAGGAGCTTCGACCGGCACGTGATTGGTTTTTATCGCCAAAATTCAGCTGGACAAAGGAGGGTTTGCAAAAGCGGTTGGGCTCCGCAAGTTCGAATTGTAGGGTTTCTTGTGAGTTTGGGTGCATGTGGCTGTGACTAATCCTACAATAATAGTTTCCAGATGCAGAAGCCTGAGCCGTTGACGGTACGGTTGTTTCGAGGTTCGCCAAAGTCTCACAGTGGACATTTTAACCGTGCTCACGACGTCTTGCAGTAGGACTTCCAAGCCATGCAGGCTTTTCAGTTTCAGAATCTTTGCGAGGTCGAGATTGAGTTTAAGATTGAGGGGGGTGTTGGGCTTTAGGGTCATGACATCCAATGTCGAATTTATTGTGACATTGTACCAGAACATGCGGGCTTGTACTGGCATGAAGCAAGATTCGTCAGAAGCATGCACCACCCACAGGAGTTTTTCCTGAGCCTTGCAAACCCTGAACCCTTTTGCAAACCCATTACGAAGCCCGGCGAACCCTCAAACCGCCGTCAAAACCATTGTTTAAGTGTCATCCCAAGGCCTGGGGCCCTGCATCTTGGGGTTTAGGGTTTCGGGTTCAGTAGGGTTTAGGGTTTAAGGCTTTCTCCGGCCGTGCGAATGCAGGCGAAGGTGGAATGGGATGTGATCGACGAGGCAAGCACTGCAAGCACGGTTTGGGGTCCAACGACTCGGCTAGCAATGCTGTGTTCTTTGGCATCTAGGGTTTTGCATTATTCAATGTAGTTGAGTTGTAACACTCAGATTTATGATTGTAGGAATCGCACATCCAGTGGGGTTGCTTGGGGTTTATAAGAGCGTGGTTTTATCCGACGAGTATCAAGCTTCAGTATGGAGCGAGGCTCGTTGTTCGGTTGGGTGAGGAAAGTCAGCCTGATGCGATGGCTTTACATATACAGCCCCAAACTCATAACCTTTGCAGATATGATCGGATGGTATTGGCTTACAGGCATCCATCCTAAACCACAAGACCTCCCGACATCCGAAACATGAGATGTTTCTTGTAAGGTTCCTGGTCAATTTAGTTGAATACTTCACAGTGATGGAACATGTCCTTCGTCCTTCATACAAACCATTCAGCCTGGTCTTCGCGCCGCTTTCCGAGTGCGAACTCGACGATAGTTTAGTGCTTTAATGTTTCGGCCTGAGGGAAGTTGAGGCGACATGTCGGCCAGAGGTTTGAGTTTCAGTATAGGTGTCGGTCTTGAGGCTAGGGTTTATGATGGAGTCGAGTCTTAATCGAGGTTCTTCAGCATGAGACGGGCATTGCAAACTGAAGCCTGACGCCTCACGCCTTAAACAATTGAGCAAGACACGTCTCTCAGGGCACGATAACCTTTTAAGCAGAGCCCGCGAGGTTTAGGACTATGAGCCCAAGGTCAAAGATCTTGGATTTGGGGTTTAAGTCAAGTCCCGGCGCTCACCTCAGATTTTTGAAGCACCCAGCGTTATTGTTTGGGGGTCCTGAACCCTAGACCGTCAATTCCGAAAAGCCTTCAACTCCAGAAGTCTTGAGTTAAGCTGACAGTCAAGATCCCAGTATGACTCTTGAGTCATTTGAGGGTATTAGCTGACCTCTATGATGGTTTGCGCTTCAGGCTTTCAACCCCGGGCCTATATTGGCGGGAGGGTTTACAGTGGTTGTACGTTTGGGTTTAAGGTCAACTGCGTCAGGCATGGCGTGTCATACACCCGGAGGTGGAGCAGGCAGCCCCGGGGTGGTCCTGCCGTTTCTTTTTGTTTTCCCAGTTGCTAAACCTTAAGCCCTAAGCATAAGCCCTTAAGCCTCATATCCGGAGCCCGATGGGTTTTGTCTTGCTTTAAACCCTAGCCCTAACTGCAAAAAAATCCTTAAGCTTGCAAACTAGGCGAGGTGCTTGATTTAAATAAAAATAATGCAATAACGATCTATCTAGAGCTATTCGGCCCTGGCCTGGACCAGTTGGATTCGGGGCTGAAGGTTGAGGGAAACCACACTCGCCCTCAGAGCCCTTCATGCCGTCGCCTGCTTGGCCCACATCTCGCATCCTTCAGTATCATATATATATATATATATACACATATATATATATACATACATACACAGACACAAGTTACTTCGTACTAGTAATAACAATAAGAGTATTATTAAAAATACTCATAAAAAGAAACAGACACGATCATAAGTCATCCTAATAATAACAGTGATAATTGTACATGATAAAAAAGAAGAAGACGCTTCACAGTTATTGTTTTCCATTCTCAACTATAGTAACCCTACCCCAAGCTATCTGCATCCAACTTTCTGAACATCGCAAGTGTGCGTGCCTCCACATGTGAGAGTGCCTGTGTCTTGGTCGTTCTGAGTTTTCTGAGCTTTCCGCATCCCTTGCAAACTAGCCCGCAAATCTCTGACACTTCTGAACGAACCTCAAGACTTTACACCGTGAGAGTCACATCATCAGAAGCCCTAAAGTTAAAGGGTGCCTAGAAGCGCAAGACGAGCCCTAAACCCTAATACCTGGACCCTAGACTGTAGTTAGTGCGCAATGGGGATACCTACTTTGTGGTTAGGACCATAATAACAGACTCTAGTATCCATACAAAGGCATTGCACTTTGCGTTCTGGGAACCCTAAACCCTAAACCCTAAACCACTGAGTTTACAGAGTCGGAAGGCTCGTGCCAAATATCTAACAAACCTAAAGCCTGAGCCCTCCCTAGAAGGTTATAACCGAGATATACCCTAATTACCCTAGCCCTTTATTAAGGTGCCCAGTGTTATGGTTAAGCTTTGTTGCAAAGAGCAGAAGGCACCCCGAAACAGGGGTTGGGTATCACCCTCTGGGCAAACCCTAACCCTTGAACCCAGACTCTAAATTACCCAAAGGCTCCATGTAGCTTTAGAGTAGATACCTAAGCCTTAAAGGGGTCCCTATATCGGTACTTTCAGGCCTAAGTATGTACTATATGCTTACATGGAGCCTTAGGGGTCTGGACTTGCGACTTTGGGAGGTTGCGCTCCGAACCGATTGGACGTACACCGGTGGCTACGACCGCCTGAACAGCATCATGAAGGTCCGCAGTTTGGCCTTGGGTCTATTGGGGGTTTAGGGGTTAGGGGTTTAGGGGTTTATAATAGGGTTTAGGGGTTCAGGGGTTCAGGGTCGAGGGGTTAGGGTTTAGGGTTTAGCATCATGAAGGTCCGCAGTTTAGGGTTCCATGGAGGTTCCGTAAAGATTCTTTTAGGGGTTCTACAAGGGTTCCGCGTGTTCAGGTTTTTGGGTTTAGCAAGGCTTTCAGGTTTATGGCTTCGAGATCAAGGGGCTGTGGGGGTTTCGGGTGTCGGTTTGCAGTGTTTTTGAGGCGGTTGAGGCTCAGGGATAAGGCCTTGCGTTCCGGGACGGTTAGCGATGTCACAAGGCACCAGAATCCAAGGACCCAGACATCGAGGGCTTTCCGGCTGCAAAGCTGCATGCAAAGCCAGACTACCTGTTTGGGCCTCTCGGCTTGTAGGCACAAGCCATATGGCAGTTTACATGTATACTTCTCCGGCAGATGTTGAAAAGCACATGCACTATAACACAACAGCCTTTCTGGCCAAATCACAATCCCATGCACGTTTAAAGCCCAAGCCCTATATATATATATATATATATATATATATATATGTATATATATATATATATATATATATATATATATAGGGCTTGGGCTTTAAACGTGCATGGGATTGTGATTTGGCCAGAAAGGCTGTTGTGTTATAGTGCATGTGCTTTTAAACATCTGCCGGAGAAGTATACATGTAAACTGCCATATGGCTTGTGCCTACAAGCCGAGAGGCCCAAACAGGTAGTCTGGCTTTGCATGCAGCTTTGCAGCCGGAAAGCCCTCGATGTCTGGGTCCTTGGATTCTGGTGCCTTGTGACATCGCTAACCGTCCCGGAACGCAAGGCCTTATCCCTGAGCCTCAACCGCCTCAAAAACACTGCAAACCGACACCCGAAACCCCCACAGCCCCTTGATCTCGAAGCCATAAACCTGAAAGCCTTGCTAAACCCAAAAACCTGAACACGCGGAACCCTTGTAGAACCCCTAAAAGAATCTTTACGGAACCTCCATGGAACCCTAAACTGCGGACCTTCATGATGCTAAACCCTAAACCCTAACCCCTCGACCCTGAACCCCTGAACCCCTAAACCCTATTATAAACCCCTAAACCCCTAACCCCTAAACCCCCAATAGACCCAAGGCCAAACTGCGGACCTTCATGATGCTGTTCAGGCGGTCGTAGCCACCGGTGTACGTCCAATCGGTTCGGAGCGCAACCTCCCAAAGTCGCAAGTCCAGACCCCTAAGGCTCCATGTAAGCATATAGTACATACTTAGGCCTGAAAGTACCGATATAGGGACCCCTTTAAGGCTTAGGTATCTACTCTAAAGCTACATGGAGCCTTTGGGTAATTTAGAGTCTGGGT
Organism: Symbiodinium sp. CCMP2592; assembly: GCA_905221615.1. Classification (NCBI taxonomy): domain Eukaryota; class Dinophyceae; order Suessiales; family Symbiodiniaceae; genus Symbiodinium; species Symbiodinium sp. CCMP2592. The sequence continues at coordinate 200,941 of CAJNDT010000440.1, forward strand.
TCAAGGGTTAGGGTTTGCCCAGAGGGTGATACCCAACCCCTGTTTCGGGGTGCCTTCTGCTCTTTGCAACAAAGCTTAACCATAACACTGGGCACCTTAATAAAGGGCTAGGGTAATTAGGGTATATCTCGGTTATAACCTTCTAGGGAGGGCTCAGGCTTTAGGTTTGTTAGATATTTGGCACGAGCCTTCCGACTCTGTAAACTCAGTGGTTTAGGGTTTAGGGTTTAGGGTTCCCAGAACGCAAAGTGCAATGCCTTTGTATGGATACTAGAGTCTGTTATTATGGTCCTAACCACAAAGTAGGTATCCCCATTGCGCACTAACTACAGTCTAGGGTCCAGGTATTAGGGTTTAGGGCTCGTCTTGCGCTTCTAGGCACCCTTTAACTTTAGGGCTTCTGATGATGTGACTCTCACGGTGTAAAGTCTTGAGGTTCGTTCAGAAGTGTCAGAGATTTGCGGGCTAGTTTGCAAGGGATGCGGAAAGCTCAGAAAACTCAGAACGACCAAGACACAGGCACTCTCACATGTGGAGGCACGCACACTTGCGATGTTCAGAAAGTTGGATGCAGATAGCTTGGGGTAGGGTTACTATAGTTGAGAATGGAAAACAATAACTGTGAAGCGTCTTCTTCTTTTTTATCATGTACAATTATCACTGTTATTATTAGGATGACTTATGATCGTGTCTGTTTCTTTTTATGAGTATTTTTAATAATACTCTTATTGTTATTACTAGTACGAAGTAACTTGTGTCTGTGTATGTATGTATATATATATATGTGTATATATATATATATATATGATACTGAAGGATGCGAGATGTGGGCCAAGCAGGCGACGGCATGAAGGGCTCTGAGGGCGAGTGTGGTTTCCCTCAACCTTCAGCCCCGAATCCAACTGGTCCAGGCCAGGGCCGAATAGCTCTAGATAGATCGTTATTGCATTATTTTTATTTAAATCAAGCACCTCGCCTAGTTTGCAAGCTTAAGGATTTTTTTGCAGTTAGGGCTAGGGTTTAAAGCAAGACAAAACCCATCGGGCTCCGGATATGAGGCTTAAGGGCTTATGCTTAGGGCTTAAGGTTTAGCAACTGGGAAAACAAAAAGAAACGGCAGGACCACCCCGGGGCTGCCTGCTCCACCTCCGGGTGTATGACACGCCATGCCTGACGCAGTTGACCTTAAACCCAAACGTACAACCACTGTAAACCCTCCCGCCAATATAGGCCCGGGGTTGAAAGCCTGAAGCGCAAACCATCATAGAGGTCAGCTAATACCCTCAAATGACTCAAGAGTCATACTGGGATCTTGACTGTCAGCTTAACTCAAGACTTCTGGAGTTGAAGGCTTTTCGGAATTGACGGTCTAGGGTTCAGGACCCCCAAACAATAACGCTGGGTGCTTCAAAAATCTGAGGTGAGCGCCGGGACTTGACTTAAACCCCAAATCCAAGATCTTTGACCTTGGGCTCATAGTCCTAAACCTCGCGGGCTCTGCTTAAAAGGTTATCGTGCCCTGAGAGACGTGTCTTGCTCAATTGTTTAAGGCGTGAGGCGTCAGGCTTCAGTTTGCAATGCCCGTCTCATGCTGAAGAACCTCGATTAAGACTCGACTCCATCATAAACCCTAGCCTCAAGACCGACACCTATACTGAAACTCAAACCTCTGGCCGACATGTCGCCTCAACTTCCCTCAGGCCGAAACATTAAAGCACTAAACTATCGTCGAGTTCGCACTCGGAAAGCGGCGCGAAGACCAGGCTGAATGGTTTGTATGAAGGACGAAGGACATGTTCCATCACTGTGAAGTATTCAACTAAATTGACCAGGAACCTTACAAGAAACATCTCATGTTTCGGATGTCGGGAGGTCTTGTGGTTTAGGATGGATGCCTGTAAGCCAATACCATCCGATCATATCTGCAAAGGTTATGAGTTTGGGGCTGTATATGTAAAGCCATCGCATCAGGCTGACTTTCCTCACCCAACCGAACAACGAGCCTCGCTCCATACTGAAGCTTGATACTCGTCGGATAAAACCACGCTCTTATAAACCCCAAGCAACCCCACTGGATGTGCGATTCCTACAATCATAAATCTGAGTGTTACAACTCAACTACATTGAATAATGCAAAACCCTAGATGCCAAAGAACACAGCATTGCTAGCCGAGTCGTTGGACCCCAAACCGTGCTTGCAGTGCTTGCCTCGTCGATCACATCCCATTCCACCTTCGCCTGCATTCGCACGGCCGGAGAAAGCCTTAAACCCTAAACCCTACTGAACCCGAAACCCTAAACCCCAAGATGCAGGGCCCCAGGCCTTGGGATGACACTTAAACAATGGTTTTGACGGCGGTTTGAGGGTTCGCCGGGCTTCGTAATGGGTTTGCAAAAGGGTTCAGGGTTTGCAAGGCTCAGGAAAAACTCCTGTGGGTGGTGCATGCTTCTGACGAATCTTGCTTCATGCCAGTACAAGCCCGCATGTTCTGGTACAATGTCACAATAAATTCGACATTGGATGTCATGACCCTAAAGCCCAACACCCCCCTCAATCTTAAACTCAATCTCGACCTCGCAAAGATTCTGAAACTGAAAAGCCTGCATGGCTTGGAAGTCCTACTGCAAGACGTCGTGAGCACGGTTAAAATGTCCACTGTGAGACTTTGGCGAACCTCGAAACAACCGTACCGTCAACGGCTCAGGCTTCTGCATCTGGAAACTATTATTGTAGGATTAGTCACAGCCACATGCACCCAAACTCACAAGAAACCCTACAATTCGAACTTGCGGAGCCCAACCGCTTTTGCAAACCCTCCTTTGTCCAGCTGAATTTTGGCGATAAAAACCAATCACGTGCCGGTCGAAGCTCCTCAGGGAATGCAAGCCCATGTCCGAGCCCAACAGCCCAAAATCTGCACAAAGGGAAAGTGCAGGGTTTAGGGTTGAAACTTAAGGACCAGTTCCTCGCAAGCTGACGGTCCTCCATGAGCCTGACAGCACAAAATCTGGCATCTCCGGCCTCCCTAAGACTCCAGATTGACCGTGCCCAGTCGCTGTCACAACCAACCAAGAATCTTAAGACCATAAGCCCCTAAGCCCTAAACCCACCGATTAAAATGAGCACGCCCTGCACCATTTTCATCCCATAACAAGGCCCTTGGACAGTAAACCTTGAACCCCTAAACCCTGATCCTAAAGGAAGGCGGCACGCTCAAACGGACCCTACAAGGGACCCTCATTTGGAGAAGTAACTACCCTTTTTGTACCCTTATAGAGCCTGAAAGGGACCCTAAAGATCCCTTGCAGGAACCCTTAACGGAACCCTATAGATCCCGGCCCTTCAAGGAGCCCTTACAAGGGACCCTGAAGAGCAACCCCCCCTCTTGGCACCTGGTACTCCGACTTCTGTCGGCGGCCTGTGGGCAAGGCCTGAAGAGCCGACACAGGGGTTCCTGTAAGTGATCCATGTGGGTTTAGGTGTTGAGGGTTTAAAAGTCTTAAGGATCTAGGGGATTTTAGGGGCTTACAGTTTAGGGGTTTAGTGAACCCCCAAATTAGTGGTTTTGGGGGTTCAGGGTTTGTAAGGGTCTAGGGTTGAGGGGAGGTTGACAGGTTTGCGGGTTCGGGCCAAGGCTTTGGGGTCTCTTTCAGGGTTTAGTAGAAGCCAGAAAGTTGGAACATGACTTTAGGAGGATTAGTGCTAGGATCCCTTATACTTTACCTTAAGGGCATGAGGGTAATGATGTTCCAACTTTCTGGCTTCTACTGTAAGATATCGAGCTCCGCAGCCGGGAACCCTGCGCTCCTGACTCCTATCCATTAGAGGGAACTCCAGAAAGTTGGAATATGGTTTCAGGGTAGGATACCTTATAATTTACCATAGAAGGGTTAGGAAAATCATATTCCAACTTTCTGGCTTTTACCTGAGAAGGGGCCCCCACCCTGTAATAGTTAGTGACTAGAAGGATTAGATTAGGGCCGGATTTCATATTCCTATGGTACCACTCTTACAGGGCGGGGGCCCCTTCTAATCCATCCACACATCCCCAAACCTAGAAGCCATGCAGCACCAACCCACAAAACCCCAAATCAACGGTTACAACAAAACAAGCCTCTCTAGTGATTCAACTCCATGGTTCTTCGCAGAAAATGAGGGAATGGGCTAGAGGGACTACTATAGGGACTGTACTAGGGATCCATTCCCCCTTTCCCTACCAAGACGAAGCCCATCGTGCTGCTTGCCTTGTCCAGTTCCACTGGCTCTCCACGTCCCACCTGATGGCTTTGGAGTCTGGCGGGGCTCAAGGTTCAGGATGTGATTAAGATAAGAGGATGCAGGGATGTGATAGGGCCTCAGGGGCCTTAATCATTAAAGAAAGATTTCGGGGTATTATCTATACTCTATTGATAGTAAGGAGCCTCAAAATGGTATTAGCAAAATTATGTAGACCCAATGTTGCTAGGATTGAACAGTCAGGATCCGAGGTTCCGGGTCGATGAACCGGTCTTTGTCCTGTTTCCCAACACCAAAATACAAGGACCAAGACACGTAGAGGCTTCAAACCCAGCGCCCTGAATCCTACATTCAGAACCCGCGAGCCGTCGACCTGCACCGTGCCCCCTTCAGCGAAACAAAACCAACTCTTGCAGTATGCACATCAAAAAATGAAACGCGAGTTTGCATCAGAATTAGAGATTCCGCTCAAAACGACAAGCCGTTACCTACCCTAAGCCCTAAACCCTATGATATACCCTAATTGCTAAGGCTTTAACACAAAACGTTAGCACTACCCTCGTCATATTATACACCCCAGGCCCTGAGTCCTTAACTCTGTAACCCTGCCCTATAATATTCCGCATATTATAGCTGTGCCCCAAAAGCCCTGAAAAGAACTGAAGCCTTAACCCGATTATATAAACCCCACCGAACCCGTAAGGCCGAAACCCAAAACCCAAACTCGCACAAGCCCTAAAGCCTCAACCCTACCCTGATGATACCATGCCCTACATACCCTGAGCTCTAAACCCTGAACCCTAAAGCCTTAACATGCCTGCCCTCTATCACATACCCTATTGGAACCCTAAACCCTAAAGCCTTAATATGCCTTAACCGTACCCTATTATACTAAACCTCCTAATACACCCCAAAGCTCTATATCCCAAACCCCATAAAGCCTTAACCCTACCCTATTATATACCCTCTATTACATACCCTGTTGGAGCCCTGAAGCCTAAACCCTAAAGCCTTAACCCTACCCTGTCTCGTACCTCCTCGACCTTGCCACCAAGCTGAGTCAGCTCCCGCCTGCACTAGGTCAGGGAAATGTTTTTTGGGTCGTTGGGTTGGGAATTCCCAGAGAGCCCAATACCCCTTAATTAAGGAATATACCTTAAGTTATAAGGGGATTCATATTATGATTTAAGCTATATTCCTTAATTAAGGGGTTTGGGGCTCTCTGGGTTAAGGAGCGGATCTATAAGAGTTCCTTTGAAGGATTCCTCCAGGCGGTCGAGGGTTTAGCGCTTCTGGTTAGGGTTCTAGGTACTGCAATTTAAGCTTCTGTTTGCGGTATTTGGGTCGTGAATTGAGGGTTTAGGGCTTAGAGGTTGAGGTGTGGGGCTTCAGATGGGGCTAGGGTTTAGAGGCATGTGAGGCAAATGTTCGTGGGTCTTTGGGTTGGGGTTGAGGGTTTATAAAGTTAGGGCTTAGGGGTTAAGGTTTCAGATTCCGGGGTCGAAAAAAGTTTCGGGATAGGGCCAAGGGGCCTGGGCGGAGAGGGATGTGAGAAGTATATTGCTGCAAGTATGTTGTTTTGAGTGGATTCTCAAGGGCTCCGGGGTCAAGAGTTTTGCGGGTGGTTTAGGGTTTACCGAGTTCTTGTGAAGCAAAGTAAGTTACGCTACCATAATATATTGGGATCCATAGTAACGATATGGTTTCTCTAGTATGGTAACTTGAAGTTAAGGTATTTCCCTAGCAAGAGCTGAACAAGCACATTCCCGGTATGGCTTCGTGCGGTAGGACATCTTGACTGCAGCAGAATCAGCTGCGACCATCGCCCAATATTGAAGTCCGTAGACTACTACTATCGATCCATCAGATCAGAGTCTAGAATCAACCCGACTCTGAAGGGCGCAATAGTCCTGAACTCAACCGCACGTTACACTCCTCAACATAAGCCTTCAACTTAACCTGAACCTGGACCCATAAGTATGGAGAATAATAGCCTTTGATAGATGTTGGGCCAGTAATTCGCTACTGTGAGTGTATTTTTGAAAGTCTTACCCTAAGGGTCCAAGTACCCAATAATCATATACTCTCCCAAATAGTAACCTGCATAACTACTATCCTAAACCAAATACCTTATTACTGGGTCCTTTTAACCCTTGGCGTATGAACCCAAAACCCAAAACCCTAAACCCTTATTATTGGGTCCTTTGGACCCTTAGGGTGAACCTTCAACTGGCCATCGGCGGCCTCCCAACGACGTGTGCGGCATCTGAGGCGGGCGAGCCATTTTCATCCCAGTCCTAGCCGTTGAGAGGTGGGCGCATTGCACTTTTTAGTGGTTCCTTATTATAATTATAATCAGTAGTATTATATGCCACTCAAACCCTATTCTAATTATGTAGATTTTAGGTCTTGCAGTGGGGGTGCCGGCGTGTTGAGCCAAGGATACTGCGAATCCCACCAATCAGACATGTGCGTCTGACAAATGTACCTTCTCGTAAACCTCAACCCTAACACCCGCAGCCCTGATTGAATTCCCACCAGACTGAACCAGCCAACGAAGCCGTATCGAAATCATAGAGAAGCCCTGCAGCCCAAAGACCTTAACTCTCCCAAGCCCTAAAGCGTCCTTGCGCACCACCGTTCGGTGCCACTTGTACACCCGCTCCATCAGCTCGTCGGTGTTGTACCTGGCATCAGAGAGAGAGAGGGACCCTCAGCAGGGTTGGGGACTACATTTCCTTAAATAATTAGGCCTTATTGGGTCCGTTATTATAGGTATTAAGGCCCCCAACCCCCCTAAACCCTAAATCCTAAGTTGCAGGTACAAGGCCCCCTACCCCCTAAGGCTCCTTATGACGGCATCCTGAAGAGCTTGCGGCTCAGGCCTTGAGCACCGGGCTCATGGTTCGAATTTCGGCTTTGGATTCGGCGTTTACCTGGACCCCCAACAAAAGTATGTAGAATAATCGCCATTTTATCGGTGTTGGGCCATTGTTTTACCTACTTTGCTGGGTTTGGGTGGGCATTTTAGCGCTCAGGATGTGGCTACCAGTTTTCAGACGTGCAATCTCTAGGAGACTGTTTACCGTAACCGCGCAACACCTACGAAGCCTAGACCAGAAGCCCTATGAGCTGATCCCACAAACTCTGAATACCGGACTCCACTCGACCCGAATTCAAGCTCAAACCCTAAGGCTCTAAGGATTGATATTTTAAGGCTTTTTGGGCCTAAAGACCATGTTATATGAGGCTCTTGGGCCATTTTGAGCTTTAGGGAAAGCTGGCTCAGGCCACCTTGTCGCCGCGGAGATGTTGAAGACGCGCGTATGCCCACAACGCCTCCGTGGCCGCCAGAAGCATAATCACGAGATGGGGGTTTCCGAAAACAGGGGTACCTTATCTTGGG
>CAJNDT010000441.1:0-208582 GCA_905221615.1 Symbiodinium sp. CCMP2592
TGAATGACCGAAGGCGCAACGCCCTGGTGAGCCCAGGAAACATTGTCAAAAGCCTTGGCGAGGTCAATCTCAGTCCCAGAGAAGCCTCGATGAGAAAGCCAGCCACTATGGCGGTGGCCATGCTTGTGCCAGACAGACCGGCAAGCGAAATCGAAGGAAGGTATGGTAGCAACCGGTGAAGTGTCTTTGCCAAGCCCGAAGTAGGGTAGAACCCACGGTCACAGGCCGGCCCTCATCGATTTGATGGGACAGGGTGTGGCAAGGCTCAAAACGCTCACCCCATAGGTGTCAGCAACCTCAACGGCACGACCACGACCAAAGCCCCTAAGCCAAAGGATCGCTGTACCACCAGCCTTCCGGTGTTTGTTGGAGTTTATCTGTGGCAGGAGACCATTGAATGCCCCAGCCTTGAACAGCGGGAAGGCCAGAGGCAAAACGAAAGCCACTAGGCGGGTGAGGAGGTTTCTTGCAAGCAAATGACGTGCGCGTTCTTGGTAAGCAAGGTGCAGTTGACAAACAAACTTTTGAGAGGTGCATTTTGACAAGCACCACCCAGCAACGGGTCTGAAGGAGCGACATGGTCGAGAGCTAGGCTCATCACTCCACTCCGCCAGGCGTCTGTTGCGCTTGAACTTCTTGACGGTGTGCCAACACTTGCGAATGGCCTCAGCAGACTGAGAAGGCCTTGTTTTTTTGGCCTTTTGCTCTTTTTAGCCTTGTGTCTACCGTAAAAGGCCGTCTAGAATGCCAGTTGCGAGGCCTTCTTTCCAATCTGCTTACGACACGGGTTGAGCTGCTGAGCTTAGTGGCGCTGAGGGCGATGGTTCTGCCACACTGCAAAAAAGGATAAAGGACACTGGGACTACTACCGCGACGCGTAGGAACAGTCAAGTCAACCTTGCACATGGCCTTGGCAATGCGAAGCTTTTTGCATCTGAGGGTTTCGCAAAGCTCTCGGAAAGACTCGTTGACCTTCATTAAGGGCCAAAGCGCGAGAAGCTTGCTTGTTGACGCGCAAATACTCAGAAGTAGGCGCCGCGGCGTTGCAACCTTGAGACTAATTTCCAACTCTTGGTCGCAACTTCAGCTTTTTGGACTTTCTCGGGCGGGCGCGCGTACGGGCGCAGCGGGTCTGCAGGCAGCCAAGCGCTTGAGGCTCTGTTGCTACCAGGGCCAGCCTGGAAGTGGGACTTAAACCCACAAGGAACGAGGACCGGGGTAACTTTTAGCGCCTTTGGGAGTACCCATGCAAGGTGAAGGGCTGCCTGGCGTAGGCCAAGCATGGCCCAGCTGGACAGCCTGCCCTGAGGAATGTCGACCTGAGAGGTTTCGCGCTTGGAAAGAGGTCTGAGCAATCGCTTGATACGCGCCGCCGGGTTCGCAAAGGCGTCTATGATCTGTATCAAGAACGTCGCCAAGTAGGAGATAATGGCCGCCGACGGGCACACACATTGCAATCAAGTGTCGAAAGCCAAAAAGCGCTGCATGAGCCCCGCGCAGGCGAGGAAAGCAGGCGGCCATGGCGTGATGCAGAAGGCAAGCGCCCCTCCCCAAACCTGCGAACCCTCAAACCCCAAAACCCCAAACACCCGGAAAGACCGTGAACCTGGGTTCCTTGGGAGTGCAAGCAACAGAGCATAGGCTTCAGCCTTCCTTTCTTTCTGTTTCTCTTTTCTGTTGTATTTGGCTGGTGCCGGTGCTGGTGGCGGCGGCGGTGGCGATGGTGGTGGTAAAGGTCGTGGTCGTCGTCGTGGTGTGGCGGTGGCGGTGGCGGTTGCAAAGCAGTGGCAGTGGCAGTGTTCGTGGTTGTGGTCGATGTCGTAGTCGTAGTCGTGGTCGTGGCAGTGGTCGTGGTCGTGGTCGATGTCGTGGTCGTCGTCATCGTCGTCGTGGTCGTGGTCGATGTCGTGGTTGTCGTCGTGGTCGTCGTCGTCGCCGTCGTCGTCGCGGTCGTGGTCGATGTCATGTTCGCAGTCGTGGTCGTGCTCGTGGTCGATGTCGTCGTCGTCGTCGTGGTCGTCGTCGTCGTAGTAGTAGTAGTAGTAGCAGCAATAGTTGTCCTTAGTAGTGGTAGGAACAGCAGTAGTAGCAGCAATACATTGGCATGGACACTTTACTCCAAGATCACACTCTCCCAGATTGCTCACTCTGCAGACATAGCATGTATACGTCATCACCATGGTTGTCATCGCGGCCATAGCAATACTATCAGGACACGAGGAGGAATAAACACTACGACGAAGACGATAAAGGTGTCCAGGAAAACATGTCCAAGATGCGTATACGCAGAAGACTGGTTTACGTAGTGGGGGTATAAAACACAGCAACTGGATTGATACGGTGACCAACCCCAACCCCCCCCCCCCCCCCGCCCCCCCCGCAAATTCACAAACTCGGTACACACAGCCACAACCCAAACTTCATGCCCCAAGATGATGAACCGCTGAGCCTGCGACCTGCACCTTGAATGACCGCATCAGACCAACAACACGGACCTATGTACATGTATACGTTCTAACATAGATGTGTGTAGTGTACATTTACGTACTTGTACATACACATCTAGGTGTGTATGTATATGTTTGTAGATATAGATATAGATATACATAAACACATAGGTACAGATATGGATACAAATACTGATGCAGACATAGATGTAGCCACAGATGTACAAAAATACAGATGTCAATATGTATATGTGTATATGCACATGTATATGTACAGACATACATATAAACACAAAGACAGATACAGATGCAGATAGAGATGGAGATGTAGATGCGGATATAGATACATATGCATATGTGTACATATACGTCCGTGTACACGTAGATGTAAGCTTGCCCAGTGAGTGTGTGCTTGTGCGGGTACCCTCGAGTGAGTGAGTGAGTGAGGGAGTGAGTGAGTGAGGGAGTGAGTGAGTCAGTGAGTCAGTGAGTCAGTGAGTCAGTGAGCCAGTGAGCCAGTGAGTCAGTGAGCCAGTGAGCCAGTGAGCCAGTGAGCCAGTGAGCCAGTGAGCCAGTGAGCCAGTGGGCCAGTGAGCCAGTGAGCCAGTGAGCCAGTGAGTTAGTTAGTGAGTTTGTGAGTCAGTGAGTCAGTGAGTCATTGACTCAGCGAGTCAGTGAGTTAGTGAGTCAGTGAGTCAGTGAGTCAGTGAGTCATTGAGTGGTGTGGTGTGGAGTGGAGTGGGGTGGGGTGGAGCGAGTGAGTGCGTGAGTGAATGAGTGAATGAGTGAGTCCAACTCGCTACAGTGAACCCCAGAAACTCGGAACATGAGATAAGGCTGATCTCTTGCTGCGATTCCCTACATGTTGCCTTAAGGGCATGAGGATGAGGAATGAGGACGCTCCAACTTTCTTCTACTGTAACTCGAACCCCGGAGCCCTGAAACCCTCAGAACACCGGGCCTTCTCCTGAAGAGCCTGGCAGATAAGCCGGGCTCTACTTGGAGGGTCGGGGAACAGGTAATAAGCAGACCTCTAAGTGCAAAAATTTGGATCCTAATTGGGGTTATGATGCTTGACTTACTACACAACTACTGGGCCTCTCGATCTTGCAAGTAGGGTTTGTGGTTCTTGGGGCTCCTGGGATTGCGGGCGTCAGGGATAAGGGTTTCGGGCTGTTGGGGCGATGGAGCTTCGGATGTAGGGCTTCAGGGTTCAGAGTTTAGGGTTTGGGTTTAGGGTTCAAAGTTTAGGGTTTAGGCTTCAGGGTTCAGAGTGTAGGGTTTGGGTTTAGGGTTCAAAGTTTTTTTTTTTTTTTAAGCGCCCCTTTTTCGACCAGCAGATCCGTTTGCTCATCGGAAATCCCCATGGGGAAGGCAGGCGTGGTTGATTCACCACTCGTCACAATCCCTCTCACGGTTCACGGCTCGGCACACTATCCATATCCTGACTCGACGGGTCCACCACCAATTGTACTTCTTGACTGCTCGTTGCCCCTTTGTCCCTTTGTAGCTCCTGCTCAAACTCATTCTGCAGCCTGAACACTGCCATCATATCCGACCCCACCGACCGTTGAGCCTCCTCATCCGTCAGGCCTCCCTTCATCCACTTTGTATACACCTCAGCCTCATAGTCGTTGGTCGTCTCATAGGCAGTCTCCATCCCTGCAGTTCCTGGAGCTGCAGGCACGCTTGTCCTCTCCACTTCCTCCACCTCCAGCTGAAACACCAACCGCTGGCCTCTCGCTGTCGGCACAGTGCAGGAAGCTTCCGCCTTGTACTCCCCATGTTGCACAAGCAACCTCGATCGTACAGCCTTGGGTGCATCCGGAGGTGTATTCAAGACAAGCCACTGCTCCCAATCCCTGTAAGCCTCTCTGGCATACTCTGCTCCACGGACCTCCGCCTCCTGCTGCTCTCGCTGGTGATGTTCTTCCTCCTCCAGTTCCCTTTGTCCCTGCTGAGCCTCACGTCCCTCCCTGTCCTCCATGGCCTCCTTCTCATCCTCCAAGAGCTCATCCATGTCCACGGCATCTGTAGAAGCAGTGTTCAGGCGGCGTTTCTTCCACGACTGCCCTTGCTGCATCCACATCGTAGAGTCCCCTTCCTCCTCAACTTCCACCTCCACATCCGGTGCCGTGTGCTCCATCACCAAGGGATGGTTATACATCAACTGGCAGCACTCAACATAAAGCATAGCCGTTACACGTAAGAGCGCCACCATGAGGATGAAGACATCCCCCTGCTGAACATCTCGAACCGCAGCAAGGCGTCCTTCGTGGTCCTCTCGACGTAGCACTGTCGTCGCGTTTGTTTCTGGGCCATCCCTGAGCCCCAAGGTATGCAGCCACCACAAGGTGGCATCACGGATGCCCATAGGGCTGCGCGGCCGCCGTGGCGGCACCAAGTTGCGAATCTCCCTGGTGACCCGCGGGCGCGATCTGGGCAGCTCTGGCCTCTCCTCAGGTTCACATCGCCCCGTGGGGCGGGTGCTCCTTTCTCGTGCCCGGGTGCTGCTGGAGGCTCCTGTGTCATTTCTCCGACCCCCATCATCTGCACGATCCGCTCGGTTCTTCGGTCGGGGGCGAGCCTTCGCCTCCGGGTCCACCTTCTTGTCATCCCTCCCTTTGGGCTTGGATCGATCACCTTCCATGAAAGAGGTCGTATCCACATCCCTCCGTGGTGTGCGCGACCTCTCCCTGCGTCGTGGCTGCATCACTGTAAGGTCAGCCCATTGTCGCCAGGAATGGAGGTCCTCATCCGAAAGCCTGTGTTGGCCCCGCAGCTCCATGACCATATCCGATTCCCACCCAGCCTGACTCTCCACCAAGTCAAGGTAATCCAGCCAGGTCTCTGTCTCAATCCATTGCACCACATGGTTCTGGTGCACCGTCAAGATCGAAACAGAGTCTGCATCGCATTCATATGGCAAATCCAGCTGCCCCACATAATCTTCATACTGGGAGGTGTAGTCTTCATCTCCTCTGTCACACATCCTTTGAAAGAGGCTGGATGCAACCGCCACCATGTTCAACCCTTCTCTTTGCATCCCTCTTAGCACCCTTCTCGCCAAGGTCCAAAAGGGGGTGTCTTGCAAGGGCACACGGTCCATGGCCACTCCCAGCATCGGTAGTAGTCCCCATCCCTGCTGCACCAAACTTGTATCATCCCCATCGTTTCCCTCTGGCTCTGTCCCTTCGTGAGGCCTCCTGGATCTCGTAGCTGTCTCGGGCATAAGGTATGCCTCCAAGGGGAGGGGTGCCCAATGTGTGAGCACATACTCCGCCACCGCTGGTCCATGATGTCGTCGGATCTCCGCCACAGACAGCTGTCCACACCTCCACCCTGACCACATGCTCCTGTAGTCGGCATACGACAGCCCATAACGGTGCAAGCCTGCCGGAGCCTGGGCCGGCAGAGAGAGGCCGTGTTCCGGCGTACCCGGCGCCCCACAAGGGCCCACACCAGCCGATGTGCCCGCAAGGTCCACCGTACTTGCTGGGCTTTCATCCACCTCTGTCACCACCATGTCCATGTGAAGACGTCCATGGCCTGTCTCGTTCAAGGGGAGGTCCACTTCTGTCGAACCCCTTGGCCCGGTAGAGGACGAGCTGATTTGAACTCGCACAACCCGTCTCCGCTTCACAACCTCCTCTTGTTCCACTTGGGTCTCTTCAATCGAGACCGGCGAAGGCGTGTTCTCAGGCAAAGGGCGAGAGAACAACATAATGCAGGGCATTGTCATCTCCACCCCCACGCCTGCTAGTTTAGGGTTTAGGGTTTAGGGTTTGGGTTTAGGGTTTAGGGTTTAGGGTTTAGGGTGGTTGAGGGTTCGGGGTTTGGGTGTCGTGGCAGATCCTTTTTGCGAACTTTCACTGCGTGACTTGAGAGTGCAGGGTTCGGGATGGTTTGGCGCTTCTGTGGGTCGGGACGGTCGTTGGCTGTTGATGGACAAAATCCTGCACAACCCCAAGGACTCTAAACTATGGGAACTACGGTATATGCCTTATAAGGGGTAATGCAGGATTTAGTCCATCAACAGGGGTTATATGGGTGGTGGTCAAAATCATAGCCTTTTTTTGGGCCACTATAATAATATGGCACCTAGTATTTAGGGTACCCCACAAGGGACCATAATTTTGACAGCCACCCATATACGGGTTTGAGGGTTTTGGGCTTAGGCAGACCAGTTGGGCACTAGAGTTGATGGTTCCCCCACACTCCAGAACCAGCTTGAGGGTTTCGGGGTTCGTGGACTACGATTGAAGGCGTAGGGCGTGGGTTCAGGGTCTTGTTGACTGGACCTGAAAACATCAGGGAAACCCATAGATCCCCATGCCCCATAATGACCGAGGTACAGTATCCCTTAAAACACTAAGAAGCCGTATAGAGTTTACGTCACAGTTTCAAGTCATAGAGCTTCATGAAGGGGTATTCGGGCTTTCTAAAAAAGTTGAAGAGAGGCGGGCATGAGTTCAGCTTCGTGGTTCTTCGGGTTTCGGGCTCTTCCGGTTTACGGTCTATAGGGTTATTGTTTAGGGTTCTGTGCCGTCGGCGGGCCTTGTCAGGCGTGGTCACCTTGCACTCTACCAACTCCTTGCGGTACACGGTCGTCACGCCCTGGCAGACGGACGACACTTACTATAGGGGCCTTAATGATTAGAATAGCGTTTTTTTTTGGAGGGGGGGTATATTGTACAATATTTATAATAAGGAGCCCCCAAAATAGCGTAGGTAATTATTGGAGCCCCCATATTCGTTGTGTCGGGGGTTAAACCCGAGATCTCCCACCCGCAAGCTCCTTATGATTGAAGCTGCGCATGCATGCCGAATCCTGAACGGCGTCAGAAACCATAGCTCAAGCTCTACACTCATACCCCCGATCTCAAGTCCCTAGACCTAGACGCTGGTGTTTGCCTGAGAAAGCAACTCGTAAGACAGGAGGCTTGAAATCGGCAATTGCTACACTGCCAACTGCATCGCCAGCTGCCCCAAAGATGCGACTGAGATTGGCACCGGGAACGACGGAGAGTCGATTTCTTCCTACAGCAGAGCTTTCGGCTTGGCGAGGTCTCACTTTGGTACATGTCGATCCCGCGTAGTATAGGGGCCATAGTAATTAGAATAGGGTTTTGGGGCCCATCTTACTGTAATTCCAATAAGGAACCCCCAAAAAATGGTACAGGCATTATTAAGGCCCCTATATTAGGAGCTGCATCGGCTGAGAGTTCGGGGCTTGGGGTCTGGAGGCCTGGGGCTCACGGCCTACGCCACACTATTCTAGAGAAAAAGACGCATGTCAGGGTTTAGGGTTTAGGGTTTAGGGTAGTTTCGAAGATCAGAATATTCAAGATATGACTTGCTAGAATGGCGATGTCCACAGTCCACATTCCCGCAGACTTGATGCTCCCACTTTTCCTGGAACTCGGGATTTTCACTGTAGCTATGCTACTGCCAATGCAGAGGGAAAGAGAGAGAGAAAGAGAGAGAGAGAGAGAGAGAGGGAGAGAGAGAGAGACAGGTGCGCGAGTAGGAACATACATGTTTACATAAGTATGTACAGACGCGTACGGCACTTGGCTAGAGCACATACACCGACGAATAAACTGCAACTTGCATGCATACATGCACATGGGCAAACATGAAAACCTACAAACCCAACGCCGATGCTCAGCTATACAGACAACAGTACGGACATGCAGGAGGATGCAAAAAGACCGAGAGAGAGAGAGAGAGAGAGGGAGAGAGAGAGAGAGAGAGAGAGAAACAACAAGTTGTACATGGCATGTTTATACAGTTTCCACACACACACACACAAAAACCTGCAAATCCAAACAGCCTTGTAACCATGAACCTGTGGTGTCCCTACACATGTCTGTATTTCTCTGCTTCTCTCTTTTCCAACATCTGAGTGATGCAGTGCACATGAAACCATGCAAACCAGAAACGAGTGATGTAGGGAACTCTGCTACGGTCCTGTGTAGGACCAGCATCGCATCAAGGACTCAGGAAGAGTATGTTTTTCGTCGAAACTTGATCGGATGCAGGAAGCCGATGTACGAGCCCCTCGAAATGCGAGTCTATGCCCAAAAAGTCCCATGGCACGTGATGCCTCCTGGCGCTCTACGGCGGAGAAGTCGAAGCTGATCTGTGTCGGATGAGAGGATGAGAGTTGGTCCAACAATGCACAAATTGCGTAGCACCAGCAGTACAAAGAACAAAAGACCTGAGATAAACCATATTCCCATATTCCGAAGACAATCGGCGCACCAGTAGCAAAGCATCATCACTGTCATCATCGTCATCATGACCAGTGTTTTCTGATCGTCATCAAAACCTTACCAGAAATTCAGAACTTCCATCGCTACGACTGGCACTGAGGATGGATTGCTTCGCGGCGTGCGGGGCACCAGAACAAGGTGCTCAGTCACATGTACTGCAGTCTCTCCGACCCCAACCGCTTCGGCCTACTGCATGCCTTCGAACCACTCCAGAGCATCAGAGTGGAAGAGCGATTGGTCTTTCCCAACATTCCCATTCCCCTACACCCTAAACCCTAAATCCTCAACCCCAAACCCTAAACTCTAAGCCCTAAGCCTAAGCCATATTCCCGAACCCTCTGCCTTGACCCTGACCCGGCAACCTTGAGATGTTAACCCCGAACTCCAAACCTGGAGCCCTCAGCTCAAGTACTCCCGCATCGCACCCTCAAAACCAGGGACAACTGGTGAATGTTTCGAAATGGCGAAGTAGTGTTCAAGGTCTCGAATTAAACCTCAAGCCTTCAAAGCAATGCTGCTAGGAACCTTAAAGTCGAAATCCCACAGCACCCTACACCGCAGGCACCATGCTCAAATCCACGTTCATCATCTCCGTGAGGATACGCTCGGCGGTCTGCCTCGCCACACAACAAAGGTTTCGAGGGCTTGGTGGTCCAGGCGAGCCATGTAGTACGGAACAGGCTCAAGCCTAACACATCAAGAGCATCAATCACGCTCTTTTAGAACACGGGGAACCCGTAATATAGTACCCTAAATAGTGGGATCCTTATTATAGGGACCCCAAAATAGGGTACCCCCTACTTTTCGAAAGAAGCCCGAAGCTGACTGGGGCCGCACGTGATATGTTTGTTGACAAGGCCATCTGGCACTGCGTTCGCTGATCAGCTGGCCCTTTGCTGCTAGTCTGATGGGAGGCCAAAAGGGGGGTTTAAGATTCTCGGGGTAGGGATTCCTAATATGAACCCCATTATGGGAACCCTAATCCCTACGAAACCCCCATAGGCTAAAACCCCTTTTGGCCTCCTATGATGCTAGTCTGCTAGTGCCTTCCGCACGGTCTCCAACCTAAAAGGGCGAATGCAGAAGCAATCGTCACTTGTGTCACACTTATCCTGGACAGTGCAAGAAATTATGCAACAGATAGCTGACATCGCAGCGCTGTTTTAAATGTAAGTTGCAGATGCTCTCCATGCTCAGCAGACAGCGTCGGACTCTGACTCCGACGACTCAGTCATGCGGCCACCTGCTTCATACCTCTTGATTGGGCTGTGGTAACTCTCTCCGTGAGTGTGTTGGTCAACACCACCAATCTCTTGGTCTTCTGGAACTCGAAGCTTGAACAGCATCCTCATGACTCCCACGATGATGGCAGTGCCCACAGCAGAGAAGGCCACACCAGCCAGTGCACCAGCAATCTGCTTGCCCAACAGCAGGAAGCTACCGCTGTAGATGAGGCCTTCGTCAACCGCAAAGATGCCCGTCAAAATGGCACCCGCAAAGCCACCAGAGCCGTGCAAGCCGAAGGCGTCAAGAGTGTCATCCACCAAGTTGATCCTGTTCACTGCCTCAACAGTGAGGTAACACCAAGGAGCGCCCAAGGCGCCAATGGCAATGCTCCAGCCAGGTGTCACAAAGCCGGCTGCGGGTGTGATGACCACGAGACCTGCAACCGCACCGACAGATGCTCCCACACTGGTTGACTTGCCCTTCAGGATACGCTCAAGCGCCAGCCAGGTCAGCATGGAGGAAGCCGCAGCCACGAAAGTGGTGGCCACTGCACGTGCTGCCACTCCGTCCG
Organism: Symbiodinium sp. CCMP2592; assembly: GCA_905221615.1. NCBI lineage: Eukaryota > Dinophyceae > Suessiales > Symbiodiniaceae > Symbiodinium > Symbiodinium sp. CCMP2592. The sequence goes on from CAJNDT010000441.1 coordinate 10,524, forward strand.
TGGTGGACAGAGCAGAGCCACCGTTGAATCCCAACCAGCCAAACCAAAGGAGGCAGCCACCCAAGATCACGAAGGGGGCGTTGGCCGGACCCAGGTCCTTCTCAACGTGCTTGCGTGGGCCGAGGATTGCACCGGCAACGAGGCCGGACACACCTGAGCTGATGTGGACCACGGTTCCACCTGCAAAGTCGAGAGCTCCCAGCTGACCAATCCAGCCACCAGGTCCCCAAACCCAGTGGCACAAAGGTGCGTAGATGAGAAGGGACCAAAGGGCCAGCATGATGCAGTATGCGCTGAAGCGCACACGCTCCACCAAGGAGCCGGAGATGATGGCACTGGCGATGATGGCGAACGTCATCTGGAACGAGGCGAAGGCAAGACCTGGAAGCGTGTCCCAGTTCTTCATGTCTAGACCCGTCCAAAAGCTGTAGTCAAAGTTGCCAATGAATAGACCAATGCCAGTCTCGCCGTTGTCTCCAAAGGCCCATGAGAAGCCAAACACCACCCAAGTCAGTGTGACAATGCCCATGGAGACCACACTCATCATCATGGTGTTGATAATGTTGGTGTCGCGGACCAGGCCTCCATAAAAGAAGCCAAGCCCTGCCGTCATCAAAAAGACCAAGGCTGTTGACGTCAACACCCAAGCGACAGCACCTGCATCTTCAGTTGCTGTCAAAGGTGGGTCTGCTTCTTGCGTCATGTTGGCGAGAATGTTCACAGCTGCGTCGGTCATTGCGTCGGAGATGTTGCAAAATCACAACACCAGCAACTTGGTTAGAACAAAATTGGCTTGAGCCGAAGCCATGTTCCCCCGAGCAGTGCGGTAGCACTATGAGTAAAGGATCAAAGCGAATGAACGTCTCTAGCGAAGCAACATGTGTGGAAGCAAAAACCAAATTCAAAACACTAGCTGCAGTAATGAAGGGTTGGGCAGAGCCTCGTTTCACGGCAAGCTAAATAAAATCTCCAACTCGTACAGGTCCGTCTCTCCACTCTTCGGGAATGGCAATGGCAATTACTGAAGTTGTTTTAAGCCGGCAGGCTACAGCAGTGGGAGCTGTGTTACGGCAAGTTGTTCGGGAACCGCATGTTCTAAAAACTGTTTTGCAGCAAGCTTCGTTTTGCTTGGCTCGGCGGGCGTGGAGATGGGAGGGGGTTTGGGGGGGCTGCGCGGCCCCCGGGCACACCTAATACACGGTCTTCCTGCTCACATCATCGTCTTGGATGGCACGACTTTCGTTCTGTCATGGTCAATGCAAAACAAAGGTTTCGAGGGCTTGGTGGTCCAGGCGAGCCATGTAGTACGGTAGCAGGCTCAAGCCTAACACATCAAGAGCATCAATCACGCTCTTTTAGAACACGGGGAACCCGTAATATAGTACCCTAAATAGTGGGATCCTTATTATAGGGACCCCAAAATAGGGTACCCCCTACTTTTCGAAAGAAGCCCGAAGCTGACTGGGGCCGCACGTGATATGTTTGTCGACAAGGCCAGCTGGCACTGCGTTCGCTGATCAGCTGGCCCTTTGCTGCTAGTCTGATGGGAGGCCAAAAGGGGGGTTTAAGATTCTTGGGGTAGGGATTCCTAATATGAACCCCATTATGGGAACGCTAATCCCTACGAAACCCCCATAGGCGAAAACCCCTTTTGGCCTCCTACGATGCTAGTCTGCTAGTGCCTTCCGCACGGTCTCCAACCTAAAAGGGCGAATGCAGAAGCAATCGTCACTTGTGTCACACTTATCCTGGACAGTGCTAGAAATTATGCAACAGATAGCTGACATCGCAGCGCTGTTTTAAATGTAAGTTGCAGATGCTCTCCATGCTCAGCAGACAGCGTCGGACTCTGACTCCGACGACTCAGTCATGCGGCCACCTGCTTCATACCTCTTGATTGGGCTGTGGTAACTCTCTCCGTGAGTGTGTTGGTCAACACCACCAATCTCTTGGTCTTCTGGAACTCGAAGCTTGAACAGCATCCTCATGACTCCCACGATGATGGCAGTGCCCACAGCAGAGAAGGCCACACCAGCCAGTGCACCAGCAATCTGCTTGCCCAACAGCAGGAAGCTACCGCTGTAGATGAGGCCTTCGTCAACCGCAAAGATGCCCGTCAAAATGGCACCCGCAAAGCCACCAGAGCCGTGCAAGCCGAAGGCGTCAAGAGTGTCATCCACCAAGTTGATCCTGTTCACTGCCTCAACAGTGAGGTAACACCAAGGAGCGCCCAAGGCGCCAATGGCAATGCTCCAGCCAGGTGTCACAAAGCCGGCTGCGGGTGTGATGACCACGAGACCTGCAACCGCACCGACAGATGCTCCCACACTGGTTGACTTGCCCTTCAGGATACGCTCAAGCGCCAGCCAGGTCAGCATGGAGGAAGCCGCAGCCACGAAAGTGGTGGCCACTGCACGTGCTGCCACTCCGTCCGTGGTGGACAGAGCAGAGCCACCGTTGAATCCCAACCAGCCAAACCAAAGGAGGCAGCCACCCAAGATCACGAAGGGGGCGTTGGCCGGACCCAGGTCCTTCTCAACGTGCTTGCGTGGGCCGAGGATTGCACCGGCAACGAGGCCGGACACACCTGAGCTGATGTGGACCACGGTTCCACCTGCAAAGTCGAGAGCTCCCAGCTGACCAATCCAGCCACCAGGTCCCCAAACCCAGTGGCACAAAGGTGCGTAGATCAGAAGGGACCAAAGGGCCAGCATGATGCAGTATGCGCTGAAGCGCACACGCTCCACCAAGGATCCGGAGATGATGGCGCTGGCGATTATGGCGAACGTCATCTGGAACGAGGCGAAGGCAAGCCCTGGAAGAGTGTCCCAGTTCTTCATGTCTAGACCCGTCCAAAAGCTGTAGTCAAAGTTGCCAATGAATAGACCAATGCCAGTCTCGCCGTTGTCTCCAAAGGCCCATGAGAAGCCAAACACCACCCAAGTCAGTGTGACAATGCCCATGGAGACCACACTCATCATCATGGTGTTGATAATGTTGGTGTCGCGGACCAGGCCTCCATAAAAGAAGCCAAGCCCTGCCGTCATCAAAAAGACCAAGGCTGTTGACGTCAACACCCAAGCGACAGCACCTGCATCTTCAGTTGCTGTCAAAGGTGGGTCTGCTTCTTGCGTCATGTTGGCGAGAATGTTCACAGCCGCGTCGGTCATTGCGTCGGAGATGTTGCAAAATCACAACACCAGCAACTTGGTTAGAACAAAATTGGCTTGAGCCGAAGCCATGTTCCCCCGAGCAGTGCGGTAGCACTATGAGTAAAGGATCAAAGCGAATGAACGTCTCTAGCGAAGCAACATGTGTGGAAGCAAAAACCAAATTCAAAACACTAGCTGCAGTAATGAAGGGTTGGGCAGAGCCTTGTTTCACGGCAAGCTAAATAAAATCTCCAACTCGTACAGGTCCGTCTCTCCACTCTTCGGGAATGGCAATGGCAATTACTGAAGTTGTTTTAAGCCGGCAGGCTACAGCACTGGGAGCTGTGTTACGGCAAGTTGTTCGGGAACCGCATGTTCTAAAAACTGTTTTGCAGCAAGCTTCGTTTTGCTTGGCTCGGCGGGCGTGGAGATGGGAGGGGGTTTGGGGGGGCTGCGCGGCCCCCGGGCACACCTAATACACGGTCTTCCTGCTCACATCATCGTCTTGGATGGCACGACTTTCGTTCTGTCATGGTCAATGCAGAACAAACCGCACCTTCTCGGCATGTCGTCTGTGGAGCAGCGATGGTGCAGAGCGACGCAATCGTACGAATGGCTGGGCTTGGCTTGTGGGGGCAGAAGCACGAGGAGAATTAGGAGTAGTAGGAGTAGTAGCGGTAGTAGGGGTAGTATGGGTCAGTAGGGGTAGTGGGAGTAGTAGGATGAGGAGCGGGAGCAGGAGGAGACGGCATCGGAGTCATGAAAAGGGAAGCGCTGAAGAAAAACAAGCAAAGTGCGACCATCGCGAGGCGCCTGGCATTCTCGTGCGGCTCCTGGCTTTAGTATTTCGTTAAAGCTGAGGAGAGGTTCATCGAAGATTTGCAAGGGCTTGCGGGGTCCGACTCAGGGTTTAGGGCTTAGATTGGTGTTTAGGGTGTTTGGGCTCAGGTTCGCATTGTTGAAGCTTACATAAGGAGCTTACTTAAGGCCTCAAGCCGGAGCTCTAGCTAAGCAAAACTAACCTTAAGACTGAGGGTTCAGGGGCTGGGTGCTACAGTCTCGAGGTTCGGTTCCAAGGGCATCCGGCAATAGGGCCTGAAAGTGCACCCTTGCACAGCCACCTAGACCGACCCACCAGCCCCACTCACGGGAATCCGTTCGACTGAGTCATCGGCAACAACGAACATCGTCATCATCACCATCACCAATACCATCGTCATTGCATCATCGCCATCATTGCCATCATGTTCACCGTCATCATCATCATCATCATCGTCACACTTGCCTTCATCATTACCAGCATCATCCTCGTCACCACCATCATCATAATCGTCATCATTGCCATCACCATCATCGTCACCATCATTATCGTCATCATCATCCTCACCATCATCATCATCATCGCTGCCATCGTCATCGCCATCATGGTCATCATGATCATGCTGTTGTAGCGTTCCCCATGTTCTTCATCACATCGACATTTCCGTAATTCCTGTTTCCATCACCGACATTGAACATGATACTGACGCAAGAAGTGGAGACCATGATGAACGAACCCTAAACCTTAAACGCCAAACCAACATGTAAAGTCTTAATCTCAGTACTTCGGGCATGAATCTCCTTCTTTGTCCCAGGCAGTCGCAGTGTTTCTCGCTCACGTCCATCCGGGAACTTCTCCTGCCGGACAATGAGGTTTATGGGATTTATTTCGGCTCTACAGCCCAAAAGTCAGGGTTTAAGGGTGCCCCTCTCACCTGGCATGTTGTATACGGGCTCCCAAGGCACCTTAGTCTTACCAACCTCTTACTCCGGCGACCCTTCTCTACATCGTCGTCCTTAACGCCATCGGCCCGTGGCTGGATCGTCATTAAGCCCTACTTGGAGGGTCGGGGGACTTAGGACGTAGGTAGTAAGAAGAGTTATATAAGTACCCTGAAAGGGATCCTAATTCGGGTTATGGTACTTATAAGTCTTCAAAATAACTAGTTACTAAGTCCCCGACCCTTCAAGTACACCCTACACAACAAGCCCTAAACCCTTAATCAAGAAAAGTCTTCGGTTGAAGTCCGCGAAATGAAGACTGAAGGCCATCGCTGGAGAATGTGGTGGGCTTTGGAAGAGGCTCGTGGTTCAACAGGGCTGCCAAGATAGTGTTGGTAAGAATTTAAGCCCCCATATTACAACGATCATCGGCACTCTCCGTGACGCGAATGGTCCAAGAATTGTTTTGTCTGAGATGTTCCACTTACGGCCATACATATAGAGCCTACAGCAAAAAAATGAATCGCAGGTTAAACTGACACCCGGAGGATACTCACAAGAGAACATGAAGCCCTAAACCAACTCCCATGTCTTCAAAAGATGGAACATCACTTCCAAAGCAGCAGCCAGCACACTCGGAAAACAGCAAACGCTGAATCTTAAGCTCTAAATGCCCTAAACCCCAACCCTAACCCTCAAGTCTAAAACCCCTAAACCCCTGAACCCCTAAACCCTAAACCCCTAAACCCGTAGAAACCTGTATGAAAAGCAAGGCCCAGGCCTTAGACTCCACGAGAAGCCGCGAGCCGTCACTAGGGCGGAGCTTCCTTGCCCCGTGCGCTTTCTGTTGCTGCTGGTTTTTTGTTGATCTACCTGTGGTTTTTTGAGCTACCTGTGGATTGTTTGAGCTACCTGTGGTTTAGGGTTTAGGGTTCAGTTGAGAACTTGAAAATAGAAACCATAATCAGGAGCCCGGAAAAGGTAGGTGTTTTCGGCTACAGGTCGGGATTAGGGTTTGGGTTAATTAGGGAATAGGGTTTAGGGTTTAGGGTGGGGTTTAGGGTTCAGGGTTTGCTTCGGGTTCTGCTGGATCTCACGAGGGGGTTTGTTGGATTTGGGGGCGGTCAGGGTCTTTGGGCTTGAGAAGGACTTGAGAATTGAAAAGTTCAAAGGGGTAGGGGCTTAGTGAACTGAAGGCTTCAACGCAAAGGCCATACTTAGACTGGAACAGCGATCCCGTGACACAGAAGCGGTTTTGTGATTGATCAGTGGACTACACACATACGGAACCCAGACTGGGCAACTTTTTAAGACTACACCCCAAACCCGAAACCCCAAACCTGGTGTACGCAGGGGCCCGAGCAGCACCACCACATCCACCACACGCACCTGAGGATGCTTCTGCTGATGGGCCGCATCCTGCACTATACCTTCATTGAAAATATTCTACAACTACAATAATTCTGGGTGCGTTCTTATATGGGAGTTTCCGGAAATAGGGGGCCCTAATGTAGTACCCTAAATAGTAGGATCCCTATTATAAGGTGGTCGGACACGAGGTCATAAGCGACGCCAAAATACGGTAGCCCCATAATTATTGCAGATAACGCATGAGTTTGTCCATCAGCAGCAAGTCCAAGGTACCGAATTCATTGCCCCGGGAGAGGTTTCCAAGCATCCCGAAGAAGGACACTCAAAAGCAGTGAAGGGTAGAAGGAACTGAAGATAAAACCCCAGAGAAGCCCTGCAAACGTCCCAAAAAAAGCATCACAACTTATAAACAATTCATTGATCGCTTAAAGACTCTATGCTGAAGGGTTTGTAGCTCGAGGTTCGGACAGTGAACGGGGCAACGGAGCCGCAAACTCCAAAAATCCCCAACGTCCCACGATGTCCATCTCAAACTAGGGGTTTGAGGTTTAGGGGCCTGAGCGCTAAGTTTTTAGATCGTAAAAACACTTGTTACTTGTAAAACCAGATGAGTGTTAGAAGCCAGATCCTAAAGCTCACCGTCCTTTCAGACCTGCAACCCCCCCAGAGCCCAAAAGCGCTTGAATCCCAATCCACGACAGGTTCTCAAATGCAGAACACCCACACGCAAACAGCTCTGGCACCTGAAACACGCCCGTCCTAACCAGTACTAACCCAATACCTAAACCCGGTCACCCCTGAGAAACTCGAGGCTGATACCAGCTTCTTGTGCTGCTGCGCATCCAACATAAGCCTGCTCCAATTTGGGTGGCGGGTTTAGGGTCTCAGGGTTTCGGGTTTTTTTTAACCCCTCGTGTCTTTTGGTTTCGGGTTTAGGGCTTAGGGTTTAGGCCTTGGGGTTTAGGGTTGAAGGTTGAGGGGCTCAGGACTTGTGGCTCAGGGCGACCTCTCAACCCAGGTGCCCATCAGGCGAGGAAACCGACCGTCGGGCGCCGTGGCTCTCTTACTTACCTTTGGTGAGTAGGGAATGGAAGAAAGGTAGTAATAGTAGTCATAAAGTTATAACCCATTCCTCCATTCCCTACTAACCAAAGGTAAGCTTAACCGTAAACCACGCATGACGGGCAAAGGAACAACTCCAAGGCTCAGGCAGACCTGGGTTCAGCCCCACAGCCCTGAACCTCGACAGCCCCAAATGGGAGTTTCCGAAAATAGGGGACCCCAATATAGTTCCCTAATTAGTAGGATCCTTATTATAAGGACCCCAAAATAAGGTACCCTAGTTTTCGGAAACTCCCAAATGAACAAGAAAACCCAACCATGAAGCCCAAGCCCTACAACCAAGAACAGCTATATAAGCCCGGCAGCCCCAAACCCTAAGAACCAAATCCCTTCGGAAGCCCTGAATCCCAACTCTCCTCATCCTAGAAGCCCACAAGCCTATCCTCAAAAAAAACCCTCTACAGACAGCATCCTTCAGAAAAAACTGAGGAGCTCCCGTAACCTCAAGTCGAGAACCCTTGACCCCAAACCCTGCACCCTGAGCCCTAAACTGAGAACTCTAAAGCCCCAAACCTCTAAAGCCCCAAGCCTTCCTAAGTCCTAAGTGTCCTAGGTGTATCTATATATATATATATGTATATATATATATATGATTGTAGATAATGTCCATGAACACGAAATCTATCGATATTTAAGGGTTTTCGGTTACATCTGCAACAGCACGGAGACCCACGCGAGCAGTTACATGGTCGACGTTGGTCTCGGGAGGGTTACCATACCGAGCTTTGTGAGTACTGACATCGATTGTCGCGGGGCTCCGCATCTGGACTACAAGGGTTCTGCGGGTTTTTAAAGGGGGCGTAGCATGTATATACATATATATATATATATATATAACTATATATATATATATAACTATATATAAACATGTAGTATGTTCTTAAGTCCAAGCACTCCCTACCAAGAACTCTGCGCCCTAAACCCCCAAGAGCCCCGTTTCTTCAGAATGCCTCGAGGCACCAGTCTCCACCTCCTTGGCCAGCTGGTCAAGGCCTTTGGCCTGCACCAATGGAAAACCAACGGAAATTGTGCGGTAGAGTTTTTTTTTAGCTTTTTTCCTCCAGTGGTTGGAAAGACCTGAGAGTTTAGAGTTTGGGGGGTTAAGGCTTAGTGTTTCGGGTTTAGGGTTTAGGAGCGGGTGCCTCTACCTGCGAAGCTCGGGTTTAAGAGGGCTTACAAGCCTAAGTCTCACCTAGGCTCCCTTAAAAACAGGCTGCGTGAAGTCAGGAGCTCCAGGGGTTTAGGAGCTCGCAAGGGTTGAAGTCTCACCAGGGCTCCTTGAAAACAGGGCTGGGCTTTGGAAGTTCCGAACCCCAAACCCTAAACCCTACACCCTAAATCCCTAAACCCTAAACCCTAAACCCCGAACCACTCAACCCTAAACCCTAAACCCTAAACCCCGAAACCCTAAACCCCTAAACTCTAAACCCCTAAACTCTAAACCCTGAACCCCAAACCCTACAGCCCTCCTCTGGGCAACGCGAAGTCCGGACCTTGGCCACGCCGAAGACATTCGGATCGATCTGGTGCCTTTGTGCTGAGGACTAAGAGGTTCCATGGGTAGTCAACGGTGGGGCTATAAGGGTGTAGGGTTCCTTTAAGGGTTCTGTAGGGTTGAGGGTTTTAGGGTAGTTAGAAGTGTGGTCACAAGTAGGATAGGCATCGTTGTAACGATTATTAGGGGACTTACAACCCCACGAGGTACCCTGAGGATACTTCCTCTATTGACTTTCTATCTTGTGAGAAGCAAGACCGCAAAGCCAAAACAGCAAAACTGTGCAAAAACACGGGCTAAGCGCGGTCTTCCCATCCAGAACCCAATGCCAAAAAACCCTAAACCCTAACCCTTAGGTAGACCAACTCCCTATACCGTAGACCCCTGTATTTCTAAAAACCGACAAGCAGGACCCCAAAGCAGGCGTCACCATCTTCGACACGACAGCCTTCATGGCCTCCTGGCACTGCGTTCGCTGATCAGTTGGCCCTTTGCTGGTGCCTTCCGCACGGTCTCCAACCTAAACGGACGAATGCCGAAGCAATCGTCACTTGTGTCACACTTAAATTATGAAACAGATAGCTGACATCGCAGCGCTGTTGTAACTGCAAGTTGCAGATGTTCTTCATGCTCAGCAGACGGCGTCGGACTCCGATTCCGACGACTCAGTCATGCGGCCACCTGCGGAATACCTCTTGATTGGGCTGTGGTAAGTCTCACCGTGAGTGTGCTCGTCAACACCGCCAATCTCGTGCTCTTCTGGGATTCGAAGCTTGAACAGCATCTTCATGACTCCCATGATGATGGCAGTGCCCACAGCAGAGAAGGCCACACCAGCCAGCGCACCAGCAATCTGCTTGCCCAACAGCAGGAAGCTACCGCTGTAGATGAGGCCTTCGTCAACTGCAAAGATGCCCGTCAAAATGGCACCGGCAAAGCCACCAGAGCCGTGCAAGCCGAAGGCGTCAAGAGTGTCATCCACCAAGCTGATCTTGTTCACCGCCTCGACAGTGAGGTAGCACCAAGGAGCGCCCAAGGCGCCAATGGCAATGCTCCAGCCAGGTGTCACAAAGCCGGCGGCGGGTGTGATGACCACGAGACCTGCAACGGCACCGACAGATGCGCCCACACTGGTCGACTTGCCCTTCAGGATACGCTCAAGCGCCAGCCAGGTCAGCATGGAGGAAGCCGCAGCCACGAAAGTGGTGGCCACTGCGCGCGCTGCCACTCCGTCCGTGGTGGACAGAGCAGAGCCACCGTTGAATCCCAACCAGCCAAACCAAAGCAGGCAACCTCCCAAGATCACGAAGGGGGCATTGGCCGGACCCAGGTCCTTCTCAACGTGCTTGCGTGGGCCGAGGATTGCACCGGCAACGAGGCCGGACACACCTGAGCTGATGTGGACCACGGTTCCACCTGCAAAGTCGAGAGCTCCCAGCTGACCAATCCAGCCACCAGGTCCCCAAACCCAGTGGCACAAAGGTGCGTAGATCAGAAGGGACCAAAGGGCCAGCATGATGCAGTATGCGCTGAAGCGCACACGCTCGACCAAGGATCCGGAGATGATGGCACTGGCGATGATGGCGAACGTCATCTGGAACGAGGCGAAGGCAAGCCCTGGAAGAGTGTCCCAGTTCTTCATGTCTAGGCCCGTCCAAAAGCTGTAGTCAAAGTTGCCAATGAAAAGACCAATGCCAGTCTCGCCGTTATCTCCAAAGGCCCATGAGAAGCCAAACACCACCCAAGTCAGTGTGACAATGCCCATGGAGACCACACTCATCATCATGGTGTTGATAATGTTGGTGTCGCGGACCAGGCCTCCATAAAAGAAGCCAAGCCCTGCCGTCATCAAAAACACCAAGGCTGTTGACGTCAACACCCAAGCGACAGCACCTGCATCTTCAGTTGCTGTCAAAGGTGGGTCTGCTTCTTGCGTCATGTTGGCGAGAATGTTCACAGCCGCGTCGGTCATTGCCTCAAAGATGTTGCAAAGATCACAACACCTGCCTGCAACTTGGTCGTAACAAAATTGATAGCTGGCCTGAGCCATACCATGGTCAATTTTCCTCAGACGTGTAAACACCACGGGGTAACGGGGTAATGGCGTTGGCAGTAACGAGCAATGATGTGGGTGCACGGCACTCGCAGATATTTACGGTATATGGCCAACTCTGTTCCCCGCGGCCTACAATTTTCAGAGGATCCGGCAACCGTCTCCCACTGTCGTGCGTTGCATGCTTGTCGCTGGTGTGGAGGATTCGTGTGAGTCACACGCCCCGGGGCCAGGATTATAGTCCTTCCCTAACCCGACTTGAATGCCAAAGTCTAAAGAAGTTCCCACGCCGAAACCCTCAAGCTCCAAATCCTAAACCCCAGATGTTTGACAAGGAACTCCACCAACGTTTTCCGGAACATCGCCAAGTCCATTGGGTCGTCCTCGCAGCGCAAGCTCTTCAGACTTCCGGGCTTCGTCATGTGAGTTTAGGCATAATCTGGCTGGGGGTATATTGCAGTATATCCATATAGAAACTATAAAGGGGTGCGAGTACTTACTCAGACCCCTACTACATGATGTTTATCTGTGGTGCAGGCAGTTGCGTGCCTGCTCCGATAATCCATGTTAAATCTTCACACCCCGAGGAATCCAGGCAAAGCTACCACAAGCCACCGTGACCAAGCGGATCCGGGTATATAGTAGCAGGTTCGAACATGCCCAACATGTCAAGATCATCATCAATGTGCATTCAAGAAAAACACATGCAATGCCTCTGACTCCTGCCGCTCGGTGAAAGTGGGTGACATTTTCCCGTCATGGCCGGCTGGTTCTGCGTTCGCTGATCAGTTGGCCTTTTGCTGGTGCCTTCCCCGCGGTCTCCAACCGAAACGGACGAAAGCAGAAGCACTTGTCGCTTCTGTACATAAGTGTGTCCACTCACCTGGACAATGCAATAAATTATGCAACAGATAGCTGACGTCGCAGCACTGTTGTTAATGCGGGTTGCCAGTTGCAGATCTTCTCCATCCTCAGCAAACATGCTCGGACTCCTCTGATGATTCCGACTCAATCTTGCGGCCACTTGGGGAATACTTCTTAATTGGGCTGTGGTAACTCTCTCCGTGAGTGTGTTGGTCAACACCACCAATCTCTTGGTCTTCTGGAATTCGAAGCTTGAACAGCATCCTCATGACTCCCACGATGATGGCAGTGCCCACAGCAGAGAAGGCCACACCAGCCAGCGCACCAGCAATCTGCTTGCCCAACAGCAGGAAGCTACCGCTGTAGATGAGGCCTTCGTCAACTGCAAAGATGCCCGTCAAAATGGCACCCGCAAAGCCACCAGAGCCGTGCAAGCCGAAGGCGTCAAGAGTGTCATCCACCAAGCTGATCTTGTTCACCGCCTCGACAGTGAGGTAACACCAAGGAGCGCCCAAGGCGCCAATGGCAATGCTCCAGCCAGGTGTCACAAAGCCGGCGGCGGGTGTGATGACCACGAGACCTGCAACGGCACCGACAGATGCGCCCACACTGGTTGACTTGCCCTTCAGGATACGCTCAAGCGCCAGCCAGGTCAGCATGGAGGAAGCCGCAGCCACGAAAGTGGTGGCCACTGCGCGCGCTGCCACTCCGTCCGTGGTGGACAGAGCAGAGCCACCGTTGAATCCCAACCAGCCAAACCAAAGCAGGCAACCTCCCAAGATCACGAAGGGGGCATTGGCCGGACCCAGGTCCTTCTCAACGTGCTTGCGTGGGCCGAGGATTGCACCGGCAACGAGGCCGGACACACCTGAGCTGATGTGGACCACGGTTCCACCTGCAAAGTCGAGAGCTCCCAGCTGACCAATCCAGCCACCAGGTCCCCAAACCCAGTGGCACAAAGGTGCGTAGATCAGAAGGGACCAAAGGGCCAGCATGATGCAGTATGCGCTGAAGCGCACACGCTCCACCAAGGATCCGGAGATGATGGCGCTGGCGATTATGGCGAACGTCATCTGGAACGAGGCGAAGGCAAGCCCTGGAAGAGTGTCCCAGTTCTTCATGTCTAGACCCGTCCAAAAGCTGTAGTCAAAGTTGCCAATGAAAAGACCAATGCCAGTCTCGCCGTTATCTCCAAAGGCCCATGAGAAGCCAAACACCACCCAAGTCAGTGTGACAATGCCCATGGAGACCACACTCATCATCATGGTGTTGATAATGTTGGTGTCGCGGACCAGGCCTCCATAAAAGAAGCCAAGCCCTGCCGTCATCAAAAACACCAAGGCTGTTGACGTCAACACCCAAGCGACAGCACCTGCATCTTCAGTTGCTGTCAAAGGTGCGTCTGCTTCGGTCATGTTGGTGAGAATGTTCACAGCTGCGTCGGTCATTGCCTCAAAGATGTGCAAAAATCGCAACACCAGCAACCCGGTCGGAACAAAAATGGCTTGAGCCGTAGCCATTGTTCCCCAAACAGCGTGGTAAACTTACGGGGTTCTTACGATCCGTGTGAGGCGCGCTCCCGGCGCCAGGATTCTATGTGGATCGCCTTTGGCTTTTAACAACGCCCCTCCCCGCAGCTGCTAAGCGGGGAACATAAAGTCTCATTCTTTCGAAACACGCCGACTCTCTTCATGGTCTCCACGTTGGTGGTCTGCCGATGACCTCTTGGTGTTCTCGTGGTGGTTTCTTGGTGGTGTCGTGGTGGTTTCCTGGCGGCTTCCTGGTGGCCTCCGCGTGCTCTCCTAGTGGTCTGGGGATCTCTTGGTGGTATCTTGCTGTCTTCTGGTGCTCTCTTGGTTGTCTTCTTGTGTCGTGCTGGTCTCTTTGGGATCTCCTGGTGTCGCGGTGGTTTCTGGGTGGCCTCTTGATAGTCTCCTGGTGGTCTCCTTGTGTCGTGGTGGTCTTTTGGTGCTCTCCTGGTGTCGTGATAATCTCTTGGTGGTCTCTTCGTAGTCTATTGGTGGTCTCCTGGAGGTCTCTTGGTGGTCTCCTTGTGTCGTGGTGGTGGTGGTCTCGTGGTGGCGTTTGGTGGTCTCCTGATTGTTCGGGGTCTCTTGGTGGTCTTTGGTGCTCCTGCTCGACTTCTGGTGGCCTCTGGGTTGTCTCCTGTCGCGGTGGTCTCTTGGCGATCTCTTGGTGGTCTCCTGGTGGTCTTCTGCTGGCCCTCTGGTGGTCTCCTTGTGTCGTGCTCTGCTGCTGCTGTGCTGGTGTCGTGGTAGTCTCTTGGTCGTCTCTTGGTGGTTTTTTGGAAGTCTGTGGTTTTCTGGTGGTCTCCTGGTGATCTTGGTGGTCTGTTTGCCGTGGTAGTCTCTTGGTGGTCTCCTGGTGGTCAGAGAGGGTCCCGTCGATGACAAAGAACAACCAGTTACTAGATTACCAAGAGTGCTTCGACAAGCGATGGTCCACCAGCTGATGAAAACCTCTCGCCAGCATGCGATCAGTGCCCATGGTCAATCTTTCGGGCCGTAAGCACCATCCAGAACCTAAGGTTAACAGAGTGAGTAATCTTATTCGTACTGTCGGGCTCATTCCCCCTCTCATCATCAAAAAGCCCTGCTACTGTCAGTAGCATGTGCAACGATCCCGGCTACAACCAGCACAGCCATAAATCCCAAACCCTAAACCCCAAACCTAACTAATGTATGAACCTGATTAAGAAATCCTGTGTCTTTATTAGGGTTCCTGATATGAACCCTATTATTTCGGTGTTATGGACCAGGGTTTCTTGATCAGGTTCCTACATTACGCATTCTCATGGGCTCAAGGCTCCAGTCACTGCCGTCCTTGGGAGCGGCGCTCTTGTTGTCAAAGTCCAAGAGCCGGTCCTTCTTGACCTGGGAAGATGCTCAGAGATAGGGTACTGAATAATTAGAACAGGTTTTGGGGTATACTATACGATCATTAAAATAAGGGGCCCCCAAGATAGTATAGGTAATTAGTAAGGCCCCTATATTACGGGATTGAGGGCAGCTTGCACAATCGTGGCGTTCGCAGTAAGTAATCATGCTCCCGGCATAATAGTAGCAGCTGGAGAAAGAGTAGCGACTTCAAGAACCAGTGGCAATGGAGATGCTGTGGGCTTCTGTGAGCAGTTCCCAGTGCCAGCAGTCGGTGCTGTCTAACAGCAGCTGCTAGAGAAGGAGGAACAGCAGCGGCAGCACCCGGAGTAGCAACATGTAGATGCAGTAGAGGAGCAGCAGTAACAGCAGCATACGTGTTGGTCGGGAGCCCGGCTCTGAAAGAGAATGCAACGTCAAATGGCAACAATAGCTCCAGCCATACTCACTAAAATGGTACCGTCCAGACCCTGAGCCCCGTAACCCTTTGCCCCAGAAATCCTAGAGCACAAGCCGCAAACCTGCAGACGGCAAAACACTGCACCTGAAAACTCCACAGTCTTTTGTCGCCCTGTACAAATCCCCCTCAAGGAAACCCTCTTATAGAAATACTATTCCTTAAAGGGAACCCTCTTAAGAATCCCTTCGAAGGAACCCTAAACCCTAAACCCAAAGCCCTAAAACCCTAAAGCCCTAAAACCCTAAACCCTAAAGCCCTAAAACCCTAGAGCCCTAAAGCCCTAAAACCCTAAAACCCTAAAGCCCTAAAGCCCTAAAACCCCAAAGCCTAAAACCCGAAGAGCGCGCCTGGTCCTCGGACATCCACTCGTAGGACGCCTTGCCGCCTTGCACCTCAGCGCCACCGCAGAATGGACGACAAAAATGCTCTTGATCGACAGTAATGCATTTTCTGGTAAGATGCTGTTATGGACTACGAGATTCCATTAATATACTGTGATACACTATAATATACGATAATAGACTATGAGATGCTATGATATACGATGATATACGATAGCATTTCGCAATACGCACCAGAGCTTTCAGAGTTTGTTTGGACGTTTAGCCATGTTTCTAGGATTCAGGCTTTTGGGGGTTCTTTTCGGTTTAGGTTCTTTTGGGGCTTTGATTTTTTGAGGGTTTTTTCGAGGGCATGGGGTTGTAAGGCTCGTGGTCTTAGATGTTTGAGGGTGTCGAGGTCGTTTCGGGTTCAGGTGCCTTTAAAGTCTCGGGCCTTCAGGATTTCGGCTTGTTCACAGGTTTTCTTGACTTAGGCGCTTTAGGGAAATACTCAGGCGTTTGGGATGTAGGGTCTTGCCGGTGCTCTTGAAGGAGCTTCCAAGAGGTCATTCCTTTTGTAGTCTGCGAAGCATTCCGAATCTTGTCTATATTCATAGAATATATAGGGGCCTTAATGATTAGAATCGGGGTTTGGCTTTGGGGTAAATTATACGATAATCATAATAAGGAACCCCCACAATAGCATTGGTAATTAATTAGTTAGGCCCCTACGTTATGCATACGCGCATGGCCATACATACACATGCGTAGGAACCATGGCAGCAATGCTGGCAATGCTCATAATATGATGTCCCAGGCCCGATCCCAGGTAGGGCCTCCAATGCGATACTACAGAAAAGGGGGTAGGGTTTACGGTTCTTTTTGAGGGCCTTTCTGAGGGCACTCTCAGCCCGTGTTGGGCTTAGGGTTTAGGGCTTAAGGCTTAGGGGTTTAGGGTTTTGGGTTTAGGGCTTAGAGGTTCAGGATTTAGGGCTTAGGGCTTAGGGGTTTAGGGGTTTAAGGTTTAGGGTCGGAGAGTGGTTCGAGGGACTTGTGAGTTGATGCTTGGACTGAGGCCTAGCGCGTTGCGTTCCCGTGGGCCTTCAGGGTTCCGATTTTCAGTCTCTGGGGCTGACATGGGAGTTTCCGAAAATTAGGGGTGCCTTAGGGTTCCTATAAAGGGGTACTATAAGGGTACTCTAGGGCTTCTTTAAGGGGCTCTATAAGGGTTTGGAGTTTCCGAAAATTAGGGGTACCTTCTTTTGGGGTCCTGATAATAGGGATCCTACGATTTAGGGTACAAATTAGGGTCCTCTATTTTCGGAAACTCCCACATGCTACGGCCTGATACCTGCGGGCTCAGAAAACACAGAACAGGTCTCGGGCAAAGGAAAACACGATTCTTGAACAAAAGTACGTCGAAGAAGCTGCTAAATACCTCCCTCTCCAAATCCCTAAGCAGCATCCCCCCTCCCCACCACATCACTGTCCACCACCAAGCACAGCGCGATCTTGTCAGCCACAACGAACTTCTTGTGCTTGTGGTTCTGAAGCTGCTTCCTGCCGGGCAGCAGGGCAGAATAGAAGTAGGGTTTAGGATTTAGGGTTTAGGGCTTTGGGTTTAGGGTTTAGGGTTTGGGGCTCAGGGTTAGACTATTGGCTGTTCCTTGGCGATCCGTCATTGACATTGAAAGTCAGGTAATATCACTCCAAGGCCCTGCTCGAAGCATGGAGGCCCCTATCACATGGCTTTCCGAAGTGGTTGCCGTAAGCCCAGCACCTGCGAACTTCAACATAGATGCTGAGCAATAGAATGACTGATACTACTGATGTTGCTTTGTGGGTAGTTGACAAAATTAAGGTCCTTTTTTGGCTACCCTAAATCTTCGGGTGCCGTGTTATATTAGGGACCCAAACAAGGACCCTAATTTTGACCACCACCCATGTATGTTAACAGGACCACTTTAAAGGGACCCGTGCTTCTGAATCCGTGAACTCCCTCCCCCTCTCCCTGGCTTCCCCACCGCTCTTTGCCGTGCCACCGGAAACGTGAATGACCCCAATACCCCTGCGACTGCAGTTTAGGGGTTGCGGTATGTTGCGATGAATACGCGCATCCTCTGAAATCTTCTGGATTCCTGGCTGAAGAATCACCCCTTGCAACATGTAGCAGCAACAAGTACTGGTAAGCTCCATGCTCCACCCTCGCCTGGTCGGAATCCTGAAACCACGACACCCTCAAAACCCAAGTCAGAAACTCATCCGAAAGGCATCCCTCAGCAGGCTGACGGAATACACTGAACTGTGCCTTCATCCCAGCACCTGGATAGGCTTCCCACAACCCAAATGTCACCAACCGCAAACTCTAAAACCCTAAACCCTAAACCCTAAACCCTAAACCCTTCCTAAACCTGAACCCAGGAGCCCTAAACCCCAAAGCCCCAACTCCGGAGGGGCCGCCTTCGGGGGCCTAAACCTGAACCCCCCTACCCCAACTGGAAGGGCCTGCATGGGCCTGAATAATAAGAATGGGGTTTTTTGGCTCCTTTACGATATGGGAGTTTCCGAAAATGGGGGTACCTTATTTGGGGGTCCTTATAATGAGGATCCTACTATTTAGGGTACTTTTTTTAGGGTCCCCTATTTTCGGAAAGTCCCATATGAGTCTTATGAGGAGCCCGGAGGAACACAAGATCGGCCCTAAACCCCTACACCCGATCGGCTCTTTGGCCTTCAGGTGGGCTTTTCAGTCGAAACCCTAAACCCCAAAACCCTCAATCCTAAAAACCCCCCAATCAGCAAAATCCCTAAACCCTCCTATAAACCCAAAAGCCTGTGTAAACCAACACAGGGTTTAGGGTTTAGGGCTTAAAGTAAAAGCCAGAAAGTTGGAATATGATTATCCTAAACCCTTTATGGTAAATTACAAGATATCCTACCCTGAATCCATATGCCAACTTTCTGGAGTTCCCTTTAGCGACAAACCACTGAGCTGCCCGGCTTCGTGGAGATACCTTTGCGGCTATCCGCTTCGCGGTTCATTCGGAGGATCAGCTCCTTTTCGGGTGTAGGGGTTTAGGGTTTAGGGGTTTGGCGATTTGGGGGTTTAGGGTTTATATAGGGGTTTAGGGTTTAGGGTTTTTTTTTTGAACCCTCGTGTCTTTTCCGCCTGTTGGGGTCGAGACTACCGTTAGGGTTTAGGGCTTAGGGGAAGAAGGTTCTCGGAAGTGAGACAATACTTCGACAACTCCCATCCAGTCTCGAAGAGCTTGAATAGTCGCTAGCTAGTTGGTGCCATCCTCCTTTGCAGACATCCCTACCCATGGGCCCCGTAGTAGTTCCTTTTTTTGGGGTTCATGTTTCGAATTCCACAATAAGGTAATCCCAAAAAGGAACTACTAAGGGGCCTATGGGTAGTTTCGCTAGCCCCTGTTTATCTTCATCCCAAACTCTCAACCCTGAAGCCTGAACCCCCAAGCCAAACTGGAGCAACCCTGGTGTCCTGACGTCGTTCCTTGATGCCGTCATTGACGCCGGCCTCTACATTCTGGGGCTTCACGCTCAAAGTCTAGGGCTCTGAGCTCTACAAAGCTTATAAAGCGCAGTGAAAGGCGGCTGAGGAGATTACAGCTGACGGACCGTATGAGGGTTCCCAGTTGCGGGATACGTGTAGACTCCGACACTAAGAAATGGAAGACACTGGCACCTCTTGTTTAGGATATACAGCTTCAGGGTAAGCAGGGGTCTTCAGGTTTCGGCCCACCGCAGCACCAAGCAGTATCAAGCATCACGTTGAGGACTTGCTGGTGTTCCATGTCGGCTTCTGCTTTCAGAAAAACGTAGCAGAAGTAGATACCGGGCCTGGTGCTAGTGCTTGCTTGGCTCGTGCTTTGAACTAAAATTAAAGCCTCAGATGCACAGATTAGGGTTACGGTTTAGGCGTAGTCGTACATGCCATAATTATGAGTGCAACAAGCTGCTGCTTCGCGTCTTAGATCCCGAAACCGTGTCAAAGCCCTCAGAAACGAGGAGCGTCCAACTCTTCAGACCCGAAAGTCCCAAGATACTAATTGAAGCTCATACGAGCTGTCCGAAGTCCAGCATCCGTAAGAAAGCCTCTTCTTGGATAGGGTCCTACGTTCGAGTCCAGTCTTTCCTGAAACTCCAGCATTGTGCTCCTTTCCTCTCCGGCCTCCACCATACCATCTGCCTCCTTGTCTCCCTCCCTGAGGGTCGTGGAGGCTGAAGGTTGGGCATGTGGGGGCTTGGCCTCAAGGTTTTGGCATGCCTGAGCCCAAAAGCCCGAATGCAAGACCCTCTACCCTCAATCATAGCATGTTCAACCAAGAAGGGCATGTTTTCTTACCGTTGGCTAGTAGGGAATGGAAGACTGGTAGCAATATAATTGTACCCCATTCCTCCATTCCCTACCAACCAAAGGTAAGTTTTGGGAACGAAGGTTTCTAAGGGTCAGTGGCCCACTCGAGACTTTCCGATCTGCTCGGTCTCAGGTTTAGAGTGTCGTGCCTCTGTTGATGATATAAATCCTGCAGTACCTTAAGGATCCGAAACTATGGGAATTATGGTATATTCCTTATTATGGGTCATGCAGGATTTATATCATCAACCGTTGGGGCTTCAGGGTTTGGGAAGTTGAGGGTTCAGATTGGTTAGGATTGAAGGCTCAGGGCTTAGGGATTAGGGTTTAGGGTTTAAGGTTTTGGGTTTAGGGTTTAGGGATTTGTTGGGGTTGATTCACGATTTAGGGTTTAGGGAAGAGGGTTTGGAGCTTGGGCTCCGGGTTTAGGGCTCAGGTTCCTACTATCCGGGCTTAAGGCTCTGGGGAGTGGGCGAAGAGAGGCTTGCTCTGCGCGGCTAGCCGACATCAAGAGTGCCTAGTTAGGGTTGAGGGTTTGAGGTTCCGGGTTGTGGCATTAAAGCCTCAGCCAGTGATTGAAATCGGGTTTTAGTCGTGCCGGAGAAACCTCAACCCTAAACTCTAAACCCTAAACTCAAGACCTCGAAGGC
This sequence comes from Symbiodinium sp. CCMP2592, assembly GCA_905221615.1. Classification (NCBI taxonomy): domain Eukaryota; class Dinophyceae; order Suessiales; family Symbiodiniaceae; genus Symbiodinium; species Symbiodinium sp. CCMP2592. Next base: position 31,047 of record CAJNDT010000441.1, read on the forward strand.
TGGAACACTTATGAGCTGTGGAATGTCTGGGGTTGCCACTCTTCTGTCGGCTTGTTGTCCCCTGCCGTGGCCCTGAGATGCAAATTGCTGTCTCAAGTCAACTGGTTTCTATTTGGGTGGTTATCAAAATTATGGCCCCTTTTTGGGTACCCTAAATATTAGATGCCCTATTATACTAGGGACCCATAAAGGGACCCTAATTTTGACAACCACCCATTTGGCGGTGTGAGCTTAGGCTTCAGGGTGGAGGGCTTGAGGTTCAGGTTCAGACGCTGGGCCCTACTTAAAGGGTCATGGGACTTAGTAACTAGGGTTCCTTAAAGGGGTCCTTAAGGGGATCTATAGGGGTTCCTTAAAGGGATCTATAGGGTGTAGGGTTTAGGGTCTACTTAAAGGGTCATGGGACTTAGTAACTAGGGTTATAATTAGGGTAACTACACTTATAATTACTTATAACCCCAATTAGGGTACTTATAACCCTACTTACTAAGTCCCATGATCCTCCAAGCAGGTTGAGGATCATCTACGCCCAAACTCCGTTGACTCGCCAGACCACACAGGGATTTGGTCGAACAGAACATGGCTTAAGCTTTGAGCATCGATCACCACAACGCCCCAGAAAGAAAACGACGTCTGCTAAACCGGTTCCTGAATACCCCGTTTTGGAGGACCGTAGGAACCTAGATCGAAGCATATTCTCCAGGGGTCTAAGCCCCGAACAAACGCAGCACTACACTAGTAAATCTTTTCAGTGCGTTGCTCTATGTGACGATAAAGCACAGTCATACCGATGATGCAGCAGCCATCCTGATCACTGTCACTGCACTGCATATGAGCTCACATACACTTTCACATATGCACCTGTACATGCATAAGTGCTCACATACACGCAGACACACACACACACACACACACCACAAACACACCTGCATACAGACACATGCACACATACACACATGCATACATGTTTGCATGCAGACATACATGCGTACATGCATGCAGACATGAAGACAGGCAGGCATGCCAGGCATGCATACATACAGACAGGCAGACCGAGAGACTCACATACGTACGTACTCGTCCAGACCCATGCATGCACAACAGACGGTGGCACACATACACACTTAAGTGCATGCATGCATGCAGAGAGACAAACAGACAGCCAGGCAGGCATGCATGCATGCATATCCGCCTAAGTGCATACGTGTATACATGCATACATGCGTTCAGGCATGCATACAGGTAGGCATGCAGGCAGGCAGGCACGCCGGCATGCATTGTAGGACATATAATGAAGCTGGGCTTGTGCCTGAGATAGACAGACAAACAAACAAGACATTTTGATACATTTCGACTTTGAATAAACGGATGTGTCTGTGTGTGCGCGCGCCCATGTCAATTGCTCGCTTGAATTAATACTGCCCTGGCAGCTGTTGCTTGGGCTGGAGCTGGCCGAACTTTCCGGCGATCCACGGATGAGCCATCACCTTTTAGGGTATGAGGAAGGAGAATAACGGTCCCGAGGATGAACATGAGGATGAGGGTGCTTGCAAAAACTCCCGCATTCCTGTACGACCAGGGCAGGAACTTTTGAACTCACAACTTGTAGCCAACCTCTGAGCAGCAATTTCGCACCCACGCAACGGTGGGGCGCATGGTAGTTGCTCTGACTGACTTCACTAGACTCATGAAGAGGCTCTACGCATGATACCGACTGTCAACTGTTGGTCTTCATTCAACCCCTGAACTTCCAGTAGGCCCCGTGGGGCACAGAAATTTGAGCCCTGAAACTTCCAGCCCTCAAAATTAGGACAGAGGTTTTTAGATTGGAGAAACTATGCCCTTGCCTCAGACGAGCTCATGCGAGTCTTCTCGCTCTTGTCCAGCATCTTTCTGATGTATTCCTGCGTTGGCTCGTGATGCAGATGAACCTAGAAGCCAAATACCAGACGACGCACATGCCCGGAAACCCCACTGCAAGCACAACCCAGCCCCCGAAAGACTTCCAAATCCAAAACCCCTAAACCCAAAACCACTTCTAGCTTCGACTTCAGAGGCATGACGTCCGGTAAAGGGTTGAAGGCTCTGCACACGAGAAGTCTGACCACCACCTTATTGCCCACGTAACAAATTCACGAATTTCCCTAAACCCTAACCCCTAACCCCGTCTTCTCTCCCCACCTCGCAGACCGGGTGGACGCGCTTCGGGATTCGCACCTCCTTGTTCCTGGCAAGCGTTCGCTTCGCGGCGGAAGTCAGTGCTGAGTCAGGAAGCTCAGCCCCTGAGCGCATACTAAAGGGGCCTGAAAATTAGACTAAGGTTCCTTTAAAAGGGTAATCGAGTGCTATAACAGAGGGGCAACGCATACTATAGGGGCCTTAAAGGTTCCTTTAACGGGTTCCTTTAAAGGGTAATGGAGTTCTATAATATATGTAGGGGCCTAAAAGGTTCCTTTAAAGGGTTCCTTTAAAAGGGTGATGGAGTTTCATAATATATGCAGGGGCCTGAATAGTTAAAATAGGGTTCCCTCTTAAGGCTTCCTTTAAAGGGGTCAAAAAGGGATCTATAGTGGGGCCTTCATAATTAGAATAGGGGTTTTGGGGCCGCGGCCCATTCTACTATGACTATATTAAGGAACCCCCAAACTAGCATTGGTAATTATTTAAGCCCCCTAAATTACAGCTTAAAGCAAGAGCCTTCGAAGCTTCAGACCTGACAGCCTGATGCTCCTAACCCTTTCCCCTCAAACCCCAAACCCAAAAACCCGCAGCCCGCAACCCCAACTCTCTTGCAGAAACTGCAAGGCGCGGAATGATGTGTTCAGTTAAAAACTCTGAATCTGCAGTCTGGAGTTCTCCCCATCAAGCTATGGGGTTGAAGGTTCACGTGTTGAGGGTTTGGGACTCCCATACATTTGGGTGGTTGTCAAAATTATGGTCCCTTTTTGGGTCCTGAATATAACACGGCACCTATGATTTAGGGTACCCAAAAAGGGACCTTAATTTCGACAACTACCCTCATACATTTAGAAAGACTCCCAGTCGGGAGAAACATGCCCACCCGCGCCACCAGCACCGCTGCTGCCGCCACCAGAATCACGGATCGCAGTGAAAAGCTCTTACGTGGTGAATGATTTGGCCTGTAGTCCCACCCTCAACTTGAATTGTCGTTGCTGTTCGCTTCATCTTGTTCTGCGTTTTGCCCTGTAGCTACATTTAATTTGCCTGGTCTACTTCTGCCCACTCACTACTCACAACCTGTGACTGTGCAACCTCTGACTGACACGCAGTCTCTTTGACTCTTCTTACTATTTTGCTCCTGTTTCGCTGTCGCTCTTGATGTTGCTATTGCCTGTGCTGTTGGCGGAAGCTGGCCCTGATGCCCTACACTGACACTGATGATGGTGCTGCTGCCGTTGCTAGTGCGGTGGGCCAGCATGGCGGCCTCTGACTGTCGCTGTTGCTGATGTGATTACTTGTGATGCTGCTGTTTCGTGACATTGTCGTCCACATTGCTTGTTGCTTCAGCGGTTGCAGTCATCGTTGTCGTCGCCGTCCTCGCTAACACGTTGTCGTTCTGACTAGCTCAACTTGCGTACTGATTTACATCATGCTCCTCACCCCCATCTTAAACCGTATCACGTCCATGTCGAGCAACAGCACTAAACCACGATACAGCAATTGCATCCCGAGCCTGACATCGTTCTCGTCTCTGAAAGGGAAACGGCCTTAGACAGCAGACAGAGGCTCACCAGAACCTGCAAAGCCCAAACGACATGACCTGGCGGAGCCATGAGCAAACCTAATCACGAAACACTGAACATGAGGATGTCCGTGGTCAAGCATCGTGATAAACAATCCGAAACCTTGCAAGCCCAATCCCGAAAACCTCACCCCAAAACCTTTCGCCAAACCAGAACGCGGAGCCATAAGTCAGGGGCCTTCAGAATTTGGCCTAGTGTTTTGGGTGTGTTGCATGTGAAAGATACAATACGGATCCCTAAAGGTAAGTCTGGCTAAATACCCCAGGCCCTAGGCTTCTATATTAACCCTTCCCGAAAGACGCCCAACGCCGGCAAGTTACCACTCACAAGGCCGTACATGATGACGCCCATCGCCCACACGTCTACCTTGGCAACCGTCTCTGGGCTAGATTCATCCGCAAGCGCATGACGACTCTTGGGTGCTTGCGGAGGGTGCGGGCTTCAGAGCTTCTGTTCTGCAAGACTTGCGGTCCTGCTTCAATGTTCGTTGAACTACAGCCGGCCCAGGCACGTGCTTAGGGCTTTGATGGGGAGGTCGGCAAGGCGTGGCTTAACTGTTCATCGCTCAGGGGGTGAGGCTTGAGAGGATCGGAGGCTTCAATTGGACCTCGGGCGTACGGGCATGCAAAGCCAAGCCCCGGGCAAAAGAGGCGTGCGATCAGGGCTTCGGGTTTAGGGTTTAGGGTTTTCGCGCGACCCAAGGAACTTCTCTCAAAACGCTAAAGCCCGAAAGCATGAAAAAGCAGATCAAAGCCCCCAAGCATTCAAAGCCCCAAGATGCTGAGCTCCAAAAGCAGCAGGTAGCCGGGCCCTGGACCCATGAAGCCCCAACATCCCCCCCCTCGAAAAACAAAAACGAAACCAGAAGAACCCCAAAAGCGCACCCCCAAGCCCGCCCCCCCTCCCTCCCGAAATGCTCCCAAACTGAGGCGGCCGCCTTCTGGCCGTACTCACGGTCGAAGAACTCGGGAGGCCAAAAGATCTTTGTCCCGACCTGGACCATTCGACTGTAGAGATGTTACGGAGGGCTTGTAGACATATAGTATAAGGCTGCTATATGGGTACCTTCGGGGTTTCGGATTGAGGAAGGAGTCGCTTGTTGTGTTTCAGGATCATACGATTTGAGGTTGATGCCATTACTGACTGTTTAGAGCTTGAGGTTCAGGGTTTCCTATCAGCCCCAAAGTGGGCGTCGAGGGTTAAGGGGCGTTGGGGTTCATATGGGGGGGGCCAATGCCTCTAGGACAACTCGGCCCACGACCCATCTCGACTGGGTGAGCCGACAAGTAGCTCCGACTGTAGACCCCCCGAGGTTCATGATCCACTGCCCCTGCTCAATAAGACACAGCCCGGCTCCGCCAACTCTAAGACGGGTCACACGCTCTCCCGAACTTGAGAGACTGTCTTCAGACTTACCTTTGGTTAGTAGGGAATGGAGGAATGGGGTACTATTTTAAGTACTATTACTACCATTCTTCCATTCTTCCATTCCCTACAAAGCAAAGGTAAGCAGAGAATGGATACGCGGACCAAAAGTCGCGAATTGGGAGTTGGGAGTTACGGGATGTGGCTGCAGCCTGCGAGTAAGTAGGGCTGCAAAGAAAGGGAGATCCTACCCTCCCGCAGCAATCCTTCGTGCCTCTAGCTACAGAAGCAGGCTCCTACACACAAGGGCCAAGGAAAAAAGACGTCCAACACCCACCCCCCCGTGTCACCTTCATTCAAAAAGCACTGAGGCCAGGCACCCCCGAAGAAAGGCGGTCTGCCGGCTTGCAGTTGCAGGCCTCGGGTCATCATTCATCGGGTCTACGCAAGTCTACTCTTCGGGCTTCTCAAAAGTCGAAGCACCAAATCCGAAATCCGTAGCCCCTAAGCCCAAACCCGGAAACCCTCAACGCTAAACCCCGAAATCCTAACCCTAACCGGGCAACCCCAAATGCTAAACCCTGGAACCCATATCCTAAATCTTAATTCAAGGGCCTGGACATGCTGCTGACTCTCAGCCCCCGCATGCCAGAAAACGTAAACCCACAACCCAGGGTTTGGGCTTGGGATTTCGGGTTCATCATAGGTTGCCCAAGCCTACCCCTGGACCCTACCCCGCAATCTTGACTAAATGCCTATTAAATGAGCTTTATATGGCGGCCCACCATCTACCTTGGTGCCGTGAAGCTGCCCACTGTGAGTTGTGGGGGTGGGGCGGGGTGGGGCGCGGCGCGGGGCAGCGCGGGGCGGGCGGGGCGGGTGGGGTGGGCGGGGCGGGGGGTGGTACACGTAGAGCGAGCAACCCCGCTTATCACCACCTCCTCATGTAATGCTCATTTAACGCTCATTTAATGCTCATTTAACGCTCATTTAACGCTCATTTAATGCTCATTTAATGCTCTGATGCGGGGTTGGTTCTTGCAAACGCAACTAGAGCTGGTTTGGGGTGGGCTGGGGTGGGGGGTGGGGTGGGGGGTGGGGCGGGGGGTGGTGGGATGTGGGATGGGGTGGGGGGTGGTGCAGCGCAGGCAGGGCAGCAAAAGCAGGGAAGTGCAGAGGGTGGCAGGGGGGCAGGGCAGGCAGGGCAGGGGGGGGAGGGCAGACATCGTCTCTCACTAGTGTTCGTTTATTGCTCACTTATTGCTCCCATAATGCTCACATAATACATTTTTAGTGCCATTTTAACGATCATTTATCGCTCAATTCTTGAGGAGAGCCGGGGTTGGTCCCCGGGGTTAGTGTGAGCTACCAATGAGTTCAGGGTTTGGGATTGAGGGATATTGATGGCTTTAAATCATCTTTCGATCGGAGTCCTAGTGAATGCTCACTTGAATCAGCAGCATTCGGGGGCGATGAATCGCTACTTGCAGACTTGATCGACTGTAAAGGGACACACGCTAGGCCGGCATCTCTTTCTAGGGCATCCCCGTGCTCATGGTTGCGTATCTCATCCTCGAGAACATGCCCAACTTGAAAGCCCTGAACCGTTCAGAGCTGAGCAGTGACGGCCTTTATGCTAGGATGCCTGCTAGAATCCCTTTCAGTATAGGGGCCTGAAGCATCTAGTACGACTTTCCCGGCGGTGTCCCATTTTGCTGCTTAGGGCTCAGGGCTTGGGGTTCGGGCCGTGCCGAAGTCCGTGAGTACAATCTTGCACTGGCCGTCGGTCATGTTCTGGCCCGGGCGCTCTTTGAGAGCTTCGCTAGGGCTCGCTTTAGGGTTTAAGGTTTAGGGTTTAGGTAGAACTATGCGGGCTACTTTTAGGGGTCGAGGCTTCAGGGAGTTTAAGTTTAAAGTCACCAGGGCAAAGACTCTCCAGTCTTGCAGGCATACGGAAGCCCATGAAAAGGATGCACCCCAAGCCTGAAGCCCTGAACCCCGGACCCAAAACCCCCAAACCCGGGGGGAGTTGGATAAATTCTGATCCATAAAACTTTAGGACTGTGACAGAAGAGCTGGAGCAGGGTCGGAGTATTTGCTGCTTCGCTCAAGAGACGAAACGGGCGAAATACTTTCAACGCGAACCTAGGGCATTTAATCTAACAGCAGAGTATGAGAACCCGCACTTGACTTTTAAAGTGAGTTTTGTGTGAGGGGCGAGCTTGTGATTTGGTGTATGCGGGCGACATTGCAGGCCCCAACTTCGTGGTCTCATCCAGGGATTGGAGTTCAGAGTTCGGGATAGACGCCCAGAGTCCGTGCTGGGCACCGAAAGAGAGCGTACTTCAAGTTACAGAGGTCAACCGTGTAAGTTGAACCCTGGTTTCAATAGAACCCAGATCTGGGAGCGGAGATTCGAAGTTAGCATTCGGGGCTGTGTCATATTATCTTCGGCTGCAGCTCATTACCTCGATCGTGGTTTTGAGTTTACCGATGGGCCTCGAAGCACCGAAGACAAAACTCCTCCACGCACGCAAACTCCCGAGCTCCGAAACCTGCAAGCCCTTCAGAGCGCCTTTCTGTCCATCAGGTAGTTATCTCCTTTGACGTCCCGATGGACCACGTTCCTGTCACACCGGATCCAGGGCTCCAACGAAGAAGGCTGCAAAGTCGAGGTTCACAAAGTCACAACCCTACGAGACGCTTGATACGAACATCCAGCGGCGCTGGGCGATTGTTTGTCATGTTCAGGGCTAGTGGTGGGGTAGAGGGAAGCAAAACTCAGCAGAGCAGTGCGTACGTCCCTTATCACCGTAACCACCACTGGGGAAGAAGTAGGAGTAGTAAGCCCCACAGTCGTACTCCCGCCACCACCACCACCACCACCACCACCCCACGACCACGACTGCGACCACGAGCGACGACGAGTGCTCCTGCTAGTCTTGATGCTGCTGCAATATGGCGAACAGCAATGCTTTAGCAGGAGCAGAAGTAGTCGCATATTCTGAAGGTAGCCGGGATCACAAAGCTGACATCACAAACAACGAGCATGTACCAGAACCACGTGACCTTCGACATCACCTACCAACATGACACGATTTGAACCCTTGTCGACGGGTTACCGAGCACACAAGCCACTGACGTGACGGCCGCCTGTTGTGCAAGTAGCTAATGGAAGATGCCATTTGGTACCTGCCCGGTTCGGGCTTGGTGGCAATCAGAAGCCGTTAAGAAACAATTGACATGGATCGTGTCGTCTCTGGAAGCTCTTACCCTCAGTACCAACGCCTCAAAACGAAAAGGCTTCGGGCCTAAACACCACCTGTTAAGCCCGAAAGATCATGGCTCGGCGCCCCCTCGAGCTGAAGGCTCACGCGACGTGCACCACGTCCAGGCAGTTTATCTGCCCCCGCTCCTGGCAAGCTGCGCTAGAGGACATGAGGGCTCCTCTACAACGTAGTCTTTGAGGCTCGAGTCACTTACTATGACACCAGTGGTTTGGGGACCGCAACTACAGTAGAACCACCCCTTCCTGCTTTCAAGGTTCGCCCGGAGCCGACAACAGCAAGACTGAAGAGAACAGGCATGTGGAACCAGCTGTGGCAATACGCCAAGTAAGCTATGCAGCTTTCAGAACAAAACCTCCAACTGCCTTCCCCTGGAACATAAACGAAAAGGACTCCAAAGGATCCTACACTCTAAACCCTAAACCTTATAACTAGTACCCTCTACCCTATATTACTATAGTACCCTATAACCTGTAGTACCCTAAACCCTGTAGTACCCTAAACCCTATAGCACCCTAGACCCTGTAGCACCCTAAACCCTCTAGTACCCTGATAGAAGCCCCTGAAACCAGGCCAGCCTTGAGGTGACGTTGCAGCCCCTCCACCAAGTCCCCGCCATCCAACTTGTCCATGACGATGCACACGAAGCACCTCTCACGGCCGAGCAGGTAACTTTTTTGAGGAATCATGGCACTTTCAATGTATTTTTAATTGAATTTCATAAAGAACTAACCATATTATTATTATCATTAGATATGAACGAAAATAACATAAACGGCATGGTGTTAAGGGTCTGAAGATGAGGGGTTCAGTGGGGTGAGGGTCCTTAGAGTTTAGAGGGTTGGGGTCTAGGATCTAGGGTCGAGGTTTCAGGACAAGTCGGTTTAGGTGTTCGCGTTGACGATCATGTATCGGGCTCACTTGTGGGGGTCGTCTCGCTCGAGCTGAGAGGTTGGGGTTTGGAGGATCCTACCACTGAATGCCTATGATTTGGTTCGGTTTTTCGATGTTTTTTTGCTTATCACCCCTGGCCTCATCAATGATCCACTGCTGCCCTGTTTATATGGTCGTCGTGATTACGAAAATCGCAACATTGCAGAATGCATGACATGAAGAATCAAGACGATGCTACTCTAGACGAGAGTAGACTCGTCTGCGAACCGTAGTGTCGTGACAAGAATGCTGCAACCCATGTTTCTTCATTTTCACCCTGCCTCTCGTAGTAGACGCCATGAAACTTGACAATGTTGGGATGGTCCTGAGCAATCGGAGCTTGATAGCGTCACAAGTCTGAACCCTACTCACGACCTAAACCTTAAACCCTGAAACCACCGGACTAAGCGATGAAGCTTTCACTCTAAAGCCCTGACGCATTAGCCAGTGTGCCTAAATCGGATAGCGTGGATTCGGCCATGGGTTAGTGTTTCAGTTTACGGGTTCAAGGTTGCGGAGGTTTGAGTTCGATTTCAGGCCTTCCCGTTCAGGCCGTGGGGGTTTCAGGGTTGGAGGAGTGAGGCAACCCCCAACATACCAGTAGCTGTCCTCACAACCTGAAGGCGGGGTGTCGGTAAAATCAACACCCCAAGCCCTCGAAGCCCAAACCGAACTTCATCAAAACCGCTGCATACACCTCGAACCATCGATCATCCTGATCCCGCCCTTGGGTACCTTTAAGGGCTCCTCTCAATTCCCGCAGCCCTTAAGACCCTGAAAGGGACCCTGTAACCCTTAACAGAACACTTGAAGTTTCAGGGATCCCTTAAGGGAGCCGCTCAAAAGGAGGCTCAAAGCCCTCCTAAGTGCCCAGCCATGCTCGCCAGCATGTCGGCCTCCTTCTTGATGGCCTCCACCGGCGTCTCCACCTGCCACACGTAGGGTTTTAGGGGGTTTTAGGGGGTTTAGAGGGTTTAGGGGGATTTAGGGTTTAAGGGTTTAGGGTCCCATCAATCTATGTAGGGGCTTGCTACTGCACAAGTTCCCGTAGAATCAGAACATAGAGCCCTGAAAATCGAAACAGTTCAGAACACGAACGCCAAGTGCAACTCTTGAAGCCACCACGGAGCCTTGTCAACCATCTTCACCTCGGAGTGTAAGAGCGTAGGAGTTTAAGAGATTGGGGTTTGAGCAGCGTTTCGGTTTAAGTTTAGGGTTTGGATTTTGGGGTTGAGTGGGTGAGGGTGGGGCTTGGAGGTGTCGAGCCTCAGCTGCAGGGAATACTTCAGGCTTCAGGCTCGGGACATCAAGGCTATGCAAGTGGTCCTTTACAGCTTTCCGCTTTAGATTTTCACCTTTTCACCAGGCCTGGTAAACTGCTGGCGTTGCAGTGACTTTTATAGCATCATCAGCATCATGACCATCCTTAGCATCACATGTTGCTGCTTCTGCTCCTAAACACGTTTCCACGCTAACCACCGGACGGAAAAAATCAGAAATCAATGGAAAATCGCCTGTGCACCTGCTGTTGCTTGGAGGGTCGGGGGACTTAGTAAATGGTTAATAAGTAGACTTATAAGTACCCTAGATGGGATCCTAATTGGGGTTATGGTACTTACAAGTCTCTAAATTACTAGTTACTAAGTCCTCCGACCCTCCAAGTGCTGGCTAGGAAGCCTTCTGACGCATGTGGTTGAGGTGTGTTTGGAACATGCAAAGCACCCGCACTTTCCCTATTCTGCGTGAGGCCCAGCTTGTCCGTTGTAAGAACGACAACTTCAATTTATCTCTGGCGATATCGTAAAGAGTGCATAAAGGCATGAAGATGACTACTTTGCATGCGCTCATGCTACACAGAACATCCCTCAAGGACAGGCGTTTGTTTGAGCTAGGCGTGCCATTGCTCTCTCGAGATGCACGTGCAGGTGTATGTGCACACTAGCCCTAGTGAACATCATGAGCCATGCGATCACATCGCCCTCCTCAGGAGCTTGATCTTACAAAGATAAGTAAAATCAGTTTCACTATGCTATCCATGCATCACAACGTAACCACAAACCCAAACCCTCCACCAACAAACATCAGTCATAGCCAGGCTGCGGCGAATTCCTGGCCGGTGGCCCTCTTCTTGCAAACCTGCAGACGCTTCACTCTCAGGCTCCGGGGTCTTACTCGAACAGCGAGCACGCGGAAGTTCCGACACCGACTCAGAATGCCGGGAAAGTACGGTCTCGGTGAGTTTCTGCCACACCGCTAAAGGCTGCAAAAGCCAAGATTTGCATAGCCAGACTTGGAGAGAATTGAGGGTTCTAGAAATTCGAGTCCAGGTCACCAACAGCAAAGTGCAAGATTAACAGCTCCAGATTAAGGCCCGAGACGACTTAGAGGCAGCACCCCAGGCAACGGCGAGCTCTCAGGAGCTTGCACGGTGGCAGGGTTTAGGGTTCAGGGTTTAAGGTTAAGGGTTTTTTTAATGTGTGGTTTAGGGTTTAGGGTTTAAGGGTCTAGAATCCGACCTGCAGGTCAGTAGCTAGATGCGAGGTGGCTCTCAAAAAACACCTGGACCCCTCTGCTCCACATGCCTCCACCCTTAAACCCGACGCGCAGAAGTTGCCCCTCATTGGGAATGAAACCAAAACCCCTTATACCTCAACCCGAACCCCAAAGCCACAAAGCCCCACTGGAACCACCCCTAAACCCTAAACCGAACAGGAAGCCAGCGTGTTTCTGGGGCCCACACAGAGACCACACCAAAGGCTCCCTCGCCTAGTGTCTGACCGACCTGGGATATCAATCAAAAGCTCTCGAGCTAGAGTAAGATCGGGTGTTGGGTTTTAAGACTGTAAGTTAGGCCCTTATACTTTGGGCTTGGGGTCTTGAGGATTTCGTTGGGCAGACGTCCGGGGAGGGGGCGTTCGAGTTGACTCTTGGGTTCAAGGGTGGACGACCGACCTCATAGAGCAAATAGAGTATATAGTGCCGTAGATAACTTGCTATAGCTTTTGGGCCTCTTGGGTTTGTAAGCTCCAGGGTGTACTACGCTGAAAAATATCCTGGGATTCTGAAGGAAGAACGGTTCGGACCGCTGGGGCTCTCTCGTACTTACAGTCTGTGATTATGGCTTGGGATTCATAGACTCCGACGACGCCGCTACCACCACCCCTACCAGTGATGAGAATCACTCTGCTGACTGGCATCTTGGCATGGACGGACGGCCGAGTCGGACAGTCATCGGCTCTCCGGTAGACTTTTCAAAGGCTCAGGGTCTACCTCTTACGTTCCAAGTTTAACGGTTCCCTGGGAGGCCACCAGCAGTAGCTCGCCAAGGCCCCGGCGGCGTACTCGTCCAACAACCTGAGCTCCTGGTTCGACTTGTCCTGACCCTGGCAAGGCTCTGCTTGGCTTTCAACCCCCGGACCCTGAACTTTACGCTGCGTTGATTCTTCTGCGTGAAACTGGAACTCTTAGCGATTGATTGAAACCTGAGCCCTGTGATTTCTCGACACCCTTCACACCGAAGCCCCTCTGACTTTCCAGTGCGCCCAAACCCTTGGCCTCAAGCGCGAGCCCAAATTACCCCCGAAACTCGAATCGCAAGCTTGCACTCCAAGTCTAACCATGGATTTGGGGCTCATGCGAGGTTCGAGGGCTTTGGGCTTCGGACTGTGTAGGAGGCAGCATCCCAGTGCAACGCATGCATGATCCCCAAAGATGCCCCCAAACCAGTATGTTGGGACTTTCAACAGCAGAACTGGAAATCGTAGTAATCGCAGGAACACAAAACAAAAAAGACAAGTATTTCAATGATCTGACAACACAACCCAAACCCATGACGTTCGTTCGTTTATGTTCGTTTCCGGAGCAGCTCGTTCTGCCTGAGCATCCTTTTAGACGTAAGAACCACAGCCATCCACGGTCAGGCTTCCTCTTCACAACCTATAACATCTCTGCCCTAAACCCTGAGCCCTGAAAAGCTACAGCGCCAAAGGCCTGCCGACAAGATCCTGAGCCCTCAACCTAAACCCTAAAGCTCCAACTCTGAACCCCCTTGACCCCTTAACAGTGAACCCAAAACTGGCCCTAGACACCGAAGCTCTCGGGGCGTCATTGCCCGTGGCAGCCGACCTTAAGCCAAGCGACTCTTGGGTGGTGGGAACTTCGGGCTTACGTCTGAAAGGGTGTAGGGTTTACAGTAGGGTACACACTTTTGCAAGAGCACCCCGTGCGGAAGCTGGTGAAATTACGGTTTGCTAAACGACAAGCAATCAAACTTTGACATTATCGTTGCGACTGCGACTACCACCACCCCCACCACTGCTAGCGCTACCGTTGTCGCTACTCTGACTGATGAGCTACTTACACTATTGCCATCGACCATTTTCAATACATCCTGTAGATTTTCCCAGTTGTTGCTGGCACTAGTGTTGCTTTGGCTGTAGCTGTGCTACTACCAACATCTCCCACACGATCGAGAAACCACCGAAGCCGGGGGCACGACGAAGCACAGCCCATGCCGCAAACGTACCTGGCAAGGAGTGAAACTCATGGCAGCTCTCTAGGCCAGTGACATATAAGCCCTCTCTGGTCGAAAGGCACATGGATGAAGGGGACGTAAGCTGTAGAAACCCCTTGATCAGGCACCCCTCATTCTTGACACACCAATTGCTTCACCAAGTTGTCAGAACTTGGAAAAGATGCCTGGAGCTGAGTTGCCCAACATCAACCACATTCAACGCGACTATTTTGCATCATAGACAGCAGGCTCCAGGATTTTGGGTTTCGAGTTCGGGCTTGAGGCTTTGAGGTTGAGGTTATGTGCACCATTCAAAACCACTTGCAAGCACATCATGCGGAAAGCTTGCGGCGCACCGGATCGTTCTGAAACTCTGTCCTGCACACAAGCTGACAGGATCCCCACCCGGTAACATCGCCCAGGTCATTGGCCTCGCCTCTTAGCCTCATGCCCATTGGTCCAAACTACTTGAAGACGTCAAAGTCTCAGGTCGTTAAGCGAACTGCGAACATGGCCAAGGTGATCAAACGAGCATCGGTAGAGCTCCAGAGCTTGTAATACCAAACTTGGGGAAGTGGCTCGTAGGGGCAGGATCCCGGTCACCAAGCTTCAACCGTTCATCATCCTAAGCGCTAAGTTCAGAGACATGCCGAGACCTGGGACTTGCAGCTGCAGTTGGAGCCTCTACACACAAACAACTCGTCACAACCAAGGATGCCTAAACAGAAACCACATCTAGTTCGGCATGAACAGGGTCACCAAACATGAACCACCAACCACATGTGACTAATCGGTATAAGTGTAGTAAGAAGGCTGAACTTCTCATGTTTCATCCCTGTCTCATCACAAGAGCGACAACACAAGCAACGAGTGTTGTGGATCTCAAGACAAGCCTTCCCATTGAAACGCAACATCACTGTGCACCGGAAGGACTTTCAAGGATTGGGGGAACAAGCCCTGCAAGAAGCACGCGGCAAGCCAATGGTCCTCACTCAGAGGCAAAACACGTCCGCTGGAGTTGCGCAAGATTCGTTTCCGGCAACAGCTGCGAGCCAAACATGCGACAATCTGGGTTGCACTACTCAAAAGCCACGCGAAACTTGAGGAAGAAAGCCTCTGAAGCTTTGGTGCCTAACGACCCGGCGGGCTCACGAGATTGGCGCCGCTTGGACGTGTCTAGTGTAATGGTGGTAGGGTTGATGGTCAGAGCTTGGGGGTTTAAGGGTCAGGATGTGGGCTTTTGGTTAGGATATAAGAGTTAGAGTTAGGGTTTAGAGCATTAGGACAAGGGATGCGCATGTTTATGTGGTCGTTTAGACCAACCATGACTTGAGAATTCCAATGCTTCTGCTGCAAGATTTTCAGTGGAGCTGGGATCCGCAAAGATCTGACGATCCATATTCCATGTCTTCTGGGCCCAGGGACCATATTATGTAAGGCTTTCGGGCTATCTTGAGCCTTGGGTCAGGGTATAAGGGCATATGAAGCAAAACACTCATATCCTAAACTGAATAACTGAACACTGACCCACAAGTATACGACTATCACCAACCAGAAGACAACAACATCATCAGGACGTTTGGACCCTCTGGGTGTGGATCAACCTGTTTGGCACGATTTGCCCAACTGTGGATGTACGAAACCTTGCTAAACATTTCATTGAGATTCTGTACGAGCTCTATATGTCTATAAAAGTCCATATGGATTCCCATGGATTGGTGTAGGATTCAAGCGGGTGTGTCCGTAAACAGCATCAAATAGCTTAACTCTCGGCCCTTGAGACGACTTGCGACGAGGCGACTAGGTGAGCGCATCGGTGTTTAGGGAAGCACCACTTCCTTATGATCAGCAGAGGACACAACATCAAAGGCACGACCCAGACTTTACATGAAAGCTCGAGCTTAAGGTTTCGGCGTTGCCTGTATCTGTATATGCTCTCACTGAAAGTATCAAGGATAATTCCGAAAGGGGGCCGTGGTAAACAGCAGCGTGCAAGAAGCTTGTTTCCACGCCAGCCAGGCGCTGGTCACCTGACAGCTGGTGCGTGCTGATTTCTCTTCCATCCTGTGCCCTGAATCTGTGGTTCGGACCTGGTTGCTCAGCCACTTAGGCTTTACAACTTTACAATTTCCTAGGCACCTTTTCGGGGTGTTTAAAGCTTCCTATGTTATGTTTTCCGCTGCTGGCACGACCGAAGTGGACGATCATGGAGATGGTGGAAACAACGATGATGACAAAGATGGTGATGACGACATACGACGAAGGTGACGACGACGACGACGACGACTGCAGCGGCAATGGTGATGACGACCATCGTGATGACGTCGGTAACGGCGATGATGATGGTGACGGCGGTGATGACTGTGATGATGGTGATGAAAGTGGTGGTGTGACTGTCACAACTACCACTATTGTCATGATGCTGCTGGCGCTGCTTTTGCTACGGCTGCTGCTTGGACCCTTGCACCGTCGCTGCCAAGCACATACACACGGCCGTGCCAACTTGCTGCAGTCCCGGAATAAACGTGTGAACCGAAGACAGGAACGAAGGCACGAGGACGGGCATGTTCCCGGTGTTTACGGGCATTTCTTGATGGCTTCTCGGTGGCCCAATGGCAAACTATGCCAGGCTTGTTCTGTTGTGCGACGAGGAAACGGACACCCAAGGCCGGCGACAAACAAACTGAGACTTGTTCTCGATTCCGTACGCTGTGCTCTCCGTGATCCCGGGTAAAAATTCCGGAAGGATACACCCCAAACCCCAGAAGCTGGTTTTCAACGCATCCACCTTGTTCTTGTAAGGTGGGCATCTTCAACGGCATGGTGGCTACAGGTGAGAATTAACCACGTGTGGTTTTGTGGGGCTGACGGCGCTTAGGGTTCGCCACTGGTGCTTTTTGGATATAGGGTTTTAAGTTTAAGACCGTTGCATGTGTTTGGCTCTTTGGTATCAGGAGATTTTTCAAAAAAACACGGCCGGCCTCCTAAGTACCGCAGAAGGCACGACGAGTAAGCAAACCGACCGTCCCGACACGAAATTCTCGTGCAGTCCGGATAGACGTAAACAAAAACCTGAAGCAAAAACACTGCACACGAAGCTCCAGATCCGAAAGACTGAAACAAAAAATCATACCCCTAACTATACCGCCCACACCTCACCATCCAGGAAAACAGCGACGCGGCGTCCTGCCAACATGTCAGGTGCGCTGTGTGTGTGTGCTTAAACCTGGACCCTTATTTGGGTCTTGTTCTTTGGATTTAAGGCTTGGGGTATAGGTTTGAGATTTGGAATCTATGGTACCACCTATATTCTTCGCTTTTGACATGCGGCTGTCCTTGGTTGCGGAAGCATGTCTATCTGTACGTTTAATTCCGGAAATCAGCAACTTGGGCACACTACCACCAAAGCTTACACCTAAACATACTAAACCCCCAAACTCCACAGTCTGAAACCGTAAACGCGAAGTTTCTGAAAATCCAAAAGCGCCAAAGACTCAAACCCCAAACCCAAGATCCTCAACAACAACGTGAGCCTAAAGCCTAAATCCTATAGCTTAGGGCCTCGACCGCGTAAGACCTCAGCACCCAGAAACCCCCGATCTATCAAATCCTCGTCCTCAACTCCAGAAAAGAACTGACACAGGCCTCGACGATGTGGAGGAAGCCGTGGCAGAACTGGCAAGAGGTTTAAAATTGAGGGATTTTTTCGCCAACCAGTCGGGATGAGGAAGTACATCCTGTACCCTGAATCTGTGTTCGGACCGGGTTGCTCAGCCACTTCGGCCGTACAACCTCCTAGGAACGGCCTCCCAAGTATCGCAGAAGGCACGACGACCAAATTAGCCGACCTTCCCGACCAGAAACTCTCGTGCAGTCCGGAAAAACTTAATCAAAACTTGAAGCAAAAACAAAGCACACGAAACCCCAAATCCAAAAGATTGAAACAAACAATTCCAACCCCCCGGCCCCCACCTCGGCATGCCAAACAGCCACATGACGTCCTGCCGACATGACAGGTGCGCTGTGTGCCTGCTTAAAACTGGACCCTTACTTGGGCTCCGTCTTCTTAGGATTTAGTGCCTGGGGTTTAGGTTTGAAATCTATCGTACCCCATAGATTTTTCACTTTTGACATGCGGCTGTCCATGGTTGAGGAAGTCCCTTGATCTTGACGGTTCATGTCTATCTGTACATTTAGTTTTGGTGGGGAAGGGAAATCAGCAACCAAGGCCAACGCCCAAACACAAGAAATCCCCAAACCCCTCCGTTTCGGAAAGTCCAAAAGCAGCAAAAACTCTCACACCCCAAACCCAAGATCCTCAACAACAACGTGAGCCTAAAACATTGCATCCTACAGCCTAGGGCCTGGACCGAGCAAGACCTCAGCACCCAGACACCCCCCGATCTATCAAAGCCTCAACTCCCAGAACAGGCCTCGGCTATCTCGCAGAAGCCGTTGAGGAACTGGCAAGAAGTTTAGAATTGAGGGTTCAGGGGTGGAGGGCTGGAGTTGGCAATGCCGTAGAGTGTTCTACATGGGCTTTAGGGTGTTGGGTTATGGTTTAGCGTGTAAAAACCCTGCACCCGATAAGTAGCTTACTGTTGTTGGGCCCACTGCACAAGCCATAGTTTCAGCCCAGAAAAACCGAAGCAGTACATTCTTTTGTGGTCTTTGCAGTCAAGTGTCGGCCGTGCCACTCTCGATGACGGTGTGGCCTTTTGCTGATCCTGTGGCAATGGCAGGATCCGGAATTAGTCGCTGGGTTTGTTCACACAACGCTGAAATCATTCAGCTGCTACAAAAAGGACATGTTGTATTTCACACTTTTGGGAAACACTTTATGCACTTCGGAGAAACTCGTCTGCTGGAGGGTTGGGGACGACTGCGGTCTGAAGAAGTAAGGCAAGCAAGCTTTCAGTGGGGTTACAGGATGCCACGACACGAACGTCCCAGTAAATAATGAAGCTCCTGCCTGTGTCTTCATTATTGGCCTGCCGCTACCAGGTCGGGGTAAAACTGCACACCGCAGTCCGGAGTCTGCATCCACAGTGTCATCAGGGTGCTACGGACTCGCAAAGGGCTTCCGAAGCGGTTGTAGACGGGTGAACTCCGCCTTCATTCCTCTACAGGAACTGAAACATGCGCCAATGTAGCAAGATCTTTCTCTGAAACTAAGCTGTGATGCCCCTACGGTTCGTCATACGTCTGCTAGCTGTTGATCAGAACTCGGGCAGATGGAAGACCTACCCTCAACAGCCCAGCTCAGAAAAGCATTCACATGGTCATATGGTGTCCCCCGCCCCACGCCTTGACAAACAAAACATCAAACATGGCATTCATCCTTGCCGAACAATGGCCTGCCATGCAGGCTACTCGCATTTCCAGGAATGCTGGTACACTTTCGCCCTGAACTCCCCAGCATCTCAAATATGTTAACTCACCCAGCATGGCAGACACGGACATGACAACGACCTTCTCGTGAAGTCACGAGCCTGTGGACTCTCTGACGACTCTGGGGGCTTCGTGACGTAGCCCTTCCTCGATGACGTCCACAAGCGTTGCAAACCGCCCGGCGGCCCTGGACTCAGCATAAAAGAACACGGAAGGTGGCGGATAGGTCGGATAGGCCGCGTAGTCGCCGGCATCGGTTGCTGCGGATGTCTGCTCAACAAGCAGAGCAGCGTCAGGTGATTCTCTTTGCCGGGAGTCTAAAGCTACGCGCGGTCCTGGAAGGAGTGCGGAAGTGCATCGTCACAGAGACGAAGCGCCGCTATAAAGCCCGGTACACCCTCCCCAGGTCCCCAACCTCCCCAAACTGAACGCTGCACTCAGCCTGAAAACGCTCGACACTGAGCAATCTAATTGCTAAACAGGCAACCGGGGAATTACAACACAGATTCGCCTTAGGCCGCAAAATCCGGAGAAGCTGGGCACCGTGCTGACAAGGTGGAGAGCATCGTGGACGTCTTTGACATCTTGGAGACGGGGGCTTCTCTCCTCATGAAGGTGAAGCGCCCGGTTACTCGTTCGGCATGTGAGCTTTTCATGGGATTGTTTACGCGCCTTGAAAGTGATTGTCGGGTTTCATGGAATGTCGTGAGGTTTGGGAGCTCTACTACATGTAGACAAGTTCCGACTAAGCACAAAGAGCTCGGGGTCACGATGGACTTGAAGCTTCTGACAACACGGCTTTGATTCTGCATGCCTTGAGGGTTTGTGAACTTGATTCAGGCCACACCCTGGGCAGTTTTGTTCGCATACCAGGCGAAGTGAGGATGTATCCGAAGGGATTAAGTCTGTAGCTGGTATTCCCTGGGGTCTGCTGGCCTTCTGAGACCAAGTCCATGATGTTGTTGGCCCCACAGAGAAGCCGAATCTCCCAACTAGATTGCGGCCCTGTCTCGGCGAAACCCGGAGCTACACTGAACGCTGAAGGATTTCAGAGTTCTGGGATTTGAGGTGTCACGTCCCAAGGTCTTCATGCTTGCTGCTGCTGCTACGGCTACTGCCACTGCCACTCCCATTGCCACTAACACTGCCACTAGCGTGTAATTGTACCCCAAATCCTGAGCACAAAACCGCAAACACGACATCGGGAAATAGCTTGGAGTGTTCAAATGCGGAGTCCCTCCCAAATGTCACGAGCAGACGCTTCGGTGGCCACCTGTGGCCCTTGCTCTCACAACTCTGGCACAGAGTGTCGGCCCGAGAATAGCCGGTATTTCAGGAATACTGTAAAGGTGTATAGTTTCTTAAAACATAGCAAACTCCTTTCAGAGTTCTACCGAGGGCTACTACGGTGGAATGAGACCTTGAAGTCACCTAAGCTCCTAAAGCCCTGGCACGCCATTCGACAAACAACGCCAAATCCAAAATCTACCTATAGACCCAAACCAAAGGCCATTCAAAAACTCACCAACATTAAAATTACAAAAATTGAAGCAGATAAGCTTTGGCTGGACCAAGCAAGCTGAACAACCTCAACACCATAAACATTCTGGACCGACCAGGCCTAGCGAGCTGGCACAGGCTCTTCCTGGTTGGGAGTTAGGGTTCAGGGTGTTTGTTGTTTAACATGCTGGATTTTGGGCTTTTGGTTTTGGGTTGATTTCAAATTTAGGGCTGAGGGCTGTTGGTAAGCTTCTTCCGTCTGCAGTTGCTTCGGAGTCCCGTGTACGAGGAAGCCAGAGTTTAAGGTTTAGCCAGCACTAGTATAAGTACCAGCACTTGTACTCTCAACTTGTACTTATAGCAGCAGTAGCAGTAGCCGTAGCTGTAGGCGTAGCCATGGCAGTAGCAGTAGCAGTCGATACCCTTGGCTTTTGACATGCGGCTGTCCTTGGTTGCGGAAGCATGTTTATCTGTACGTTTAGTTCCGGAAATCAGCAACTTGAGCACACTACCACCAAGGCTTGCACCTAAACATACTAAACCCCCAAACTCCTCAGTCTGAAACCGTAAACGCGAAGTTTCTGAAAATCCAAAAGCGCCAAAGACTCAAACCCCAAACCCAAGATCCTCAACAACAACGTGAGCCTAAAGCCTAAATCCTATAGCTTAGGGCCTCGACCGCGTAAGACCTCAGCACCCAGAAACCCCCGATCTATCAAATCCTCGTCCTCAACTCCCAAAAAAGAACTGACACAGGCCTCGACGATGTGGAGGAAGCCGTGGCAGAACTGGCAAGAGGTTTGAAATTGAGGGGTTTTTTCGCCAAACCAGGCGGGATGAGGATGCACTGTATTTGTAAGCTGATACTCTCTGGCTTCCGACTCTGACCTTCCAGAAAAGTCAAGGCTTGTTCCAGCCTGGTTGAACCCGCAAGCAAAGCAGATACCAATAACGACAATAGGCAGTGCTCCGCAACCTTGGTGAATGCTGTGTTGCTCAATGCCGACTGGTTGTTCCTCTTCTTGTCATTTTTCTTGCCTTTGCTGGGTGGTAAGGGTGGTAAGAACTCCTCATGAAGGCGAAACGCTAGGTTGCTTGCAAAAGTCTTCACACATTGGGGTTTCGATTCGTCTGCGAGCCTTACATCCAGACAAGCTCGGACTAAGGTGCAACACGTCTTCGCTAGGAGAAGGGTTTAGCTTGCCTGTCTTCCACCTCTTGAGCGGCCTGCACAACCTCGGCGAGGTCCTTCCCAGGCTTAGGGCGTGTAGAGTTTCGGGCTTTTTGCCTAAGTTTCCAGGAAATCCATTGCTTAGAGATTCAGTTTGTAAAACCGGGCACCAGGAGTTATGGGCAACCTGTGCTTTAAAAGAACGTGCTCTTGCGAGTCTTCTTCAAAGGGTCACCGCTACAGGTGCTGGGGATGATACTTATTAGCGTTGAGTTTGCAAGACTCCACGGTGCTTTGTGGTGTAGCTTTGAAAGGCTACGCCAATGCGGGGCTCAAGGAGCGGGTTCAACGTCTACACTTGCTAGGTCCGTAACCCTCAACTCTGACTAACATCCCAGACACGATGCCATGGACCACAAACCTTAAGCTGCTCAAGACCCTCAACCTGGGTCTTCCGGTTGATCGGCTTCAGCTTGAACGTTCTGGTGTGGTTGATCGTGAAGATGACGATGATGATGCAGCGATGATGAACTTGATGAGCACGCCGTCCGTCACCATGGTGGCGCTTCGTGTGACACTTAACCTGAACCCTACATCAGAGTTCCCGATCCTAATATGCCTAATAGCATACGTAACTGCACGATACCATTGAACTCTGATCCGAAACCCTGAAACTCCCACAGACCGTACTGCAAGGCCCAGGGTCCTTTTCTGCCTTGCGCACTTTGGCACTCAGCCTGAGTACTTGAGGATTTCAAGTTTTGGTTTACGATATTGTACATGTTACGCAATGCTTGCACATTGCACACCAAATTGCCCCTCCAAGCTGGACAGAATGGTTTAACCGCAGGGGTGCGCAAGTGGGCCACGCACAAAGCTAAAACTAAATCGTAAGTAAGTGCCGACACTCCGGAGCAAGTGCCATGGTTTCTTGTTTTGGTGGGCTGGCAATCCAAAAGAGCAGTCTTGAGATGTATAGTCACCGGGCACCTTGCCACATTTCAAACAACCCGCGCAGTCTATACTGTCTGCGCTTGGAAGGATCAGGAGGAGGGGTCCAGCATTCGACTAATTTAGCGTCCACTGTTGCAGCGAGCTGTTTCGGTCCTAAGCCCTGTAAATCTTGAACTTTCAAACTCATTATAAAGTAAGTGCCGGTGAGTGTCTCGAGACCTTTCCGCTGCTCCCAATCATCTCGACGGGAGGCTTCGCCAGCCTGTAGTTTGCAACTTTTGGCTTTGAGCTCTGGGGGTGCAGGGTTCTAAGTTTCAGGGATTCATAGCTGTAGGGCAAGTTGCAAGCTTTCGTAGTTTAGAAGTCACAATGGTGTTTCGAGGCCTCCTCGCTCGGCTCGCGAACTTCGAGCTTCGGCTCCACGTCGCGGTAATAGTCGAAGATTGCCTCAGAAGTCTCGGTCGTTGGAAGATTTTGATCCAATTGTGACGCCGCAAAAACGAAGTCTGGCTTCAGGAGCTTCCGATCCGTACCGAAAGCCGCAAGCGTCCCGAATTGCAAGAGCCGCCCACATCTAAACCTGCACATAAACACACGCGCACACACACACAGACACACACACACACACATGTTCGTAGTTGCTTCGTCTTTGTATGATGAAGTCTTTAACGACGTATCCTTGAAGGCCCGAAACCCTGAGCTGTCAAACTCCGCCTTAGTTTTCGGCCGACGGTCGTGCTTTGCGAGCCGGATTCCGGGGTAGAGTACTGCCCTTGACGTGTTGTTTGAGAGTGCTTCAGACGTCCCAGTTTCAACCAGACATTACGAACAAAAGCGACACGAAAAGACTGTGGACCCTTATCATCACGCTTGGACTCAACAGGAGTGACACAGTGACACATGTATGTGTGTGTGTGCGCGCGTGCGCTGGCCTGACAGTTGGATGCTGCCTTGCATGGTTCTGGCTTTACCTGCTCATGGGACAGCCTCAAGTTCATATCTGCCGAATAGCAGTTGGTAGTGACAGAAAATCAAGGGTCCGAATAAGAGGGTGCAGCACCATGGGACCGAAAAACCGCAAGAGCCAGTGTGCCTCTCGGGGGTCAGTTTCATGTATCCCCCTGCCACCACATCAATGCTGAAACCTGTTCATGTAGCATGCATCCATTAGTAGGATCATTGTGGAGTGGACACGATCAAGGACACGGTGCTAAGGAATCCCAAAAACTGAATCACATCTGCTACCTTCTGCCGCGAAAGCCTCAATTTGTTATGTCGATCAACTTCTGCATAGCAGTTTCAGAAAGAGGGGCCCGAACATCAGGCCTAAATAGAAGGATCCTTGCTACGGGAAGCCCTGAAAAGGGGATCCTTAACTTTAATTACAGCAATGTCATGTGAACCGGGCATAAACCCTTGACGCAGTCAAGTCCAGCCAGGTTTCTTGGTAGGCTTCGTGGACATCTTCGAACCTTTGCCGGGCCTTGCGACAAAGTAAGGGTTCAGTGCCTATAGTGCATACAGCACTTACAGGCTTCCAGGGTTTTAGGGGTTTAGGGATTGTGGGGTCTGTAGGCTTTGCAGGGCTCATAGGCTTAGGGCTTATCGGATTTCATGATCTGTTCTAGGGCTTGTACAGCTCATAAGGTTCAAGGAAGAGGGTGTGCGCGGGTTTGGGCTTCAGGCTTTGTGTAGACTTTAGATGAACTTTAGATGGAACGCTAGCAAAACCGGAACCCACAAGAATGCTGAAACCTAGACAAGAGGATTCTCACTCCTAGGAACTGGCTTTCGGGTGCCCAACCACACGCTTCAACCTGCCCGTACTGAAACTCCAAAGCCCTTTGATTAGGGAAAATACAAAGCCGGCCACGGCCTCGTCTGAACTGTAAGTGTTGAAGCAAGGCGACACAATGGTTCCACAGAAGCCAAATTCTCGAGTGAACTCGCGAGCCCTGGCGTGCTGAGGACGCGACATCTTTGTGCTCCTGTCACGGGAAGGGGCATCAAAACCCACTGAACTTCGAGGGGGAAGACAAGATCATAAACCCAAGCCGAATTAACCAAACCTCATTCCGAAACACCGCAGGTCACTCGCTCCATGGCCTGCCACCGATCACTGGATGGTGCAAAACCCCTAGTTAAGAACTATGAATGTGCGAAATCCCGCCCCCCTTCCCGAACGCCAAAAAGCCATCAAGTGCACCGATTTCCTCACCTTCAGCAAAAGAAACCAGGAACGAACCCTGGGCGAGCACAGCGCGAATCACTGACTCGAATGATACTAATGAAATGACTTAGACCGATAGACCCAGTCGTAAAGCCTCACAAAGTCCCGGAACACGCTGCACCACGGCTTTGCTCTGACTCCAAATGTCACTGAACAAGAAAACTGGATCCCCAGCAGAAATGATGCATCAACTAGGGTCTCTAGTGAACCTTCAAGCTCGCAAGAGAAAGAGAGTGAGCGAGAGAGACAGAGAGACAGAGAGAGAGAGAGAGAGACAGACAGACAGAGAGAGAGAGAGGGAGATGCATCAGCGCAGGCACCAAGACCCATGCATGACGGCGGTGCAGGTTGACGGGGAGACAAGATCATAAACCCAAGCCGGCTCCCTGGCCTGGAAAAACGTTGTGGTGGATCCCCCTTCGACAAACGTCTGAAACGAGCGGCACCCCAAAATGCATCTACCCTTAACCTACACCCTAAACCCCCAACCACAGTCCGACCCAGCAAGTCAAGCAAGCCCAACGAGCCCGACAACCTCGACAAACCTCACCGCTAATCCCTGAATCCCAGTGCTTAGTGATCCGGAACCGCGTGGCACAACATCTAGACATAGAACGAAATAAACCGAGGATGTCGAACATAAGGCTGGGGCTATAACAACATGAAGGCTCGTATGCACAATGGTAGTATGCGCAACCGCAGAAGCCCAGCTACCAATTTGTGGGCTATCGCCCTTGTGTACCATAACGAGCTACAAGGTAGGAGTAACGAGTGGAAGGTAACTGGGCTTCTAGGGCAAGATCCGACACCCCAGGGGCACCACAAAACCCATAAGTCAGCAACAAACGCTAGCAGCATCTTCATCCTTACGTTGGCTTAAGATAAGCGGCTTAAGTTGCGTTCTTCAGTGGAACACAAAAGACAAATCTAATAATTCAGTAAAGGATCCTACTTTGATTTAGCTGTATATGTGCCTCGATTAGGGGCATGTGGCGTCTGAATGGGTGTCCAAGCAAACGCGCGGCAAATTACTGCAAAGGGGTCCTTCTCCGTGTCCTGGTGCCGCTTGTCGGGATGCCAGCGCCTCACGAGTCAGCTGCAACGCAGAACTCCGATATGCACTTATTGGGTGGATTCGGCAAATCCGCCGAGGCCTCGCAATCTAGACTTAGCCTCTTCAAATCCCCTCAACTCCCCTGCCCAGACTTGTCGTGGTGATGGACCTACTACGCACACCTGCTGCGCGCACGTGGCGAGAGAACACTGATGCTTTGCCCTGAACAGGAAACCGATGCAGTCACCAGGCTGTTTGGGGAACAAAGACCCTTAGAGTTATCAGTGCTTTTTAATCAACTAACGTCCGTCCGGATGCTCCTTCCTGGCAGGTACGACCAACTCAGCCCTTCCAGATCGCTACTCCCTTAGAGGCATCGATGTACTCCAGCATCGAGGCCTGGCTTCGGCCATCCAGACTTTGCGGACGGTCACGAGGGGAGCATTGCGCGCCACCTCGGATCGAGTAAGGGTTGCGGTTGAGGGTCTAAGGCCATCGGGCTTAGGAATGCTTAAGGTCTAGCCGGTCTAGCCATCCTGAGGGCATTGCGTATGACCTGACCTAGGAACAGCCGCAACCACCTTTTACGATCTAGAGGTTTAGGCATTCCGGGTTCAGGCTGTAAGATTTAGTGCTCCGGGTCTCCTGGACCCTCCACAACGAGAAGATTTCGATCGTTGTTGCGAACTCTCGCGAGGATAACTGCTCGACTCGAGCACGTAAGAAAGATTAAGAAAGAATAGAGTAGCAGGGCTCAAGGAATTTTGAAGCTTAGATCCTGTAACCCCAGAACTCAGAACCACACCAAAAACAAGTCCCAGATCACCCACACCCGCAAGGAACTGAAGCTTAGAGGCTTGTGGGTTTCTGTGAATGAACTGACCCCTTCTCCGCGAACCATACAGGAACTGCTCATCCCGAAGCCCAAGCAAGCGCAAAACCCCAGATCCAAAAGACCTAAACTCCCAAACCCTCAATCCCAAAAAACAAAGCCTGAGCTCTCAACCCCAACGTTTCAAAACTTCAGAACCCCATAAAGCTTAAAACGCGACTTGTGTTTTAGGTTTACGGTATTCGGGTCTAGAGGTTTCAACTTGATGTTTGGATCTTCAGGAATTGGAACCGTCTGCCCTGAGAAGACAGATTGTATACAAGCGCTGCTAACAACCAAAGCAACAACGATCCAACTACGGAATACGACCATTCAAGCCCCACACCAGCACAAGCACTCAAACCCCAGAACCCTTCAACCCTGAAAGCCGTGGTAACAAGGTCACCAACAGCCTGGACCGAGTCTTGAGTTCCAAGCGCAAAGAACGGCGAAAGGACATCTGCCTTTGCACAAATCCAGTTGAAGGAAACACCTACTAAAACTGTAACCGTGAGCCATGAAATGATCTGAATCCCAACGCGGAGAGCTCAAGACTCCGAGGCTTTCGTAGCCTAGCATGACGTCTTGAAGCCTCCAAAAGTGCTACTCCGGCGAATGAACTTGGGAAACTCGGAGGCATGAGGGTTCAGGGCGACTGGATTCTTGAAGCCGGCATGCTTTCGTGCGCGTGTGTGTTTCCGGAGTTGTCGTGGCAAAAGGCCCTGCGGAACAACGATAAAGTGAGAGCCACAGCCTCTGTTCAACACATTTCTTTGGAACTTTCGAGTGACCTTTCCAGGTGATGATTGCAACAGTAACCTGGAAATCGAAAAAACGCCACTTACTGAGAGAATTTGCCATAACGCTGTTACCCTTCCAACAAAACTAAGCCCTAAGCCCTATACTAGACCGCCTTATTATATGCTCCATATACTAGTAGTTGATATAAGGAGCATGTATACTCGAGCTCCGAGCATGAGAAATCGCCCAAGGATTTGTTTAAGAAGGCGCTTGGAGATCGTAACATGCAAGGCTTGAGGCCCTTGCCCGGTTTAAGGATCTCGGCCACAGGCTAGGCCAGCGGTTGTGATCAGATACATTCGGTCTGTATGCATTCATCCTTCACATTCCCCGTGAGTCCTTCATGGTGAAATGGACATAAGAGCATATAAAAGCATAATCTTTGAGCTTCTGAATCAAAGGTTTGGACTGGGCGTGTGCGCAAGGGAATGCTGAATCCCTCAAGCCGCTTAGAGCAACTATGAGATCCCTCCATACAAAGCAAAGATGGCGCAAAGGGCGAGGCTTCGTAATACACCATTGGGACTTGTTGTCTCCGTGCCTGCAGAGTTAGACACCTGTAAAGGGAGCAGTGGTAGCTGGTTTGCCTGGTCTTCTCAACATAAAGCCCTATACCATCCGAAAATCTTTGACAACTTATCCTGAAGCCTAAGCTAGATCCTAAATCCTACAGCCCAAACCTAAACCCCAAAAAAGCCGTAAACTGAAGACTAAACCCGAGGCCTGCGACCATCCTCAGCATCTTTGCAAGCAGTAAGAATCCTACAAGGCCATGCGAGAAAGGGGTTTGAGATGAAACTCCACGGCTCATGAGACGGAATCGTAACAACTCCAGAAACCTCCCTACATAACTATACCATTTTGGTCCCTCAATCCGAGTCTACTTGAGATTAGGCTTTGGAACTTAGGGCTTAGGGTCTAAAGTTAGTGTTCGGGTTGTCGGTTCGACGTTTAGGGAATTCTGGCCTCAAGCTTGACCAGGGTTCGTGCTTCGGGCATTAAAGGGCTCCTTAAAGGTCCATCAAAAGGTGCAGTCTACAAGGATCCTATTGGGTTTTAGGCTTACAGCTTGGGGCGCCAAGAGCTTAGGGTCTTGGGGCACGTTGATCTCGACGCTCGGTGTTCAGGGTTTTCTTCGTCAGGACTTAGGGTTTGTGAGTCAAGAGCCTAGAGTTCTAAGATGTAGAGTCAATGTTCAATGCTTTTCCTTAGGACATGAATTCTCGAACCGCGAAAGCTCGAGCCGACGAGAAGCGACGGCAGATACGGATCACATTGGGCCGTTTCGGGCTTCGGACCTGAGGCTCCAGGGCTCAGGGCCTAACTGGGGAACCGCTTTATTTCGGAGGATCACCGGGGGTCACGACACAACAGAAAGTAAGATGATCGACAACAAACGATGCGCGACTCGGAGCATCTCCAACGAACTAGAAACCATATTCGACTTCAACTGCAAACACTGTACTGTACTCGATGACTGCGCACTCCCGATTCTTTGAGACCGAATCCGAAAACTGTGAACTCCTAAATCTTTTGACGGACTATGCCATTCTATATTCCTGCATGAACACAACTTGCAATATATTCTAGATTCTAGATGCCAATGTAAAACGGGCGTTGCAGGTTTATATCTTCACTAGTGGGTGTTGGAGTCTCTAGCAACCTCTATCTTTTGATGGCCGTCAGAAGAACCACATAAACATGCCGATCTCGCCATTCAGGCATTAAGGGTTCGGGAGTCCCCATCATGTGGGTTCTTACAGACTGTAGGATGCGCAGGTCCCTTTCTCAAGCTCCACGCGCCATGTCGAGCTTTAGGAAATGGGTCCAAGTATAATTTACCAAATCCGCCTTTCCTCCCCCCTGAAAACTAACACAATAATTGCAACGATCATCCACCAAACTACGTAGTAAAGGTGCTTTGAGCGATCTTGAACCGAAAGATTCCCCGCTCCGCTTGCACCACATCCTTCCATTGATGCTTCTCCCACCTTGGAATGCTCAATTCCAAACCTTGCACTTAGTGGCTAAGCGTGTCCTTCTTCAAACACCGGAATGTCGTTTGTCCAACATGATGTCCATAAACGGATATGATTTGTTCGACCTCCACCGTCTGTTTTGCTGGCCTCGGAACCAGAAGCAGCTGTTCTGGTACAGCTCCGACGTGTTTTGCTGTTGACCCCATCCCGTTTTGCGACTGCAAAAACCTTTTGTGAAGCACCATCAACTGCATGGCGTCGGTGCGCACAACAGACTGCCAACACGAGAGACACCGGAAGTGGAGTTGCAAAAATGTCGCGAATGACGAAATCAGATGCGGGAGCCTGCGCCACATAGCAGCGCGAGAAACCACAGGAACATACGAACACCAAACATGCTTTCGATCAAGAACGAAAACAGTACATATGTTTGTTCGACTCGAAAGAAAATCGTGATGGGAAAACACAAAGCCGAAACAGAAAGAGACACGGCACACGATTGTTTTTATGCATCGCAACGAATAAACAACTGAAATCTCAAGATTAACATGCTTTCTGCAAGAACACGAAATTGCACGACAGACTGGCGAAACACATGGCATGCCGCCCGCAACAGACCACAAAAAGATGTTCATGCGTTCACTTTACGAAAAACTCAGAATACGCATAGCCATAAGCAGAAACAGTTGTGCCAACGTGGATCCACACACAGAGAACAACCATACAAGCGGTGCATGAAAAAACCAGGCATGGGTTGACATGGTCGTCAGATCACGCAGCTTGTGATGCATCACCGAAAATCAAGAGTCGGACCAAGCTGTGATCGCAAATCGACTTCGAATCGCGCCACTGTGTGCATTTGTGCTGTGTGTGTGTTCGTGTTTGCCTAGGTACATCTATGTGTCTATGTGTCTATGTGTGTGTGTGTGTGTGTGTCTGTGTGTGTGTGTGTGTTTGTGCGTGTGCGTGCGTGCGTGTGTGTGCATGTGTCTGCATGTGCGTGCATGTGTGTGCAAGTGTGTGCATGTGTGTGCATGTGTGTTCATGTGCATGTGTGAGTCTGCATGTGTGTGTGCATGTGTGTGTGCATGTGTGTGTGTGTGTGTGTGTCTGTGCATGTGTGTGTGTGTGTGCATGTGTGTGTGTGCATGTGTGTGTGCATGTGTGTGTGTGTGTGCATGTGTGTGTGCATGTGTGTGTGTGTGTGCATGTGTGTGTGCGTGTGCACATGTGTGTGTGCATGTGTGTGTGTGTGTGTGTGTGCATGCGTCTGTGTGTGTGTGCATGTGTGTGTGTGTGCATGCATGTGTGTGTGTGAATGTGTGTGTGTGTGTGCATGTGTGTGTGTGCATGTGTGTGTGTGTGCATGTGTGTGTGTGTGTGCATGTGTGTGTGTGTGTGTGTGCATGTGTGTGTGTGTGAGCATGTGTGTGTGTGTGTGAACCTCCCTAGCACATGGGAGCACAGGGTCACTCCTGTCTATCGATTTTGAAGCTTTTATTGAACACATTTTTATTGAAACACATGATAGTTTGCAGGGGCATTGGGCACTCCTTGGCAAACCCAATGCAACGAAGCTATGCCATGGAGTGGGAAGCAGTTCAGGACGCTGAACTGTGTACCTGCAAGCTGGGCCCCCTGAGGCAGCAAGATTAGAAAACGCTGGCCCCTGAGGCAGCAAGATCAGTGCTCTTACAGTTTTCCACATCAGTTGATTGAATTGAGCATACAGTTTTGCACGTTTGCCGCAATCTGACAAGAACATGCAGCAAGTTCAACATGCCTCTCTCTTTTCCTTCTTGCACTCGTACTCTCGGCCGAATCAGTCAGTGTGACCACTGTGAGTCCCGAGACTCCAGAACAACGGCTTTCCGTCAAGGCGCCGTGGTGACCCTTCGTGGGAAACCGGTGATAAACCGGATGTTCAGCCTTCGTTCAGATTGTTCAGATCTCCGGATGCTACTTTACCTCTCTCTCTCTGATGCCTGCATGTGAGTCTGACATGAGTGCAGGCGCAGTAACGGACGGCTAATGCGGTAAATTGCGTCGAGTGAGCAGGTGCTACCTCGCTAGTCTGTCCCCTATTCGATCGCTTCTTTATTCTTCAGGGAATGCAAGGGCATGTGCAACTGACATGAGTGCAGGT
The DNA here is from genome assembly GCA_905221615.1 of Symbiodinium sp. CCMP2592. Classification (NCBI taxonomy): domain Eukaryota; class Dinophyceae; order Suessiales; family Symbiodiniaceae; genus Symbiodinium; species Symbiodinium sp. CCMP2592. The sequence goes on from CAJNDT010000441.1 coordinate 63,006, forward strand.
GCAGTAAGTGACGGCTAGTGCAAGGGAATGAGGCTTCCTCCGGGAAGTAATCGGCCTCTCTTCTGCTTCTTCGACTTCTCTCAAGACAACAAGGCACCGACAGCCTCACGTTTGCATTTGTTTTTGCATTTGTCCACGTTTCACTCCAACATGTGGCATGAACAGTATGCCGCCCAGCGCCCGGCGGGATACGGCCATCAGCCGGCCTTTCTTCAGCAGCTGCCGACGGAGCAAGCAACATGGACACCGGCATCACCATATGCACCGGTGGCACGGCCATTCATCCAGCAACAACAGCCTCCGACATGGATGCAACATGTTTCGGCCCTTCAAGGGGCCTCTCCACCTAACTTGGTGGCCCCGACACAGCAGCCACAGGCCTTGCAGCAAACCATACACCACACAGACAATTTTCTAAGCACACCGATGACACCCTGCAACCCATGCGGGCAAACAGCTCCGGTCCCGCAACACACCATATTCTTCCCACACTCCAGCATCACACAGCCACAAATGATACAACAACCCCCACCTCGACAAATCATGCAGCCACATTCGTCATCCTACTTTCCCGCCATACAACATATGTCCCCAACCATCACTCAGCAAACCACATCGCAACTTTCCCCCCACCCCACCACCAACTTTTCCCCCTCATCGCAGCTCGCCCCGCAGGGCATTACCATTACACCACCTTCACAAAACCTACACAACCCAGCAAACCCTCCCAACCCTCCCAACACCACAAGTGTCCACAACCCACACCCCACTCCTTCCCCGATGCCGATGCCCACGGACACCGCTCCTGCAAACCCACCAGCTACAACAACTACAGCACCCAACATCACAGCAAGTGATCCGGCCACTTCGGCTCAACAACCGACCGCGTCTGGGGACACACAGACCCGGCATCCCCCCTTCCTCGCAGACGACATCGCTCCCACCCCCGTACCAGAGCACGAACTACGAGCCGCAGCCAGCATCGACGTCGCAAGACACACCACAGGCGACATCAACGATCTCACAGCCGCCATCGGCGTGAAGACTTCTCCGCCACAAGAAGACGGCGCACCCGCCAAAACAGCAGGAGCAGGAGCAGTCGCGAGCCATCGGAACCCCGGGCAACTACTGTGGTACTACGCAGCTACTCCACAGTGCAGGCCCACACGATGGAAGAGGACCGGTGGCACTATCGAAGAGAGCACACACCACCAACAAGACGACTGCAAAGATTGCCGACTCCCCCAGCCGTTCCGCAGCAGCACCACCGCAGACAAGACGACAACCCCCGCAGTCTAGTCTCACAGTTTCAGCGGGTGGCTCAGCAGATTAGGGGACAAGCCACATCCTCCCACCAACAAGCACCGTCCCCTCCCTCCTCTGCCCCACGACCGCATACTACGGCTGACCGGGATCCATCTTCGATGATTTTTCAGCCACAACAAAGCCTCGAACAATTGGGCAAACACAGCAGACCCCCACAAGTGGATATCATCCCGTTGTCGGAGCTTTTCGACAGCGAAAAGCCAACTCCTCATGCTGTCGATGTCGAAGAAGCTCAAAAATTGGCGCAAACTTTGGGTGAGATTGCAGCGGAAACCAACATCAAGCACAGCACCTTTTTGGAGTTCGCATATGCAGTGTTCCAATCAGGCACAAGATCGGCCTGTGAGGAGCTCAGTGCCGTCGTGACGCCAATCTCGGACGGCGTCCATACTATGTTGTTTATCCCTCGGAAAGGGGAACAGCGGAGGCCGTTTGGGAGCTCAGCACACGACCCACCGGGGGATTCTTACCTCTATACCGCCGGGCACGGTACTGATTTAGCGACCGCCGCGAAGATCATGAGAGAAGACCTCGTACGTCCCACTTCGATCAAGCACACCTTTGACGGCAAAAATTATATCGAAATACCAGCGCGTGTGATCTATGGCAACACCACACCGGGCGACATCAGCGAACACACCGTCCACATCGTTGCGGACCAATGCACTCGTCGACCAAAAGGCCAGCAAGGAGTGTTGGTCTTTGGCAGAATCCGCAGCAAATTCCAGCACTACAAAATCTCTTACAGGGATATGTGGAGGGAATCTTTCATTGTTGGACGCAAAGGCGTTGTACGAACCCCTGAAAAATGGGGTTCCATGCTGGACATTTCAGCATTGTTGGATTCGGCATCATTCAGTAAATGTTCATTGCTGCTCTTCCTGTATTTGCAATCACTTCTTCCATGAACAAAACTACGATATTACAGTTGTTATTGTTGATCTTCCGAGGCTGAACCGTGATGCACCCGGCAATAGCTGCACGACACAGTTGCTCCGACCTCGCTTTCTGAGCCAAATAGAAGCTGCTGCGGCGCATTGAAGCTGCCGTTTTTCAACGTTGCACACGGTGTTCAAGCATTGGATTTCTGCCAGTGACGCAGCCATTTGCAGCTACTCTCAGTTGTAGTCAGAGACAACGAACCGATGTATCGACCAACACAGCCACATTGGCAGCCAACACCGCCGACAGGCATGATGGGCACGTCCATCAATACCATGCACCGACACACAACACCAACAAGCAGCACTCCACCACCCCCTCTCTCGGCACCCCCTGGAGTCCACACCACCACACCACACTTTCCCCTCCACGCACCAACCACATGGAGCTCCACCGCACCCTGCACTTTCCCATCCTCCCAGCCTCCTTTTCCTCCACGCCCCAACCAATGCCACTGCAGCCGCACTCCACCACCTCTCCCACTGTTCAAACCAACCCCCACAGCAGCACACACTCAACATCTCCACCGGCAATGCCGCCAGTACCACTTACTTCGTCACAGTCACCAACACACATCTCCACACCCACTAAACAGCAACCCAAAACAGATTCTACCACTTCCCCCATTACAACGCAGATTCCACATGAGTTTGTTGAAACACAAGAACACTGGGACAACCGACAGCTCTTCGGTCTCAACCTACCAAAACACATTCAAGCCACACCACACTCGATTCACAACAGGACAGCACGATTGCCGATCGCGGCTGTACCCTTGGTCGCATTCTTACGGCACAATTGGTGTCGTACTGGTTACGGTACGCGGCCCACGGTTATGACATCCATCTCACGTGCAGCAAGCATGTTAGCGAGGCTGTCTTCATGACAGAGCTCCTTGGAATGCTGCGAGCACGCAGGATCGATTTAGATCAAGCTGCCACCGCATTCTGCTGGCAAGAGAAGTTGACACTAGCAAAGCGGCCGGCTATGTTGCAATTGATTAAGGAACTGGTCTTGTATTTGCAAGAGCTACAAGGTCAGTACATTGACACCAACAAAACAGGTAAGCACGCCACCACACAACAAACCGACACCAAAGACGACAACGCAGCAGACCCACCCCAACAATCCCAACAAAGCAAGGCTCGTCCACACCTCCTGGTTCAACAAACTCAACCGGAGGACGGCGACACATTATCTGCTCACCGCATCAGTGATTTGGAGGCGCAACTCGCCACAGCCTTGGAGCAGATTGAAGTCCTGCAAACAGCAGGACGTGCACCCGAAGCACCCAGCACGCCAAAAAAGTCAATAGCAAAACAAGTCACAGCACCACGAACCCCAACTGCCAAAACTCACCCATCCACAGGTCCACAACAAGCCATTGAGATATCACCTGCTACCGAGACTCGTGGACAAAAACGGACGCTGAAAGACGACAGCACCAACAACACTGCCTCGAACAGCAAACCGCAGTCCGCCGAGACGCACGTGCAAACTGCCGCAGACCTCACGCCGGCTTCCACTACATCACCCTCTTCTTCAACCGGAACACACTTTCCGGGCAGATCTCTCCTGGGATCATTTCACCGGTGTCCATTCCGAATCCGGCATTGCCAGACGGTTTGGAGCCATCAAAGGCATCAGTGAGAAGCAGAAGACCCAAGTGAAGCAATACTTGGATCTCGTTGCCACAGAGTTTCCTGATCTCAGTGACTCACAGCAACGAACATTACAGACCGCTGCCATAGCATGGGGAGCCCCACCCAAAGCCATCGACAAGTTCGCATCACCGGCACTGGTGAAACTTGTAGCCATCATCAGCCAGATGACGGAATGACTACGACAACAACTTCAACAACATCGGCAATCTACCACAAAACCGATCCACCCCACAAAATCACCCTTTAGTTCAAGACGACCACCAGCATTTTGGACAAAGGCAGGTCCATTTTCCAAACACTCGCACCAACAGCAGAACACATCTCCGGACAACTTTACCAGATCATTTTATGGCTCCAAGGCTTAGCCTTACTGCTACGCGTACAGTACTTTCACCTCAAGCATGAGGCTGGGCATTTTACAAATCTTCAGCGACTCTTTCTACACTCGGACATTTCTTATCAGTCCTACACACTTTCTTTTTTCAGACAGCCACAGGTTGTCTACTGCCGCATTTCCACAAAGCAACCTCACCAACGCTACATTTACATTGGAAGCACCAGCCACACCATGACACAACGAGAAAGCACACGCAACCGCAAATTCAAACAACTTCAACAGCACAAGATCGTGCAAGCAGAACTATCCCTACGATGGTGGCACAAGCACAAATGTTACCACCAGTACTTCCCGGTTGTACTACAAGCAAACATCCCCAGTCACCAACTGGAAGCCACAGAGAACACACTCATACAACACCACCAATCCAAGCTCAATTTTCCATACATCACATCTCACATGAAGGGAGCTTTTTCCGGCTTCACAAAAGCCGCCAACAACAAGCACGACGGCACCGCATCATTATGGGCCAAATTACGGCGGGGCAAGTTACACCATTCTTTCCGGAGTTTCAACAGATCTCCACTTTTTGAGACAAGAAAGCAAGCATGGACCACTGTTTCACAACTTTGCTCCAACACACGTACCAGATTCGACACGGTACGACAACTGTTGCGTTCGGAAACCCCAGCATCGACAGTGTATGCACTGCACAGACTAACCAGCAACTTACCACGCCGCGACCGCAGACATGCACACAGAGCCTTAAACACAGTGTTCAAGAAGCGACGATTAAAAGCTCCTCCCGTCACAAAACCCATGTACGTACAAGCACTCTCACACTCACAATTCACGAACAACTTGCGACAATTCCTTCGATCATGTTTGACCAACAACAAGCAACACATCCCACCATTACATTTACCCAGCACAAAGCCTGTCTACAAGAAGCACCCACCCATGCAACAAATTTTACACAACTGGCGCGCTGCCCACACCACATGGCAAGCTCACGCACAACCACCGTGCACCTGCTCCAAATTACAACCACATCTTTCCAAAGACCACATCTACAGCAACCACATTGCCATACAGTTGGCGGAATTGCAACCACAGCATCAATTTTGGGCATACTCGGGGAAGAGCAATTGTCTCCCCAAGCCATCACAACTTGCAGCACACCTCTGCCGAGCTATTCGATCCTGGCACAAGCACTACGGACTACCCTACAAACCACAGGCAGCAAAACAGTTTGTGCCAGAGCAAATTCAGCAACACAACAAACATTGTTTGCAACACAACATTTTACATGTCAAAACCGTCAAGCAGGTACAACACAAACTGCCCGACGGTATCATCCATTGCGAAGATCACTTTCCTAACCGACTCACATGGTACTGCCCGGCATTGTACCATATGGCCATTCACAACACATTTTTGGACAAGGAGATCTTCAAGATCTCACCACACCCACCATTGCAACACCACTTTGACGTTTACACAGACGTATGCGCTCTATTACCTGCCTATACATGGGCTTTCCCACAATGGGGCCGCATCCCACGCGCTTACATTCTACCCAAGCGCAAAAAGCAATTCGCAAAAGGCCGCCCCATAGTGGCGTTTATTGACACCATGGGCAGAAAACTCTGGGAAGCACTGGCTGACGTCCTACAGTTGATGACATATCAGGCATGTCCAGATTCATTTCATCAAGGGGATGGCATCACCCAGCTCAAGCAAACAGCACTTTTTCTGAAACAACGACAAAAGCTGCGGGACACAACGGAATATGTCCTGTACAATCAGGACTTGGCAGGCTTCTTCACATCAGTGGACAAGAGCCGTTTTCTTTCAGCATACAGCATACTTGCCAGATGGTATCGAGAGAAAAATCCACTGCACTCCAACCATTTCTACATCGACCACTCCCAGAAAGACCCTACACACCGGGTCCACCGTGGCAAAAGCAGACAAAAACAACAAGAAGCCTCATCAGGCAGCAAGCTATGCATCCATTTGCAACACATCCCAAAGCTCATCACAGCAGTTTTGATGCTCAACTACTTCATTGTGGGCACATCGCTCATCGAGCAATTTCGTGGAGCGCCCATGGGTTCTCCCTGCAGCCCGGCGCTGTGCAACATAGTGGTAGCAGTGGAAGAACAATGTTGGCATCACACATACAAACAATTGTTCACCAACCACAAGCACTTTCCTCACATCACCCACAAGGAACATGCCATCTTCTCTGCTACACGATACGTCGACAATCGTGTTCTTCTTAAACCAAAACATCTGACCCGACTGCCTCCTTTTGTACAGCTCACAACTGCATCTTCTTACAAGCCACCGGTTGAGCTTGAAACTGAACCGGCAGACATTTTCCTGGGCTTCGCTGTAAACCCTCACAACAGCAGCCTCACTTACCAATGCAGTTTGCACAAGGCAGACATTTTGCACCCCCAATCGGCCACTTCCACATTAACACTTCGCAGCAGCTACCAAGCGTGCACACGCATGGTCCGGCGGGTGACCACACCTCGCAGAGAAGCCACACATGCCATTCGAGCCATGCGCGATTTGTACATCGCGGCCAGATACACTGACCGACAGCTGTAGCAAAATAAAGCGTACCGTTGAATTGACTTGGATTTGCTATGTGGAGCATTGACCGTTCTATTCCACTGCTTGTGATGTACGCCGCAGCCATTTATAGGTAGCAATGCTAGCAACATGTACAAAAGTGCCATGACCGGCAGATTGCAGCCGAGGCACAAAGCGCTGAGCAGCCGACCACATCACCAAGCCTTTTCCAAGCAGAACAAGCGCGGCCGCAGCCAGCCATCAACTGGCAACACAGATCCGCCGGCTGTTCCACTACGCTCTCAAATTTTGCGTGTTGCAGAGCAACAGGAGGACGAGCAACACCAGGAACCACTGGAAGATCCGGAAGACCTTCCTGAGCCGAACGTTCCAGGGCCGACTACTCCACCATATCCTCCTGACGCACCACCTGCTCCGACGGACACGACGGAGATTATTAATTTGCTACATCAGTTTCACAACTCTTTGCTTGAGTCGAACGCCAAGCTTGAACGCTTGATACAACAAGCCACGACAGTGTTGACAACTCAACACGAAGCCACTACTGCAATCATGGCTTCGTGTAAACAGCAACTTGATATTCTCGAGAGCCTAATGAGGCAGGACACGCCAGACTGGTCGTAGGTGTGGATCCATGCGAGGTGTTATGAAAAAATTGCCCTATTCTGACCGTGCAAGTGCATCACACAGCAAGCCACTTGTATTTGTGATGTCAGCTTTAGCCTCAGTCGCACAATGCTTCCCCTCAACCTTGGAGCCATGAGTGATGCATCCAATCCGACAGAGACAACGACTACAGCTCCACATGTTATGGATGAGGCACGACGTGAGGCTCTCACCCAAGCGCTCCTGGAGATTTTGACTGAATCCCGAGAGCACGGCTCCGACACCGGCAGTGAAGTCTCCACCTTTAGCGACTGGGCATTCCGTGATCAGTTGGCCGAGTTTATCACTCAAACAAACAGGCAAATTTCAGAGCTGAAGGACCGAGTCGAACGACTCGAAGCTCTGATACAGCCGTAAAGAAAGCCAGCAGAGTTGGAATATGTGCGTTACCTTGCCACCTACGTTGAAAACAACTGCAAGCCGCACTCATTACATTCTGTACTGCGAGCAACTGCAAGCTACATGCATGACATTCTGCCATTGAACATTCACATATCACTGACCGCAGCCATTTAGCTTACAACCTGTTGTGTTATTATCATGGACCGACGCACTAGATCAAGATCTCCACGCGCGTCAGAATGGAGATGGCATTGGGCCACTAACGGATCTTCATGGTGGCGAGAATACTTCATTGCTTCTCAGGAGTGGATACGCAACCACTCACAACAACTTGATCGGTGTGCAGCATCCCCTACTACCACCACACAGGATGCAGACTCGACTACGACAACGCCTACATGCAACAAGAGAAAGAGATCTCGAACTCCATGAGTACCACAGCTGAGTTGATAATTCAATGCATACTTGCTGCTTACAGCAGCCACACTACATAGCAAAGCTGTACCATCACATCATCACAATCGAAGATGTGGGACCCCACTTTAAGAGCATGGATGAAGAACTTGCCACTTGCTATGAACACAGTCAGCACCATGTTGTTGTTGCTGCATTCTTGCACATGAATGTGACATTGCCTTGCTTGTATTCCCGCAGCCATTTATGTAAAAACATTTACGTACCTTTTGCCCGACATGGCGTCGCACCAAGACGGGGACGACATCAGCTCGTGGGGATCAGAAGAACTTGAGGCATTCCTGCAGAAGGATGTTCCACACCGTCACGATTCTTCGAGCATCACCACGACAACCAACACAGCAGGTATTACGACATCCACCACCACGAACGAAAAGATGCCAGCAGTGCAGGCCGACAAACCTTCATCCAGCCGCAAACCCTCCACAAAGCACAAACGCACCAGTCGCAAGACCAAGAAGAAGAAGAAGGACAAACGTCGAAGAAGACCACCTACTAGAGCATCGACGTCGCCACCATCATTGAAACAGCTTCACAAGCAGCCGAAGAAGACAAATCAAAAGCGAACATGTTCGGCGCGCTCAACTTCCTCAGCCTCTCCTACAGCATCTACACCTGCAGTTGCAGCCTGTCACCGATCGCCATCCCGTGGGCCTTGGTCTTCTGACTCCATCGCTCCCTATGATGTAGTGCACCCCACAGTCATGTATAAACGGTCGAGGACTGCTTGCGCTAAGATGCTGGTACGAGCTGGATATCGATGCCGGTGTCACTTCAAGTTGTTAAAGGATTGTCCTTCTAAGTAGATGTTTCAGCTTGACGACTGCCGATGATTGCCGCTGGGTTCCTGCTGGAATAAAGTGCGATCACGCCCCGACAGGGGCTGTGTGTGTGTGTGAACCTCCCTAGCACATGGGAGCAGAGGGTCACTCCTTTCTATCGATTCTGAAGCTTTTACTGAACACATCTTCATTGAAACACATGACGCTGAACTGTGTACCTGCAAGCTGGGCCCCCTGAGGCAGCAAGATTAGAAAACGCAGGCCCCCTGAGGCTCTGAGGCAGCAAGATCAGTGCTCTTACAGTTTTCCACATCAGTTGATTAAGCATACAGTTTTGCACGTTTGCCGCAATCTGACAAGAACATGCAGCAAGTTCAACATGCCTCTCTCTCTTTTCCTTCTTGCACTCCTACTCTCGGCCGAATCAGACAGTGTGCATGTGTGTGTGTGCATGTGTGTGTGCACATGTGTGTGTGCACGTGTGTGTGCATGTGTGTGTGTGTGTGTGCATGTGTGTGTGCGCATGTGTGTGTGTGTGCATGTGTGTGTGTGTGCATGTGTGTGTGCATGTGTGTGTGTGTGTGCATGTGTGTGTGTGCATGTGTGTGTGTGTGTGCATGTGTGTGTGTGTGCATGTGTGTGTGTGCATGTGTGTGTGTGCATGTGTGTGTGCATGTGTGTGTGTGTGTGCATGTGTGTGTGTGCATGTGTGTGTGTGTGTGTGCATGTGCGTGTGCATGTGTGTGTGCATGTGTGTGTGTGTGTGCATGTGTGCGTGTGTGCATGTGTGTGCACACGTGTGCGTGTGTGCATGTGTGTGTGCATGTGTGTGTGCATGTGTGTGTGCATGCGTGTGTGTGCGTGTGTGTCTGTGTGTCGGCGTTCCACGTGTCGCACGCCTGCGCAGGTGTGCATGCGTGTATGTCCGTCCACCTGTTCGCCACATCTCGAACAATTTGCAACATCACTTACCGACACTTGGCTTGAATGACGCAGCCCTGCATTGCTTGGGAAAATACAAATCGCAACTAGCTGCCATTTGCATTTTCCAGCATGTACGCCGTGTTCGGCCAGCATTGAAAACGCCTGTTTCGATGCAGTGCACCATAACTCAGGAGCTTTCAATATAATGGCTTTGTACTCGAAAACACGAATTTCTAGCCCCGCACTTCCTAAGACTAAGACTAAGACCAAAAACCTTCGAAAGGCACTCCGTGTACTACACTCGTACAGGAGAACACCAGCTTGGAGCCGTGAAATTTTTGAATGCTCCGAGACGCTTGCGGGGTCATATGCACTCAGTTATGCAATTGCAATTAAACCCATTAAAACAAGTCATGTGATACAATAAGGAAATTCTAGCAAGGCAAAAATCTTCCACACCCCGCCTACGCAAGCTTCAAAGCTTCGCGTCATTGCGTGAGTGTGCCAAACCCCTTTCAACACCAGCTTGTACAAGTTCAGGATGCATCCGTCAAACTATAGCGTCTCAGTCTCGGTATGGGCAGATGAAACATGGCTCAGCTGTCACTACGTCACCACGTAGAGCTGTACATCTACGATTACAGGTTGCATCATCTGGGCACTCAGCCGTCGCGTCCTTCGAAGAGGCATTTGATCCATGCGCGCACTCTTTGAACAAATACCAGACATTTCACTCCATCCCTGAGCCTGATCGAGCAACACGAAATAATAAGTTTTCGGAAGTGAACAAATACGAATTAAAAGCTACTACTGTACACACGCTTGACTACCATACCAAACATACCAAAATCACAGACATGCTGGGGTACCAAAGTTGTTCATCCTGCCTGAGAGGCCACGCGCTGCTGGCACGGTGACGCATCCACAACTTTCGGGTAACTACGGAAAACAGTGGACTATGCTGGCACACACACACATGGCATGGTAGCAACTCGAAGTAGGGCTGCGCTAGGCTATGCCTACGCACAGGTGCGGACATCATGAAGCTCGAAAGCTCATCACATGAAGCTCCACGAAGAACCCGAGCACCCAGGCTCCATCATATGAGCACACCAGGCGAATGCGCCATCATCCACATTCCTCACCAACACTCCCTGCATGGTATTCTCAGAAGGTTCATGCCACTGAGCATGGAAGATGTCAATCACCAAAGAACGTGGAAACATAAAACATTGGTCACTCAACTTTCGAAGCGCATATACGCATGGTTTGACCATGCCACATCGCAAAGTACTGCCACTGCGCAAAATCGTTCTCTGCTGACAAAGTTGAACACTCTAATAAAAGTTGACAGGTCGACGAAGCTCAACAAACTCCATCGAGTGCGCACTCCTTGTCTAGTGTCGGGCAAACCTACCCTGTCTGCTTGGGCTTTGCCTCCACTCCTGGGAATTTTTGGGTTTGACCGTCCGTTCTGACGTTCGTGTTTCAAGCACTGCGTCCTTGTGAAAAATGCTGGTGCTCTTTTTGCGCTTCTGCTGTTTTGTTCGCTGCTTCTTTTCTTTCTGTCTTCACTGTGCTCCCTCAACGACGGAGGATGGGCCCCACCCCTTTGACAAAGCGGGGCTACCCATTGAAGCCCTGAAGCTTAAGCCCTTTAAGCCGCAAACAGGGTGGACCTGCGGCTCCCAAAGAACACTGCAATCGCGGGTCCCTGCGGGTCCCGTTTTTCCTAGGGAATACCGCAATCGCGGGTCCCTGCGGGTCCCTGCGGGTTTCTCGTTTCCTAGGAAAAACGCACATGCGGGTCCCTGCGGGTCCCTGTTTCTCTGCGTTTTACACCACACCCCGTTTGGGTTATACAATGTTAATTAACGGAAGGTGTGTGACGCCTGGGGCGGGCCAGGCAGATTGGAATAACACTGTTGCATGGACTACGTCCAAATGGTGTCTAGTCTGCCTCTAGTACTTCGCACTCGCAGTCCTGCGTTCCGTGCTCGTACTATCAAGAGGAAAACGGATCCACATCCACCGGTGCCCGCTGTTCTCACCGCAAAGATCTTCCACAGTTGATGTGGCCACCTTGGATGAAACTGGAAGTCACACTTTCTGGTGTGATGCAGTCACATTGGGTGAAACTTCATTGGGTGAAACTTCAAATTACCTGCACGTTTTGTGTGTGACCAGGATGGGTGAAACAGAAACAGCATCATGATTCTGAGAAAACGAGCATCATGAGCATGAGTTGCAACGTACGTTCAGGTTCAGATGGCCGCCATCCCTCGTTCATGGGGTCTCGTGCTTGCACTTGGAAGCAAAACCGTGACAAGAATTGCTGGAAGATGTTCGCGTTGCACGCTTCACACTGAAAGAGCAAGTGCAAAGTCTATGCTTCGACGACAGCTGTGATTCAATTGTCGACACTCGCCCTCTCTTCAAAGCTCAAACATGGTTTTTGGCGTGGATGGGCCTCGTCGACTACGGCTGTAGCACTCGGTCCCTACAAACAAACAGACTACAAACAAGCAACTAAAACTGCAAAGCGGTGAGACAAAGGCGAAGCTCAACAAGGGCTGCGGCGCACAGGCTTTGCCGGTGTTAGCCGTTCAACCCATCTACGGAGCCTCAGGGACCGATCAGAAGCAACAAAGAGCCGTCGCTCTGAGCTGCTCAAAGCAACAGGTGGAGCCAAGACCAAGCTCCGGCCGCCGTTCTAGTCTCGTCAGACAACGGGCAGCCCCTGCGCTTTGTTTCGTCACGGTCGAGCACACCAAAGTCCAGAAGTCCAATTCGCCGGAAAGAAGGGCTTCCCAGCCCGAGACGGCCAACATATTGAGGTGCGGGTTACATGCAAGGTTCCAGCTGACTTGGTAGGCCGTCCTCAGATTGCCATTGCGGACCGATTGATGGCGGGTTTTGAGAACGGACTCCTTCCGGCCAGACGCGGTGAGTTTGAACCGCGCATGTTCACGTATCCTGGCTTCTATCGCGGCACCTTTCGACTGCTCTTCCCCCTTGCGGATATTCCGCTGGGGTTACAAGCTCAGCCGTCGCTTGCGATTCAGGCTGCCGGGTTACTCCACAGCGCCCCGTGGCGTCTTCGCACCGCAGCCACCTCCGAAGGCTGGAATCTCCTCGCGGTTGTCGCCTACTGGATTCGTGGGCCGCAAAAAAAGAAATTTCACTTTCGGACCCGCCTGTGGCGCTATTCGCACTTCGACGCAGTGGAGGCCAAGCGATGGCCCTCCTTCAAAGGTTGGTCGCCCAGGAGGAGGGCCGAGCACTGCCACCAGAGCAGGGGGCCTCGGACCCGGCCTCCAACTTCCCTGCATATCCACGGAACTGATGCCATACCTTCATAGTGAGGACCACGACAACCACCAATACTCCTACTCACGCTTGAAGGAAATGTACAGCGAAGGAAACTATCAAATGCTCTATCTCCTGAAGGAGAGTCACTTCCCCTCGAGTGGCCGTGACATGCAACGCTTACTCGACAGCTGGCCGCACGAGGCAGCGACCGGCTCCACTAGTGACCTCGCTTATGCGACCTAGAACCGACGACATACGTCGTTGTGTCGATATTCTGGAAGCTGAGAGAGCTACATAGCCCTGAGTAACATTGCGTCTCACGAGACGGGCAGGTGGTATCCCTCCGCCCTGCATCCACTGTTCGATCAGGCCGGCTCGGCGGCTCATTCTTCTTTTTTTGGCATGAATGGGCCTCGTCGACTACGGCTGTAGCACTCGGTCCCTACAAGCAAACAAACAACTACAAAGCAGAGAACTACAAAACAGTGAGACAAAAGCGAAGCTCTGCAAGCTGCGGCGCACAGGCTTTGCCGGTGGTAGCCGTTCAGCAAACTACGAAGCCTCAGCGACCGATCCGAAGCAACAAAGAGCCGTCGCTCTGAGCCGCCCAAAGCAGCAGGTGGAGCCGAATCCAAGCTCCGGCAGCCGTTCTAGTCTCGACAGACAACGGACAGCCCCTGTGCTTTGTTTCATCACGATCGAGCACACCAAAGTCCAAACGTCCAATGCCTTAGGAAACGGTGTGCAGTATCGTGGCGCAGTTGCCGGCAGACGTTTCCGTCAGACAATGCGCAAAATCAAAATCGGCAGGTGTGCAGACTGAGCGCACACGGTGTGTGTCGCCGATGCAACGCATGGTAGAAGCCAAATTGGGTCGTCCAAGACAGTCGAAGTCATGGTAAGAGTTTGGCCGTGCTGAGACCAGCATCCACGCGTTCCAGGCTGCTTGGCGAGTGCAACTAGGCCCAAACAAGGGTTCCAGTTCCACCAGGCAGCAAAATGCACCCTGCAGAGTGCAATCGGCGGCTCATTCTTCTGGCCCGCGGAGGGTCTCGATCTGATGGCACGCCGACCGACGACATATGTCGTTGAGGTCCGATTGCTAACTCTTGCACCAGGAGTTCTCCATATTCCACACTCTTGCCTGGTCACTTGCACGGTACTCTGACTTGGTTGCGTCGATTTGGGCTGCCAGCACGTCGACATACGTCGATGCCCGTTTTCTAACCTCCGTACGGCTCTCTCTTTCTTGCTTCTTGGCATGTGCGTGGAACGAGAAGCCGCCCAACGTCAATACTCGGACTTTGAGAGACGCTTTGACGGGTATGGGCAAAATTCTCCTGGAGTGTCCTGTGCGTTGCGCTGCCGGACTAACGCACACTAGGAGTTTCCTACGGTCTACTCTCTTGCCTGGTCTACGTGTGCGCGTGGTTTTGGCGAAAACGACCGCCGGCAGCCACTCCACCACAGAATTTGCACACACCGTGGATCGTCTGTCTCGATCCTGGGTTACGGCCATTTCTGGCCGGCTTTGAGTCGCAACGACTCAGACACCGACAGCTCTGTGTCACCTCAGCACTCGTGCTGCCTCCTCCGATGTTGCGCCGTTGGCTAGAACCAGCGCTCTATCGGCTATTTGCTGGCAGAGGATCTGGTTTGGCAGTGGGGTCACGCTTGGGAGCCAAGAACATCTGCACCAAGCTGCCATCCCAGACGGAAGACTTCCGCCCTTCGAGAGCCCGGAGAAGCGAGTCCTTAAGTCCCGCGAGTTCATCTAGAAGCAGCCACCACCAAATCTCAGAACGGGCAAGTTCATACCAGGAAAGGTCGAAAATCTGCCTTCAGGCAGGCGTAGAAGCCGGGCGCGGCGTCGCGCGCGGTAAACTTAACCACTTAAAACGCCGCGCCGCCCGAAGGGCGGCGCGGCGTCAGCCGCGCCGCTCCAGATGCCACGCCCCCTTTTTCGCTGGCAAGCGCACCCAAAACCGCTCCGCCGGCTCCTTTGGCGCACCTTTCTGAAGGCGTGGCGCCTGGAGCGGCGCACACCCTGACTTGGTTGCCAAGCCCTTGCCTGGAAGGCAGGCCTCCAAACACCACATTTGTGCCTTAAAACCTGCCTCCAAGGTCAAGTCTCCCAGAACCACGTCTGCTACTTTGACTTTGGACTCCAAGGTCAAGTCTCCCCGAAATACGTCTGCTACTGCGACTGCGAATCCAAACAGTCAACACCACCTCAAAACCTTCGCCTGTCAGGTCAAGTCTCCCAGAACCACGTCTGCTACTTTGACTTTGGGTCCAGACAGTCAGCACCGCCTCAAAACCTTGTCCTCTAAGGTCAAGTCTCCCAGGACCCCGTCTGCTACTTTGACTTTGGACTCCAAGGTCAAGTCTCCCCGAAACACGTCTGCTACTGCGACTGCGAATCCAGACAGTCAACACCACCTCAAAACCTTCGCCTGTCAGGTCAAGTCTCCCAGAACCACGTCTGCTACTTTGACTTTGGGTCCAGACAGTCAGCACCGCCTCAAAACCTTGTCCTCTAAGGTCAAGTCTCCCATAACCACGTCTGCTACTTTGACTTTGGACTCCCAAAGTCAAGTCTCCCCGAAACACGTCTGCTACTGCGACTGCGAATCCAGACAGTCAACACCACCTCAAAACTTTCGCCTGTCAGGTCAAGTCTCCCAGAACCACGTCTGCTACTTTGACTTTGGGTCCAGACAGTCAACACAGCCTCAAAACCTTGGGGTCTCAGGTCAAGTCTCTCAGAAGCACGTCTGCTGCTGTGACTGCGAGACCGAACAGTCAACACCACCTTTAAAGTCAGAGCCAAACTTTCAAAACCACGTATGGTCTTTTGACTTCTTGGCCAAAGCGCCCAAAACCCATTTTTGCTATCACAAAAACTAAAACCAAAATCTCATCAGAACATCCTAAGTCCTAAAGGTCCTAAAATTCGCAGCAAAGTTCAAACAGAAGAGCTGCAAAGCATATTTCTGCGCTGGCAGCGGCGCAGTTGCGGTTTCAGCTGAGCAACCGAATTGGAATGCCTTCATACGTGTCGGCATCCGAAACTTCGCAAACTTCGGGCTCACTCTCGAGATCGGCAAAAGGATTCTCATCATCGGGGGGCACATCAGCGCCACCAGCCGGAATGTCTTGGACATTTGGAGCTGCTGCCCCTGCAACTTGCCCTTCAACAAGTTGCGGGTTTTCGGCAGTTGGCGCCTTTCCATCACCCAGAAATGGCTTTAGAGTTTCCCAAGAAGCACTTCCGACAGCTGTTCGCTCAGCCTGGCGAAGTGCTGCGAAAACTTGGAAACAGTCTGCATAGGAAAACCAAAACAAAAACTGAAACACCCGCATCCTTTCGTGAAGCTGCTGTTCGAAAGTTTGCGCTGTTTCAGGAGTGGGTCCTGTTGTGTTGAAAGACCGCTTGCCCACCTCTCTTTTAAACGATGCGAAGAAGCCATCAAGCTTCTCAGTGCCACCTACCCCTAGTTTCTTCGGTCCAAGCGCGCCCTGTCCAAACTTTCATTCGGAACGTTCGGGCAAACTCTGGGTGAGGCGGCTTATGCTTGACGTTGCTGTGGGCTAGCTTCAACTCAGAAAACGAAGGCCCTGCCAAGGCACCGCTGTACAAAGCTGGCAACGGTTCGTCAGAGGCCAACTTCTTGTAAGCTTTAGCGGAATCCGTATGGCACACAGAACCTTGTGCCAAGCGACTGCTTCCTGTGACTACAAGCTTCTTAAGCTCATCAATGGACAGAGGTCCCCCTCCCCCCTGCCCAGCAGCAGTCAAGCGGTTCGGCAACTTCTCTATGAAGACTTTAGCACTTCCACGCTTGACGGCTGCGGCATAACGATTCCACAGGATCTTGTCGTCAAGCGCCTTCGATCTGAAGCTAATCTCATCGAGCTCCACATCTGCACCCAACGCACCAATCACCAAGTCCTTCATCGAGCACTTTAAAGTTGTAACTACAACTTCTAAATCTTGTCATGGCCTTAAGAATCAAGCCAAACATAAAAGTTTGTCAGTCCTCGTTCAGCCGGTCAACTATTGGACTCAACCAAGAGCGGAAGTTGTTGAAGAGACCCCGCACTGTCCGATGATCCAAACCCAAGATCAATCCAGTCTGATCTGGACTCATCTGAATGGGTGCAAGAAACAGCCAGAGAGCACCAACCAAGGAACGAAGGGCGATCTTTTTGCCGAAGATGTCCTGGTCTTCGCTCAAACCCGACTTAGATGCCCGACAATCCTTGTTCTTGCATCTAAAACAGGCGTGGTCTCCCTTGGACTCGATACGCCAGTTTGTGGCTGCACACCATTCACAAGCATCAAGTCCTCCATCCTTCACCATGCCCAAGTCAATCAGAATTTCAAGCAGTTCTTTGGGAGAAGAGGTCAAAACGCCGTCCAGAGAGAAACGCTGGGTCAAAGACGATCTGCTCAAAGTTGCTTGTCTGCCTCTTTTTCGCTGTGGACTTTCCTGGCGAGGATCAGTGTACGCACGTCGCGGCACCTCATTTTTGGATTCAAACATGTCTTGCAAGGCTGCAGCCGCAAGTCTCTTCATGGGTTTTGCTCTGGAAGAAGCTGGCTCCGTCCGATCATCTTCCTCATTCCGAGCTCCAGGTTGCCGTGATTTTGGAATTCTGGATCTAGTTCTGCGATCACGACCTGCTGGACCCATCTGAACTTGCCCTCCAGCTTCCCAACGAGCAGCCATTGCTGTCGTCGCTGTTCGCGCCATAGCAGTTCCAAAAAGTTTGATCCAAGGAAAAGACTGCAACAACATTTTTTGAAACGGCACACCCACACCCACACTCCCAGCTTCTCCACACACACAGACACACACACACACACACACACACACACACACACACACACACACACACACACACGCACGCACACACACACACACACACACACACACAAACACACACACACACACACACACACACACACACAACACACACACACACACGCACACACACGTACACACACACACACACACACGCACGCACTCCCACACACACACACACACCCACACACACCCACACACACACACACGCATAGACACACACACACACACTCACACACAAACACAGTTGACTTGATCCACACTCCCACTTCCAGCTACTCCATTTACACACACATACGAACACACACACACATACAAGAAACACACACAGAGAAAGTCCAGCTTCGCGCACGGAAACGCACACACACAAGCAAGCACACAGTCCAATGCTCATATTTTCAAACCAACCTCTGTCTCAGCACTTTCCTTTGCTCGGATTGGAGCCAGCGATTTTTGTTCAGGAAAAAACACTGGCCGCCAGTCTATCAATCACACAGTTCAGACATTTCTCAGTCCAGCTTTGGCTAGAGCTCACGAAAAAGGCTTGCTTTTTGACTTTTGCAAGCTACCACCAATCAGACCTGAAAATGCATGATCTGCGAGAGTCCTTTTTGTGGCTTCTGAAGCGGTCAAAGGTTCATATCAACGAACAGCTCCAGAGAGTGTGTTGCACAGTCGGAGTCGACAGTCATTGCCGTGCTGAGCATTCTATCTCTGTGCCATCGTCTCTGACACGGTCAACACCAAGCTGCTTGGGAGGCTACAGCGTTATGTGTCGTCGCACAGCCTGAAGCGGTCTTGCTACCGCCTGTGGCAACTACGAGCCTTCTGCGCGCCCAACATGATCCGGCGGGAGCAGTACGCCCGGACTCGGACACCGGAGTGCCTGCCAAAGACGATCCGACGCTGAGGCATCCGGATGGCCTTGCTGCTCTTTGTCAATGAGAATAACATGGAGGTTTCAATCACGTCGCGACCGTTTTACCCGGTCATCGACACCGAGTGCCATCTTCGGACTGTTGGAGTTTACCGTTCGGACTCTATCGCCTCCGTGAAGTGAGGGGGCGTGCCTCCCCCAAAAGGCTGTACAGTGCGCTCCGCTCCACCCACCACCGGTCTCAGCCAGCAACCTGTGGCGGAGCCAAGCCGGTGTGGCAAATGCAATGTCACGTCCAATTGAAGAACGTGGCATCTGAAGTGGTTCGACTTGCACTCCACATGCTCTTTAATTGGATGTGACATTGCATTGAGAGCTGAGCTTGAATTCACAGGCGGGCAGCAACAAGGAAGGGAAAGGAGCTGGAGTGAATGCTCTAGCGCCTCGGCGCAGTGTTCCATATCGACCAGGGGAGGCCCGCTCAAGCGAAGCCAGAATTGCTGGACTTTTCCAGCCCTACATTTGGAGTCGCGAAGCTTGCGATTTCACCAACAGTGCAAAGCCTCTTGAACCGTCATTTGTGGGGTTTCGAGACAGAAACTGAAGCCTTCCAAGCCTTCCTTGTGGGTTCGGAGCTTACAATCTTACCGTAGTCTCTGCACTCTTCTGGTCTGCAGTTCCTGCAGCTTGCAGCTGTCCCTGTTATCTTGTGCTTCACGTTGGTAGATTTCTCGGCTTGCGCGTGTCATCCTTGCGCAGGGGCCATGCTAATCTTCTCTATCTCGTTTCTCCACCTTCGGAAAGCACGGCAAACGAGAGTGCCTCAACTGCTGAAGCAGTGCGAGCTTCGCGAGAGCATGCTTTGATTTATGCATGCTTTCACTGAAGAAGTGTTGACACCGTTTGGGACATGACCTGGACTACAATGCTAAAGGCAGCTCCATGCACAAAAACCGTGCATGCCGCCTCGCCGTTCATTTAAACTTTTAAAACCTAAACGGGGTGTGGGACCCGGCCCTAGAAAAATGGGACCCGGGTGGACCCGGGTGGACCCAGGTGGGACCCGGATGGGACCCGGTGGGACCCGGTGGGACCCGGATTCGATCTGGCTAGCAAAGTATGGGACATGTGACAACCAGATGAAACTTCTTGTGTGGGAAACATGGGACCCGGTGACACCCGGATAAGACCCGGCGAGCAAAAAAACGGGATTCGGTGACGCAGAAGGTGGGACTTGGATGGGCCCGGTGGGACCCGGTTGGGACTCCTCGCAAAAAGCGGGACCTTGTGACCGCTCAGATGATGTGGCCTCAAAACCACACGTTGATGTGGCTTGAGAACCACACGTTAAGTGGCCTTGATGTGGCTTCAAAACCACACGTTTGTGGCTTATGTGGCTTCAAAGCCACACGTTTGTGGCCCGGATGTATTAAAGGGGTCACCAGAAGCCTCGGACCTGAACGAACACGTGGGCTGCCTTTCTTCTTTCTTTACTACAGAGAATTCTAAGCCGGAGCTGGCTCCAAGTCCACTTGCTGGAGCTAGAAAAAGGCTTCAACAAGCTTCGATGATCTTGCAAGCTATTGGCTATTGCTGACTCCATAGAGCCATAGATCTTGGCAATCCTAGACAGGAGCTTCGATGATCGTGTCGCAGCGATGCATCCTAATAAACGTCAAAGATCTCGATTGGCTTAAAAAGATCCTCGAGATACCTCGATGACATTGCAAACTGACACTGATCTCCAGTGGATATAGAAGCAGGATGAGCCCAAGAAATGATGCTGCGGACGACCCCGTTTCTGAAACTTCTTGTGTGGGAAACATGGGACCCGGTGACACCCGGATAAGACCCGGCGAGCAAAAAAACGGGATTCGGTGACGCAGAAGGTGGGACTTGGATGGACCCGGTGGGACCCGGTTGGGACTCCTCGCAAAAAGCGGGACCTTGTGACCGCTCAGATGATGTGGCCTCAAAACCACACGTTGATGTGGCTTGAGAACCACACGTTAAGTGGCCTTGATGTGGCTTCAAAACCACACGTTTGTGGCTTATGTGGCTTCAAAGCCACACGTTTGTGGCCCGGATGTATTAAAGGGGTCACCAGAAGCCTCGGACCTGAACGAACACGTGGGCTGCCTTTCTTCTTTCTTTACTACAGAGAATTCTAAGCCGGAGCTGGCTCCAAGTCCACTTGCTGGAGCTAGAAAAAGGCTTCAACAAGCTTCGATGATCTTGCAAGCTATTGGCTATTGCTGACTCCATAGAGCCATAGATCTTGGCAATCCTAGACAGGAGCTTCGATGATCGTGTCGCAGCGATGCATCCTAATAAACGTCAAAGATCTCGACTGGCTTAAAAAGATCCTCGAGATACCTCGATGACATTGCAAACTGACACTGATCTCCAGTGGATATAGAAGCAGGATGAGCCCAAGAAATGATGTTGCGGACGACCCCGTTTCTGGGCCCACGAAACGAAAGCAATTCTGGCTTCGCCACAATGGGCCTCCCCAGTACTGAATTCTGCCTCTAGCTTGGTGACGCCGGAGGGTGTCATGCTGCTCTGCGAACTTTTCCTCATCCTCTGCCGCCACGCACCGGCTGAAGTAACTCCTGGTACAAGGCGACGTGAATCATAGCTCAACATGCAGTGGCTTTTGAAAGCATTGTTTTACAATGCCGTGCTGATTATGTAGCTGCTGTGCGCTGCTTGCCAGAGAGAAGCACCGCGCCTTAGCATTGTTTTTTGTAATGCACTATAATTTTTGCGGTTACAGTCGGGCTTTATTGGAAAAGGGTAGAACCTTGCAGTGTCTGCAACCTGCAGAAAGTGCCTTGCCTTGCGGAGCTCCCAAGTTGCAACAACAGACGTCCTCTTAGAAGTTTTTGACCATGTGAAAAAAGCAGATATGGAATTGAAGATTTTTTTGTAATTGACATTAAGACTGCACCTAGTTTCCAACAAGGTTCTTTCAAGTGCGCACTTCGCAGGCGGAGAAGTGCTTTCAGCAATTCAATTCATCTTGAAACAAGCTGGATGAGCTTCAGGGGAGGCCCGCTCAAGCGAAGCCAGAATTGCTGGACTTTTCCAGCCCTACATTTGGAGTCGCGAAGCTTGCGATTTCACCAACAGTGCAAAGCCTCTTGAACCGTCATTTGTGGGGTTTCGAGACAGAAACTGAAGCCTTCCAAAGCCTTCCTTGTGGGTTCGGAGCTTACAATCTTACCGTAGTCTCTGCACTCTTCTGGTCTGTAGTTCCTGCAGCTTGCAGCTGTCCCTGTTATCTTGTGCTTCACGTTGGTAGATTTCTCGGCTTGCGCGTGTCATCCTTGCGCAGGGGCCATGCTAATCTTCTCTATCTCGTTTCTCCACCTTCGGAAAGCACACGGCAAACGAGAGTGCCTCAACTGCTGAAGCAGTGCGAGCTTCGCGAGAGCATGCTTTGATTCATGCATGCTTTCACTGAAGAAGTGTTGACACCGTTTGGGACATGACCTGGACTGCAATGCTAAAGGCAGCTCCATGCACAAAAACCGTGCATGGGTCCCGCCTCGCCGTTCATTTAAACTTTTAAAACCTAAACGGGGTGTGGGACCCGGCCCTAGAAAAATGGGACCCGGGTGGACCCAGGTGGGACCCGGATGGGACCCGGTGGGACCCGGTGGGACCCGGATTCGATCTGGCTAGCAAAGTATGGGACATGTGACAACCAGATGAAACTTCTTGTGTGGGAAACATGGGATCCGGTGACACCCGGATAAGACCCGGCGAGCAAAAAAACGGGATTCGGTGACGCAGAAGGTGGGACTTGGATGGGCCCGGTTGGGACTCCTCGCAAAAAGCGGGACCTTGTGACCGCTCAGATGATGTGGCCTCAAAACCACACGTTGATGTGGCTTGAGAAGCACACGTTAAGTGGCCTTGATGTGGCTTCAAAACCACACGTTTGTGGCTTATGTGGCTTCAAAGCCACACGTTTGTGGCCCGGATGTATTAAAGGGGTCACCAGAAGCCTCGGACCTGAACGAACACGTGGGCTGCCTTTCTTCTTTCTTTACTACAGAGAATTCTAAGCCGGAGCTGGCTCCAAGTCCACTTGCTGGAGCTAGAAAAAGGCTTCAACAAGCTTCGATGATCTTGCAAGCTATTGGCTATTGCTGACTCCATAGAGCCATAGATCTTGGCAATCCTAGACAGGAGCTTCGATGATCGTGTCGCAGCGATGCATCCTAATAAACGTCAAAGATCTCGATTGGCTTAAAAAGATCCTCGAGATACCTCGATGACATTGCAAACTGACACTGATCTCCAGTGGATATAGAAGCAGGATGAGCCCAAGAAATGATGCTGCGGACGACCCCGTTTCTGGGCCCACGAAACGAAAGCAATTCTGGCTTCGCCACAATGGGCCTCCCCAGTACTGAATTCTGCCTCTAGCTTGGTGACGCCGGAGGGTGTCATGCTGCTCTGCGAACTTTTCCTCATCCACCGGCTGAAGTAACTCCTGGCACAAGGCGACGTGAATCATAGCTCAACATGCAGTGGCTTTTGAAAGCATTGTTTTACAATGCCGTGCTGATTATGTAGCTGCTGTGCGCTGCTTGCCAGAGAGAAGCACCGCGCCTTAGCATTGTTTTTTGTAATGCACTATAATTTTTGCGGTTGCAGTCGGGCTTTATTGGAAAAGGGTAGAACCTTGCAGTGTCTGCAACCTGCAGAAAGTGCCTTGCCTTGCGGAGCTCCCAAGTTGCAACAACAGACGTCCTCTTAGAAGTTTTAGACCATGTGAAAAAAGCAGATATGGAATTGAAGATTTTTTTGTAATTGACATTAAGACTGCACCTAGTTTCCAACAAGGTTCTTTCAAGTGCGCACTTCGCAGGCGGAGAAGTGCTTTCAGCAATTCAATTCATCTTGAAACAAGCTGGATGAGCTTCAGGGGAGGCCCGCTCAAGCGAAGCCAGAATTGCTGGACTTTTCCAGCCCTACATTTGGAGTCGCGAAGCTTGCGATTTCACCAACAGTGCAAAGCCTCTTGAACCGTCATTTGTGGGGTTTCGAGACAGAAACTGAAGCCTTCCAAAGCCTTCCTTGTGGGTTCGGAGCTTACAATCTTACCGTAGTCTCTGCACTCTTCTGGTCTGTAGTTCCTGCAGCTTGCAGCTGTCCCTGTTATCTTGTGCTTCACGTTGGTAGATTTCTCGGCTTGCGCGTGTCATCCTTGCGCAGGGGCCATGCTAATCTTCTCTATCTCGTTCCTCCACCTTCGGAAAGCACACGGCAAACGAGAGTGCCTCAACTGCTGAAGCAGTGCGAGCTTCGCGAGAGCATGCTTTGATTCATGCATGCTTTCACTGAAGAAGTGTTGACACCGTTTGGGACATGACCTGGACTACAATGCTAAAGGCAGCTCCATGCACAAAAACCGTGCATGGGTCCCGCCTCGCCGTTCATTTAAACTTTTAAAACCTAAACGGGGTGTGGGACCCGGCCCTAGAAAAATGGGACCCGGGTGGACCCAGGTGGGACCCGGATGGGACCCGGTGGGACCCGGTGGGACCCGGATTCGATCTGGCTAGCAAAGTATGGGACACGTGACAACCAGATGAAACTTCTTGTGTGGGAAACATGGGACCCGGTGACACCCGGATAAGACCCGGCGAGCAAAAAAACGGGATTCGGTGACGCAGAAGGTGGGACTTGGATGGGCCCGGTGGGACCCGGTTGGGACTCCTCGCAAAAAGCGGGACCTTGTGACCGCTCAGATGATGTGGCCTCAAAACCACACGTTGATGTGGCTTGAGAACCACACGTTAAGTGGCCTTGATGTGGCTTCAAAACCACACGTTTGTGGCTTATGTGGCTTCAAAGCCACACGTTTGTGGCCCGGATGTATTAAAGGGGTCACCAGAAGCCTCGGACCTGAACGAACACGTGGGCTGCCTTTCTTCTTTCTTTACTACAGAGAATTCTAAGCCGGAGCTGGCTCCAAGTCCACTTGCTGGAGCTAGAAAAAGGCTTCAACAAGCTTCGATGATCTTGCAAGCTATTGGCTATTGCTGACTCCATAGAGCCATAGATCTTGGCAATCCTAGACAGGAGCTTCGATGATCGTGTCGCAGCGATGCATCCTAATAAACGTCAAAGATCTCGATTGGCTTAAAAAGATCCTCGAGATACCTCGATGACATTGCAAACTGACACTGATCTCCAGTGGATATAGAAGCAGGATGAGCCCAAGAAATGATGCTGCGGACGACCCCGTTTCTGGGCCCACGAAACGAAAGCAATTCTGGCTTCGCCACAATGGGCCTCCCCAGTTGCAAATCCGCTGGTTGTGGCATTTAAGGTGAGCGTGCAGCTGCTTTGGACAAGACTTCTGGCTTTTCAATCTTGCGTCTGCATGATGCCCAAAACTGCGGGAACAAAGGCAGGCAGGCGCACGCCCGAGATCCAGCTGGTTGGCCCCGAACATTTGCGATTTGCGACCCCAAAAATGGGGCCGTTTCGCGGCCCCGAAAACAGGGCTGCGACATGCGCCCGGCCTCATTAAATATATAGTTTGAGCATGAGTTGGAGGCTTGGAACCCCGACCCCAAAAATGGGGCCGCCAAACGGCCCCATTTTGGGGGGTCGCGAATTCTTCTACTTTGAGGCACGTCCGCCTGACTGCTACACAACAGGCGACTGTGGCACACAGGCGCGCGTCCAGCTTGGAAAAAAACAAGCTTTCAGGATTAAGGCTTCCAAGCCGAGCCTTGCTTTCTTATAGAAGTACATTAAATCAACATGAAAGAAACGGGCACAGGGGAGGCCCGCTCAAGCGAAGCCAGAATTGCTGGACTTTTCCAGCCCTACATTTGGAGTCGCGAAGCTTGCGATTTCACCAACAGTGCAAAGCCTCTTGAACCGTCATTTGTGGGGTTTCGAGACAGAAACTGAAGCCTTCCAAAGCCTTCCTTGTGGGTTCGGAGCTTACAATCTTACCGTAGTCTCTGCACTCTTCTGGTCTGTAGTTCCTGCAGCTTGCAGCTGTCCCTGTTATCTTGTGCTTCACGTTGGTAGATTTCTCGGCTTGCGCGTGTCATCCTTGCGCAGGGGCCATGCTAATCTTCTCTATCTCGTTTCTCCACCTTCGGAAAGCACACGGCAAACGAGAGTGCCTCAACTGCTGAAGCAGTGCGAGCTTCGCGAGAGCATGCTTTGATTCATGCATGCTTTCACTGAAGAAGTGTTGACACCGTTTGGGACATGACCTGGACTACAATGCTAAAGGCAGCTCCATGCACAAAAACCGTGCATGGGTCCCGCCTCGCCGTTCATTTAAACTTTTAAAACCTAAACGGGGTGTGGGACCCGGCCCTAGAAAAATGGGACCCGGGTGGACCCAGGTGGGACCCGGATGGGACCCGGTGGGACCCGGTGGGACCCGGATTCGATCTGGCTAGCAAAGTATGGGACACGTGACAACCAGATGAAACTTCTTGTGTGGGAAACATGGGACCCGGTGACACCCGGATAAGACCCGGCGAGCAAAAAAACGGGATTCGGTGACGCAGAAGGTGGGACTTGGATGGGCCCGGTGGGACCCGGTTGGGACTCCTCGCAAAAAGCGGGACCTTGTGACCGCTCAGATGATGTGGCCTCAAAACCACACGTTGATGTGGCTTGAGAACCACACGTTAAGTGGCCTTGATGTGGCTTCAAAACCACACGTTTGTGGCTTATGTGGCTTCAAAGCCACACGTTTGTGGCCCGGATGTATTAAAGGGGTCACCAGAAGCCTCGGACCTGAACGAACACGTGGGCTGCCTTTCTTCTTTCTTTACTACAGAGAATTCTAAGCCGGAGCTGGCTCCAAGTCCACTTGCTGGAGCTAGAAAAAGGCTTCAACAAGCTTCGATGATCTTGCAAGCTATTGGCTATTGCTGACTCCATAGAGCCATAGATCTTGGCAATCCTAGACAGGAGCTTCGATGATCGTGTCGCAGCGATGCATCCTAATAAACGTCAAAGATCTCGATTGGCTTAAAAAGATCCTCGAGATACCTCGATGACATTGCAAACTGACACTGATCTCCAGTGGATATAGAAGCAGGATGAGCCCAAGAAATGATGCTGCGGACGACCCCGTTTCTGGGCCCACGAAACGAAAGCAATTCTGGCTTCGCCACAATGGGCCTCCCCAGTTTTCTCATCAGGTTGGGTACTGTCATCGCTCATTGGCAGTTAGGATAACGTTTATTGGCACTTTATCAAACGTTCGATGTTACACGTGTTGACGTATTGCTTAAACTGTCAATGGGCGTGCAGTGCACAAGGTTCAACGCGAAGAGCTTCTAACCACGTTTGTTTCCAAGTGCAAGCACGAGACCGAACGAGAGATAGCGGCCTTGCAGACCATGTTTGAGCTTTGACTCGCCACCGAGGCGCAGGCCGCAACCCTCTTCTCCTAGGAACTTTTCAACCTTGTGGAAGAATGAGTGTCTAAACTGGACCGGACATCCGAGCTTTCTATGTTGCGGCAATACTGGAGGAATACCCGCGCTCCACGCTGCATGGTTGCCTGGGAGCCCTCTGTTGCTGCGTGGCTGTTGGCGTGTCTCCTTCTAAGATACATGTTGGACGGCGCCGCGCAAGTTGATCTTCTTGCTCGGAAACTTCGGAAGGGCAGTCCAACATCAGTTCAAGTTCTTGCTGCAACTGACTGCATTAATCTTCGCGCATTGGCCACGCAGTATTTGGCGGACGCACCCACTTTGCCAAAGCGTGGTGCTACTGTGGGGGTACTCTGATGTGTTCTACATTTTTTGTTGTTTTCCGGGTCCCGAATGGGCTCGTAAAGCTCGTCGAAAGTGTGGCAGGGTAGGGAAGCCCTGGACAGAGGTTTTCAGGCCTGGAGAAGTGTTGGGAGGGACTTGGCAAGGCTGCGGTGCATGAATAGCAGACGCCTTCAAACAGTGCCCGAATAGTGCCCGAAATAGTGCCCGAACTGGTGCCCGAATGAACCTTCATAGTGCCCAAATGATTTTTTGCGAAGAAAAAGGAGATTTTCTTCCTTTACGAAAGGAAATGTATTTGGGCACTATGAAGGTTCATTCGGGCACTATTTCGGGCACTATTCGGGCACTGTTCGGGCACTATGCTAGGTGGAGACTTGGGCGGCATTATCAGGGCGAAAGGTTGGGAGGCTTGCAGGACCACCAAAACACTGGAAATGCGCACAAAGAATAGGAATTTGTCTATCTACAAGTTTACGGGGGCCTTGGCCATGCGAGGGTTTAGGGAAAGATCAGGCAGGACTTCGGGGAGGATCTATAACGAGAATTTATGAAGGAGTTATGGTTTGTATCGAGTGCAGCAGCAGTCAGTCATTGACAGTCTTCTTGTTTGCATATTCTGAAACCTCCCCCCCGCCCTCAATTTCAATGTGTGCCGCAATGTGTGCCGCAATGCTCATTGGGCGCTTCTATGTAAACATTGAATTTGGGGGGAGCGGGGGGTCTGGAAGGTTTCAAGATTTGTGGACAAACAATTCCAAAATTGTACTATCGCACAAGGCCATTTTCAGTGTTCGAAAAACCACGAAAACTGTAGGACGCATTAAGGTACCCCCATAGTCAGTTGCCGCCTTGCTTGCCATGCTGTGGTATTTATGACAAGTAGTTGTCATGACATCATGGTCAACAGTCTCAAGCTGACCACGCACAGACCCCGCGCATAGCTACAAGGTTGTTTTTCGAGCAAAGTTCCAATCCAATTGGGAGCGTCTTTGTCCAAAGGTTTTCGATCCATTCTAGAGCCCATTTTCGAGCTCCAAAAACGAAGCCCAAAATGGGGTCTCCCCTAATAGTTTCCAATCAGGCGGTCTCAGCTTTGGGAACCAATTTTTGGCCTCAAAATGGGGACCAACCCGAGCTCAAAAACTGCGGAATTCTGCGAGGGAGACGTGTTCGTTTTCGGCGGAAGACATCTGCCCGCTGCAACTGCAAATAGGGGCCCGGATCAGACATAGGTGGGAGAATGGCGTTGTTGCGCTCCACCATCCTTGTGTGAACCCGGATATCTTCACTCATCCTGCGATTTATCAGGGACGCTTTCGTATTTACCTCCCACTTTCTGAGGAGGCCCTGGGGCTCAAACCGGCGGCGGAACTCAGTCTGCAGCCTGCTGGTCTACTGTCCAGCGCCTTAGCCAGGGTTAGACGCCGAGATGGTTACGACCTACGCGCTGCGTTGGCAGTTTGGTTGCCGGGGCCAAAGCGGATCACCATGTACAACCCCGAAGGCTTTATTTGTTGGGGAGTCATACAGTCAAGGGCCGGCACGCGGAGATCATCAGACGGAACTTCGCAGACGTTCCCATGAGCTCCGGCAATTACCCGCCCCACACCCTTGGACAAGATCTACATATATTGAGGACTGGGTTGCTGCTGCCAGGCAGTTCGTAGCCCTGGGTGGATTGGCTGGTGGTCTCAACTATAAGTTCTTGGGCCCTCGATTGGCCCCGGATTACCACAAGCGCTCGCCCACGTACCACTACGATGCACAGAAGCTGAAAAAACGCCATGACGCGGGCGACTGGACATTTCTCTACAGTCTCAATGACGTTCAGATGGGCGACCCTGCTTTATATCGCAGAATCCTTTGGGAGCTTGCCGTGTATTATTGGGGACGACGGGCTCCGCATGTCTACCTCGCACTAAGGTGATGTGACCCCCAGGGTCCGGGCGTGCATCTACACTATAGCGACCCGGCTCGTAATCTCGCTGTTGCTTGTGACATGCATCGGCCCCTGCGCAAGGTGACACGCACAAGCTTCGAAGAGAGCTTGGCTTAACCATAAACTATGCCACTGACTGTGGCTCAAGATGCAACAAATTCTCTGAGCGGATCATGGGGGTTGGGGTTATTCCGGGTTTGGGATTGGGGTCCCTTCCTGGTATCCTCGTCCTTCCTCTTCCTGATAACCGAGACCCGAGCCCGTCTTCAGGGTTTCAGGGAGGGATTAGTTCGTTCAGGGATTCAGGGCTAGGAGGTGAGTGAGGATTGAGGTGAAAGGCATCTCCGATGGCGGGGGATTTTAATGATGTTCCTCGATGTCTCCCTTCTCCGACTCCAACTCACTTCAGCAGAATATCAGACGGAAGCCCTAACCAAGAGGTTAGGAGCCCAAGCGCTCCAAGCCATCACTCCGCAGCACTTGTCGCAGCAGCACAGCATCAGCAAGACACCTTTGTTTCTGGCCAGGACAGAGGAGACATGACTGATGTTTTAATGTCAGGAGCAGATTTCTTGGTCCGGCAAATGCACGAGATCAGGACAGCGAACGGCGACGTGATTCAATTGATGAGGCAACTTGAGGGGACTCAATGGAACATGGTAGCCATAACCGACATTGAACAGGTGCACCAGAATCTCGAAGGGCTACGCCTAGAGACGGAGCGCCGGACGAACTTGCTTGCGACAGGTTTAACTACGGTTGTAGCTGGAGTTGACCAGTTACGGGAGGCCGCAGTGCAGAGTAGCCAAGCGTACGGATCCTTGAATCAGCGAGTGGCTGAGTTGACAGAGAGCATGAAACACCTTGCCCAAAGAGTCGATGGCGTTGAAGGACAAGTGTTTCTCCATGAGGCGATGAGCCAGCGATTGACCGAGCTGAATGATCGTGTGCTTGGTTTGGAGTCCCGGGGTTTAGCTAGTGGCGAAGCTGAGCGGGAAACCTTATTGAAGCACAATAAACTTGAATCGGACAAGCTTTGGTTGAGGATACTTGACCTACAGGAGGTCGTTCAGAAGCTCGAGTCCAGACCCCTTGAGGAGGAGAATGGACGATCAAAGGAGCTTGCATCGGTCATGGCGCGAGTTGTGGAAACTGAGCGGATTTGCAAACAGCTGCGTGCGAGAGATGAGGAGATCCAAGGTCACCTGAGTCATATCTTGAGCCGCGAGCCAAAGCCAGATCCTGTAGTACCCACGCAGGCGCATGAGGTGCAAGATAAGGGGCCTAGCGGGGTCCAAACATTCAACATGACGAGTGGGACGCCACTCCAGGATCAAACGGATGCTGATAGAGATCAGTGGTGGGATGCCTATGACGAGAAGCCAATACAAGACTGGTATAGGGACCCACCTGGGCTGGGTAACGGTTCATGGGCACCAAGTGCTCCACCTCCTGCCCTACCTCGTGAACTTGTGAAATCGGAGACATCTTCAGCTGCAGGTCATGCCTTGCAATTGGAGTCCAAAGATCTGCGTGTCCAAGGCGGTCAGTGGAAGCTTCTCAAGGAGTTTCCAAAGATCGATGAACCGAGAGGCCAAGCGTGGGAAAAGGGGCTGCAGTTTGCCCAATATGCCACTGAGATGGTCTCAGTCGCGAGTTGTGTGGGATCAGGTTTCGCTCGCTTCGTGAGGTTTCAGATCGACCGCGCATTGGAACGGTTTAAAACAAGAATGGATAGAGGAATCAGTGACTGGGATTTGATACCGACAACACCTGCTGGATGTGACGAGTTTGAATCTCGACTCTCCATGACTCTTTTATCGCAAACTACGGATGAGATCAAGCGTGGAGTCATTGAATCGGCAGCGGGTCAGGTTGTTCCATCACTGGCTATCCTTGAGGCCATCCTTGAGCGATTCCAACCTGGAGGAGTGGAAGAGAAGGCATCCTTGACGAGCTTTTTGCGAAATCTGCCTCATGCATCATCCTTCACAGAGTGTTTGGCAACGCTGCGTAGGTTCAAGTTGGCAAACTCGCGAACATCAGCTCTAGGACTACCTAGCCACCCTCCTCATGAAGCGATTGCATCCTTGAATAGCCTTGTCAAAGCCTTGGAGAAGAAGAACATTACTCTGAGTACTCGCTTGAACTTGTTACGGCTTCGCCCGGAGATAATGAATCCTACGGAAGAGGGTGTGAGTCTCTTGTTGACGGCGATTGAATCAGAGGCGAGGCGCCTTGCTGCTGAGGAGTTTTCCAAACCTGGTCAATCCAAGGGATATGAGGCTGGTCATGGTGAGTACGAGATTACAGCGGCCAAGGGCAAAGGCAAGGACAAGGGCAAAAAGGGGAATGCATCAGGTGACACCAATTTTATTCCTTGTGCCTTCTTCAACACGGAGCGGGGATGCTTGAAGGGAAAGGATTGTGAGTACATGCATGCCGCGCCTAAGGGAGCAAAGGCTAAGGGGAAAGGAAAGGACAAAGGAGCAAAGGGACATGAAGCTAAGGCTAAGGCTAAAGCAAAACCTGATGCAAAGGC
This sequence comes from Symbiodinium sp. CCMP2592, assembly GCA_905221615.1. NCBI lineage: Eukaryota > Dinophyceae > Suessiales > Symbiodiniaceae > Symbiodinium > Symbiodinium sp. CCMP2592. The sequence goes on from CAJNDT010000441.1 coordinate 95,397, forward strand.
AAAAGCAGCAGCTAAGGAAGCTGAGGCTAAGGCCAAGGCAAAACCGGATGCAAAGGCAAAGGCTGCAGCTCTTGTCGGCGCCGAGGCGAAATCTGCAATGACCATTCGTGTGCAGGCGAGCATGGCCATGTGCGAATCCGAATCAAACTCAGATGATCACAATTCTCCTTCGGAACTTTCCGAGATCGACGGCGTTGGGAGTGATGATCTTACTCCAAGCGAGTTCGGTGATGAGCTTCAGGAGGAGAGTGATGATGAAGTGGGCTGGGTTTGGAGTCTACGGTTGACTGGTTTAGAATGGAGAATGTGGACTAGCCCGGGAAACATTGTCATCAAGGCCCACGCGGAGTTCGAACATCTTGAGAATTATCAGAGGCTTGAACAGGGAGTATGGCAATTACATCGGACGGGTATGCTAGATGAGCTGCCAGCTGTCTTGAACGAGGAATGGACGGTGAACGCTGTGCACCCTGTGTATGTCTTAGATCCCGTCACGAGAGTGTTCAAGAGGGCGGAAGCCTTCGAACTTGAGCGGGGAGATGATCAGTCGAAGCTTCGCTTTGTTGTAGCGGTGGACAGAAATCGACCGTATGTAGAACCGTGGACTGAGGATGCATGGGTAAGTGAATGTTTGCGGTTCGGTTTTGGCACTTCCAATGTTCATGTCCAGGATCGGATTCCACTCGAAACCATGTTGATTGGACACGGGTTTGGCCACTTAGCGGAGACCCTGGGTTTGCTAGGAGCTGAGTATGCGGATGACCTTGCAGTTCTGGGCCCTCAAGACTTGATTGACAATGGGATTCCACGGCAGGAGGCTGAAGACTTGTTTCAGCATGGAGGTGTCATGTATGAAGTTCACACTCCCACTGGAGTTCGAGGTGTTCCTGGAAATGAAGACCGGATTGAGGAACTAGCATTTTCTCTTTATGCGTCATGGCAGGCGGGAGATCCGGTGAGTGATGAAGAGTATGATGCTGAAGTACAGCAGAGGTTCCATCGTATGATCCGTAGAAGGCGCCAGGGCTTTGCGAACATGTGTTGTGTTTCCGCTAGTCGGGTTGAGGGTGATAGCATGGTTCTTGTGGACAGCGGGGCTAATGAAGTTCTTCGCCCTCAGACTCGGAGCCAGCCGGGCGATACGCCGCTTCAAGTCACTCTTGCGTCAGGGTCGCATTGCAAAGCCACCATGAACAAGCATGGAGAAGTGTGTATGATCTCAGAGAATGGGGTCAAGGGAGAGTGGATCGTAGGTGTTAGAAAGATCATTGATTTAGGAGGTTCATTTCATTGGGACCCAAAGGGAGCCACAATCAAGTATCCCCATCCTTTTGAGCATGGTAGGATCATGACGGTGGAGTGCATTGTCGCAAATGGTCTGCCTTACATGCGATGGTCGGATTTCAAACTTGCGCGCATTGCACTCTCCAAACACTACAGAAGCCAGCTGAAAGAGAGTAGCGGAAACAAAGCCGCCATTGAATCATCAGAAACCTTCTCAGGACCTGGGGCAAAACATCCGGAAAGCCACATTGTAGACTGGGATGATGTTCTGGAGTTTCAGGAGGAGTCTGGGGATTTTATTCGGGGTTCAAAAGGTGTCGCGGAGGTGACGAGCGAGGCTTACGCGGAAGCTTTGCTTGGCAAGGATTGCTTGGAACATCAGGAGATTCTTGAAGCTGTAAGAATGGCACGCTTGAAACCCATGACCATTCGTAGGAAATCCAAAGTGATTGGCGAACCTGAGGTTGTGAATCTGTGGGTTTTCGGAGCTTATGTCAAGGGCGGAATTCATGGAGTCACCCGGGTTAGCAGGGATCATCCGATGCTGACGCGACTGCTTGCTAAGTACATGCGTCAACATACCGAGGGTCCTTTCGCTTCGCTTGTAGTCGCTGAGAATGTTGCTTTCAAGCCACGTAAAGATCCCAATGACGGTACTTTTGCATCAACGATTGTCGGCTTGAGTAGCTTCAAAGGCGGCCATTTGTGGACCGAGTGTTCGCCATGTGATTGTGAAGAGGACAAGGTCGTGTGGAGATATGTGAATCCAGACTGTGAGCCGATACCTGGACAGTTGAACAGATTGGACGGTGGAAGATCAGCCACGTTCTGTGGTACCAGGTGGCACGGAACCGAGCCATATGTTGGTACAAGGTCTGTGTGCGTCTGTTACATGCCGAGAAATTGGCGAAGCTTGGGATCCGGGGATCGTGCAGCACTTGAGTCCTTGGGGTTTGTACTTCCAGAGGATCGCGTTGAAAGCATGACCGAGTTCATCGAAGCCAGTGAGACAGAAGTATCCGTGTTCAAGGCCATGACCGTCGAGCCTGAGGACATTCTTTTGATTCCTGAAGCAGGAGTCACTGTTGAGGAAAGAAGAACGCTCAAGCAGAAGTCTCACAATCAGCATGAGCAACACATACCATCACAACACACACTCTCAACTCCTCCACTCCCTGATGTTGATGATGAAGATGATGAAGGGGATGAGGGTTGTTTGGAAGGTGGGATGCGTTGTAGCGAAGTGTTAGTTAAAGAGAGTGCTGAGAGAGAGAGCGCGGAAGAGAGAGAACCATGGCTCTGCGTTTCTGATTCGACCTCAGAGCGGCTCACTGAAGAAGATGAGATTCGGAAATGCTGCCGTGAAGGCCTGTATCATCCAAAGAGTGAATCCAGCATCAAGGCCAGGGGACATCGAAGGCCCCATCGCAAGATTTCCGGAAAGGATGTGCAGAACGGTGTGATTTCAATTGATCTCACTGGACCACATAAAACATCTTTTGCAGGACACAAGTACGCTCTGATAGCCTGTGCACATTTGTCTGAGGGCTTGGATTTGCCTTTTGCAAGACCGTTGAAGAACAAGGAGGCGGCCACCGTGACAGCTGCACTTAGGGATATCTTGAATCAACTTGTGTCTCTAGCCGAGGGGGAGCAGATCACTTTCAGGATTCATTCTGATCAGGGTCGGGAGTTCACTGCTCGCCTGTCCGAAGAACAGCTTAAGACATACAATCATTATCGTACCTTTGCGGTTCCGTATTCTCATCAATCGAACGGGCGAGTAGAGAACTTGATCGACCAACTTAAAACCTCTACGGCGACTATGCTCCTGAGGGGCAAGTTGGACTTGAGATTCTGGGATGAATTGATGGTTCATGCGGCGAAACTTCGCCGAATGAAGGCGTTGAACATGAGGATCCCCAAGGACATGCCAGTGCCGGGGGATTATGTGCTATCGCGCCTGGCAAGAGATCAGATGCCGGACTTTCAAGATCGCACGGAGCCTGGAATTTTCTTGGGTCTTTCGGAACATGTGGCGAATGGGTCAAAGGTGTTGGTTGAGAGGGATGGTCGTGTTGTGGTGCGGTTTGCAAGACTTCCCATTCTTCTTGATAAAGAAAGGCCACGTTGGAGGCTCGTAAAGAATCCCGGCACAGAGCAGGCAGCCTGGGTTTCAGATAAGGGTCAGATTGCGTGGACATCGCCGACATCAGATGAAATCTTGACTGTTGAAGAAAAGCTGGGGTGCAACGTCGCAAGTCCTGATGAGGTGTATGCTAAGTTGAACAACATCCTTGAGAAGACGAGGTCATCAGCTACAGAGCGGGAGATCTTCAACTTGTTTAACCACGGTGTAATTGTGGAAGTGTCGGGACAGGTGGAGGCGAATGCTATCCACGTCAAAGCCGCAAGTTCCCAGGATCCGCATGTTGCAGAACGTGGAGAGCGAGAGGTTAACAAGTACATCACTGCCACCGCCGATGAGGAGAAGCAGATGAATGATTCCGAGGCGATGGCAGAGTTGTTGGCCGTGAAGCAGCTCGCCACTGAGACGGTGACAAATGCAGTACTTACTGAAGGGAGTGAGAAAAGTATTAGAAAGTGGATCTCGAGCTTGGAAAAGGAACTTCAAAACATGACAGATCTTGATGTTTGGACGGTGTGTCATCAGGACAGTGTTCGTGAGCATTTCCAATTGGATGAGTCCGAGAGTCTTCCAGCTCCTTTGCCTATGAAGCTGGTCTTGACAAAGAAGCCAATCCTTGAGGGAGGAGAACAAATAGGGGACGTCAAGACTGGAGCAGCGGAGAGTGCAGAGGATGCTGAGTTGGATTCGTTCAAGGCAAGATGCCGATTGGTGGGATGCGGAAATTTCGAAGGAGCTCCAGGTGACGACCTCTCATCACAGAACATTGATGCAACGGCATTAAGGTACATGCTCCACGTGTGGGCCCGAAATCGTGATTGGATTGCAGGTGCTTTTGACATCAGCGCTGCATTCCTGAATGCAGTGTTAGAGCCGGGACATAGAATCACTCTGAAGCCACCGGGTTTGCTGGTGAGATTGGGTTACTTCAAGGCGACGGATGTCTTGATTCCCAAGAAAAGCCTGTATGGATTGAGATCGGCACCCCGGGCATGGGAAAGAGAGAGAAGTGAAAGGATGGACAATGCGATGATTGCGGAGGCTCCGGGTGACTTGTATGGCGACCTTCATCTTAAGCCTCACAGTTTGGTACCGGGATTGTGGAGCATCTACGATGGGAATGAGATTGTGGGAATGACGACTATGTTCGTTGACGATGGCCTCACCATTGGTCCACCGGAAGTGGTCATGCGAGTCATTGAGTACGTCCGCACGTTATGGAAAACTACGGTTCAAGGGTATCTGGGATGGCAAGATGAAGAGCTTGAGAGCCGTGGTGATTTGAAGTTGGAGCGAGTCAGTGAAATGATGTTCTTGGGACTTCGGATAACTTTGACTTCTGAAGGGGTATGTATGGACCAACACAAGTGGCTGAGTCAAGAGCTCAATCGGCGAGGATTTCTGCACTTGAATGGCTGTGATGCCCTACCTTCCTTGGACAATGCGCCGACTCAACCGGCTGAGAAGAATGCAAACTACCACAAGGCATTGAAGGAAGTGCAATCCGATATCGGATCACTCATGTGGATATCTCTTAGGACGCGCCCCGATGTTCAGGCATGCACCTCAATGCTAGCATGTTTGTCCACTGTTGATCCGGAGTATGTTCTGAAGTGCCTGAAGAAGGTTTGGAGGTATTTGCGAGGAACCTTCTGGCTTCGCTTGAAGTACACAGGAAGCCGTGAAAGGACCATCACAACGGCATCTGACGCAAGCTTCGCTCCACAAGGATCCCGATCAAGAACCGGAATCACATTGTTTGTGGGCGAAGATCTGATCTCTTGGAGATCAGTGAGACAAGGGCTGGTAGCATGGTCAACCATGGAATGTGAAACGGATGCGGCTGCTTCAGGGCTACAAGAAGCTTTCAGGCTCAAGACGATCATTGAAGAGTTGGAGGGGACACAGTATGAGATCCGGATGCTAGTCGATAACCTCAGCTGTGTAACCCTGCTGAACAAGCCTACATGGAACCAACTCGGTTGGCGCACACGGCATTTTGCCATCAGAGCGTCATGGATCCGAGACCAGCTCCGTGATGAAAGGGTGACTGTTCAACACTACGCGGGTCGAGAGCTTGTTGCTGATGCGTTAACAAAGGTGTTGCAGAGAACGCGTCTCAGGGAGATGAGACAACGAATGCAGTTGACATGATTTTGTGAGAATCCTGGAGGCTAGAAGCTGCATAGGTCAAGCCGTGGTGCAGGAACTGGCAAAGGGATAAAGTTCATCCGAATAATTTACATTAGACTTTTGGAGGCTTCGCCGAAGGAATAGTCCAGCGGGCCTTGCATGAGCGCTTTTGAGGGTGCCGGTTACCATGCATCACCCGTGGCAACCGCCAAGGAGGAGTGTTGCTTGTGACATGCATCGGCCCCTGCGCAAGGTGACACGCACAAGCTTCGAAGAGAGCTTGGCTTAACCATAAACTATGCCACTGACTGTGGCTCAAGATGCAACAAATTCTCTGAGCGGATCATGGGGGTTGGGGTTATTCCGGGTTTGGGATTGGGGTCCCTTCCTGGTATCCTCGTCCTTCCTCTTCCTGATAACCGAGACCCGAGCCCGTCTTCAGGGTTTCAGGGAGGGATTAGTTCGTTCAGGGATTCAGGGCTAGGAGGTGAGTGAGGATTGAGGTGAAAGGCATCTCCGATGGCGGGGGATTTTAATGATGTTCCTCGATGTCTCCCTTCTCCGACTCCAACTCACTTCAGCAGAATATCAGACGGAAGCCCTAACCAAGACTCGCCAATGGCTGCTCTGCCGGAACACCTTGCCGCGCCGATTGTTCTTAGAGCTACTGTTCAAGCAATACCAGTGCTCTTTGGGGCCCTGCCGTCGGATACCACCCGACAGATGATGCGTGCCATTGGTTCTCAGGAACGCAGAGCAGCTGCTCAGGTACTTAGGCAGCTATACGCGGAATTTCATAGCCGGGTTACCGCCTACTTGGCAACGCTCAATCTTCACAGCTTCCGAGCTTCGAGCGATTTCCAAGTTGCGCTGCGGCTCGGCGTTCAAATCCGCACCACTATATTGTGCAGCTTGACCTGGAGCTCGTTATTATCATCGCCTCTGTGTCGCGTATGGCATACAGAGTGGTTGCCTCTCTCTACAGGGATGCAGAGTTCGTACGCATGGTTGACTTGCAAGCTGCACTTATTGAGCTGCAGCTCTGGTCCTTTGCGTGCCCAGCCCTGTGGGGGGTACCCTATTTCTCCATGGAGCCTGTGTGCGCGCTGCCGCTTACACGGCTTCGGATGCCAATATAGGGACGCCACGCTGCGAATCATCGACCCTCGGGTCCTCTCTATCACTCTCCCCGGATTGGTAGGGGCCAAATTTTGGAGCGTACCTGCCTATTGGTCGATGCGGCTGCATTTTCCCCCTTACCGGGGATACATGATAGGCTCGGTTGCCGCTCTTGCGAGCAGCCCTTGCGATACCCAACCGGTGGGAAGCTGGGCATTGCGTTCTGCTGTCCTTTGATCGGGGAGGTGTCTTCTCGTGGGGTGCCACATTGGTACCCACGGCGCTCGCTATTTGCCACGCTTCAACTCCTGTGCGATGAGCCTCACGCGACTGAGGCGAACAACGGGAAGTCGTCGCAGCTTGTTGCGATGCCCTCTCTGTGTGCCCTTGCGACACCCATGCGGTAAGCTGGGCTGGACAGGCCTATGTGGACGACAGTTGCACCTACCCAACTTGCAGCGATGTGGTGTCGCACTATGCCCTTGCGATGCCCGTGTGGTAAGCTGGGCTGGACTGTTGTTGCAATCTAAGTTGGTTCTTGCGTGGTGGGCATTTGGCCATGCGCTAAGCTCTGCCCAGGCCATCGCCCCTAGGCTCTGCCTAGGCCATCCCTTAGGCTCTGTCGTAGGCTCTGCCTAGGCCATCCGCTAGGCTCTGCCTAGACCATCCCCTAGGCTCTGCCCGGCCATCCGCTGAGCCTCTAAGCTCTGCCTTGGCTATCCCAGCCCCCAGGCTCTGCCTAGGCCAGCCCCAGGCTCCGGCCATCCGCTGGGCTCTGCCTAAGCCATCCGCTAGGCTTTGCCTAGGCTCTGCCTAGACCATAAAAAGAAGTGTCTGCAGCCCCAAAGCTCTGCCTAGTAGGCTCTGTCAGCCATCCACTACACTCTGCCGAGGCCATCCTCTGGGCTCTGCTTAGGCCAGCCCCTAGGTTCTGCCTCGGCCATGCGCTAGGCTCTGCTTAGGCCATCCCTGGACTTTGCCTAGGCTTTGCCGAGGCCACCCTGGCTCTGTCTGTCCCTTAGGCTCTGTTGGCCATCCGCTAGGCTCTGCCTAGACCATCCCCAGGCTCTGCCAAGGCCTCCGCTAACGCTCTGCAGCCTAAGCTCTGCCTTGGCTACCAGGCTTTGCCTAGTTCCAGGTACGTGCTACTATCTGGCAAATTGACTTGGAAGCCTTACTGCAGCTAGCGCCGGTGTCACGGAGTGTCTGCCGGGTTATCCTGGCAGTATACGAGGGCACCGAATTCTTTCGTGAGGTGGATATCAGATAGGATCAGACAGCCATGCAGCCCTTGACTGTAAGCTGGCGGTGACTGGCCGGACGGCTCTACTTTGTTGTGGACATTTTGGGTGAGCTGCCCACTACGCGCTTCAGCCCTACCGAGCCAGAGTGATGCGGGCGCCGATTGAGTGCTGCCTGTACAGATCACTCGTGAGGGAAGATGGATTTTGGTCCCGTGTGCCACAAACGTTGCCCTTGCGAGACCCATGTGGGTGGGAAGCTGGGCTAAGGTGGCAGCTGCATCCATGGCTAGCGAACCTTGTTCCTTGCGGGCCTTCTTGCCTCACGTGTGTGGGAAGCTGAACCTGGGTACAGTATGCCGCAAACGATGCCCTTGCGAGTCCCACGCGATGGGAAGCTGGGCTACAGATGCAGTTGTGGCCATTGCTTGCGCGAACCTTGTTCCTTTCGGGCCTTGTTGCCGCCAGTTTCTTGCCTGTGCACCGCCCTTGCAAGACTCCTCTGGGAAGCTGGGCCTTGTGTGCTTGTCAACCGGCCTGCCGCCACGCGCGCCGGCCGCCAATGCAAATATTGCGAATGGATGCCATTGCGCGACTCAGTATCACTGAGAAGCAGGGCAACTGAGCGAGGGGCGTAGTTTTGGATCGAACACACTAGTCGAACGACCGCTGCCGGCTAAGTCTGCAAGTCGCGACTTGTTTCACCAGCAGATGCGTAGTCATGACTTTTTGTACAGTTTCTTATTGCCATTCTTTAGTTCTTACTGGGACCGAGTGCAGCAACGGCTGTCTTTGAGGCCCGCCCACGCCAAACAAAAAAAAAGCATTTGCGTGCTGCTAATGGATGGAGAGGTGTGCCGCGTGTCCCGGCCTCTGGTGTCCGGCCGGTCCGTAGCAAATTCCCCCAGCCCGGCTGCCGTGCTCAGCCGCCTCCGTAAACGGCACAGCGTCGCCAGAGACGCGCCGAACAATAATGAGCGGGCGCAACCAACTCGGAGCATCGGCCAAAAGATTGGTGGCAATGCGCACGACCACGATAAGGGCAGAGTGCATGCTGTTGCACGGTCCAACGCACGTTCTGCTCCAACACAGCATCGATGCAAACGAGTGCATACCCCACAGCCAAGACTGCGCTTGGTGGCTCGCGCCGCCAAAATTGCCATGATGTGCCCGATGACCGGGCTGGCCAGCAGTCCGGCGATGTGGCGACAAAAGGCTTCGCCCATGAGAGCTGCCAAGGTGTGAAACTCGTTCGGAACAAGAGAGTCACTGACGCGCCAGTTGCTGCGGAGGGCGTCCCGCGGATTGGCTCGTTCCGCCAACAAGCAGAGGTCTAAAATCCGCTTACGGAAGACCACATACTGTGCCGGTGTCACATCCGGGGTGGACGGAAAGCGCGGTGCCTGCGCCGCAGCCTGCCTGCAAGAAAGTGAGCACCAGATGCACTTCGGCCGAAAAGTGACATTGTGGCCGTGGCGCCGGCTGAGTGTGAGGTCGAACAGGCATGCCAATGGCAAGTGGCACCCGTGCCGCGGCATTTTCAAAACCTGTAAAGAGCACGTCGAGTGCCCCTCCCACTTTTGCACAGGAAAGGCTGCGCAGGGGATATTCCCACGGGTGCACCCCTCCGGCAAGGGGAGCTCATAAGAAAGTAGGCCATCGCCACCGACTAACAAGTAGGGCAGCTGTAGGGTTGAGACGATTGTGGCGTCTTTGTGCCCTCCGCCTTGCGTGTTTTCCTGTTGACCCGAATTGGGACCACTGATTCCACAAAGACAGCCAGGAGTTGTGCATGGCGAAAGTCTAACCGAAGCAGGCAGCCCTCTGGCGATGGGAGAACCAGCCAGTGTTCGGCACTGCGGACGGTACATTGAGGCATGATAAGCTAAGCACCCATGTGCCAAAGCTGAGACAGTCCTCCACTCGCAGGCTGACGCGGAGCGACGTGAAGGTCCGCGTGGTGTCCTGGTGCGACATCGCCTGTTCTCCTGCCCATTGTCCTCCAGTGCAGCGCCTTGGCTGTACACATGAAAGTGCAAAAAGTCGACGACACGTTCGAGAGACAGCTCCCCTAGGGCACGCTGGACTGGAGCAGGCAGCGGGAGGCTGACAGGCTGGTCACCATCGTAGCACCGGAGACGCACCTCCTGGATGATTGGTGCCGGCGAAGTTAGAGGGGGATGCCAGTCGATGTGCGCAGCTGCCGCTGGCTACTTCGAGAACGGGGACCGGGAGTAAAGATGTCAAGGTCTTCTGTCAGCAAGGTCATGATCTGAAGTTGGTTCCGCCGCCTGCAAATGTTATCCTGAACCAAAGCGAGTATGCACACTTTGATGTCAGCTGTGATGTATGTGGTACTCAAATCGTGGGTGATTTCCACAGGTCCACAGGTGTGATGTTTGTAAACTGGACTACTGCTTTGCTTGTGCGCAGACTAAGCCAGCTGGAAAGCGCAGGCGCGCGCGGCTGAGTTTTGGATTTTGTCTGCGATGTTATCTCGTCGCCAAGCAGGTGGAGGTAGCAGCTCCCATCTGCAGAACCGACGCCGAAAAGATGCGTCAGAGAAAAGAGGAAGTGCGAGGGTGACCTTCCTTCTGCTCATCTACGAGTCTGACAGTGGTGGGTTGTTTGACCTTCAGGTGGTTTCTGAGGGCGTCGGTTTGCGGTTCTGGTGTTTTCCTCGATGGCTGTTCTGAAACGTCTTTAGGTCCTGCAGTTTGGAGATCTGTGAAACCCTTCCTTGGACTCATCCAACCACCGAAACTCCCGAGCGCAGAGCGTGGATCGTACCACGAAGGAATTCCGCTTCTTGTGTTGCCATGTTGTGTAGTGAGGCTAAGCCAAATCATCATCGCTCCTAGCAGTTGCATCTTTCAAGACAGAATTCTCGAGCAGTCTGCTGACCTCGACCTGATCAGCGAGGTCACCGAGCTCGGCCCAAATGGCATCATCAAGCTCCGGCTCCCTTCCATTGTCGGGAAACCACAATCTGTCATCATCCTCGGCCACCTCCGCTTCCCGTGCACGAGGGACAAAATCTGCAAAGGTTTCTTTTTTTCCAAACACTTAAAATGTTTCGGTTTTCTTGTTGTTGCTGCTTGTTGTCTCTGCTTTGTTGTTTCTGTGCTGTTTTGGTTGTTGGGTTTTGCGTGGTGAACAACAAGGTAGGAAAGGCGGTGTTTGCTGGCAGCAGCAAACAGAACTCAGTGTGTGATCAATGATGCTTCCTATTGTGGAAAAATTGAAACATTGTTGATTTCGTTGAATTTTCATTGCTTGCAGTTTTGTGCAGAAGCTTCCAAAAGAGTTCAGTGACAGAATCCTTGCAACCGCCATGGATGCGAACTCTGAGGAGTTTGCGACGAAGGTTTGGTGCTCCAACAACCGTGCTCTTTGGTTTCTCATTTGGTTCCGAGGCAATGTTTCCGAGTCATAACTGGAAGTTCAGCCGGTGCATATTGCCATTTGCGCTCTTTTGTGGCAAACACTGGACGAGTGCAGCTAGGTGGGCAGGCAGATTGTGTTGTGGTTGTTGATGAAACTTGAAGAAGGTCAATGCTGGCGGGTTTGTTGGTCGTCCCACGTTTGGTCATCATGGGTTTTCTGGAGCTGCAGCTGTCTACTCGCAAAGCCACTGGTGCTTGCGCGCTGATTAAAATCCCAAATCGCAAGCAAAGACATGTGGCTCCTGGATCGCTCATTTTCACAGACCGTCACAAGCCATACCACTTTCTGTCTCGTCCGAGCAGTGGCTTTGTGCATCGGGCTGTGAACCACAACCGAGGAGAGCTTTCCCGCACGGAGTGCATCTTCGGAGAAGACGTCGTGGTGACCACCAACTCCGTGGAAGGCTCGTTTGGTCGGCTCAAGCAATATCTGCGACAACGCAAATATGGCAAGGTCGGGAAGCCAGCTTACGGTGAATTGCTGGCGGAGTTCATGTGGCGCCAAAGGTGTTCAGCTTTCAGAGCAGAGCCTTTACGGAATCTTTTCGGTGAGATCCAAGCTTGGCAGAACCAGCATCCACGACGTCCTGAGGCAGCCAGGTATCGGTTTAGTGCTTCATCCAACCGATTGTAGCGCTGGGCTTGACAGACTGTTCTGTCGGATTTCGGATTTCTCAAACTCGTGGGTTGGCTGAGTAAGCTTGCAGTCCTAAGTAAGCCTAGTTCATTGAATTTTGCGAGAACAAGACTTTCTGGCCAAGCTTCAGAACCCTTTCTCAGTCGACGACATTCCTGTGGACATCCTGAATGACTTTCAAAGCTTTCTGGACGACCCAGAAGATGTTCCCGCTGATCGCGGTGATGGTGTAAGCCCTTCAGAAAATGTTCCTGCTCATGATGGTCGAGATGCAAGCCTGCAGAGACGGGCGCCACCTTTGATGCAAGCTGCAGCCGAGCCTTCTCAACCTCCTGCCTTCAAGCCACCCTCGCCTTCCATCCCTTGTAACGTATCGTGAAAGCAGAGCCAAGTAGCGACTCCGACTTGGAAGTTCTCTACATTGAGCCTGCACCCAAACGACCAAGACGTTCTTCTGACCCCGTGGTGCCGGCGAAGTTAGAGGAGGATGCCAGTCGATGTGCGCAGATGCCGTTGGCTACTTCGAGTACGGGGACCGGGAGTAAAGATGTCAAGGTCTTCTGTCAGCAAGGTCATGATCTGAAGTTGGTTCCGCCGCCTGCAAATGTTATCCTGAACCAAAGCGAGTATGCATACTTTTAATGTCAGCTGTGATGTATGTGGTACTCAAATCGTGGGTGATTTCCACAGGTCCACAGGTGTGATGTTTGTAAACTGGACTACTGCTTTGCTTGTGCGCAGACTAAGCCAGCTGGAAAGCGCAGGGCGCGCAGCTGAGTTTTGGATTTTGCCTGCGATGTTATCTCGTCGCCAAACAGGTGGAGGTAGCAGCTCCCATCTGCAGAACCGACGCCGAAAAGATGCGTCAGAGAAAAGAGGAAGTGCGAGGGTGACCTTCCTTCTGCTAATCTACGATCTGACAGTGGTGGGTTGTTTGACCTTCAGGTGGTTTCTGAGGGCGTCGGTTTGCGGTTCTGGTGTTTTCCTCGATGGCTGTTCTGAAACGTCTTTAAGTCCTGCAGTTTGGGGATTTGTGCTAGCTTGTGATTTGTGTTTCCCACATGTGCGTGGATGTTAACAACAATTAGAAGTGTGAGACACGCTGTGGCTGTACGGGCTGGACAGTTCCTTCCAAAGGGCGTTTCTCACCGGTGGCGGTTTCCTTGTGCTGGTCAAATCCGTTGTTCGTCTGTTGCCTGCTGCATCTTCTTTCTTGCGGCAGAGATGCTGCAAAAAAGTTTCGACGGTTTCCTGGTGGGAGCTGTTTCCTACCGGTGGCCGTTTCCTGCAGAAGGCCGTTTCCTGTGGCAGGCCAGTGGCAGGCCGTTTCCCACGCCTGGCAAACCCCCCCCGGAGCGATTGTGGAGGCGAGCGACGTGCGTTTGTTGGCGTGGCAGTGCGGGAGCAGTTCGAAAATTTAGTTCAGAAGCTTCTCGGTAGCTGAGTTCGGAAGCTGCTCGGGAAGCCTTTCGGAGCTGAGTTGGAAGCTACTTGGGAGCTTAATTTGGAAGCTGCTCGGGAGCTCAGTTCGGAAGCTGCTCGGAAGCCTGGTCCACAACGAGCCGGCACGTTTCGGAGCTGTTCTAGACCTTGTTTGCAAGCACTTTAGAGTTTAGAGCCCCCAAGATTGCTTGAGCTGCAGCCTCTAGCCCGCAGAATCGACACCGCTTCGAAGTACCGACTTCCGACCCATGTCTCGAAACAAACCTCGTAGGATAACACAGAGTGGAAAACTGGAACACTCTCCCCAGAGAAATCAGACGTGTTTGATTTGGTTTGGTTTGACCTGAGCGCAAAAATCCTGTCGCTCCGTCGCAATGTGGGTTTTTTCAGGCATGAGGTGAAGCCGTGAGTTACTTGGGTTCCCCTGCCAGGGCTGGCGGCGCCAACGCGGCACAGCGTGGTTCCCTCCACCGATGGACGAAGCGGTGGCCGTAGGCGGCTCTCCCGTGGAGTTCGCTTTTCGCCAGTGGCGTTGTCAGATCATGGCTGACGTTTACGTGAGAAACGATACAAGAATTGTTGCCTCCGTGCAGAAAACGGATGATACACGGCGTAGTCACGCGGGACGTCTGAATGAGGGACGCCGGCACTCGCATCCAGCTGCCTTGGCCATTTGCCCTTGCGCGAAGCTCGACATACCGCTGGTGCAGCCTGCGGCCGCTCGACGTGCAGTGCAGTCTGCTAGTGATTGGTACGCATGGATTTGCAAGGCTCCCCGGGTGTAGTTGGAGACGCCTGGAACGTCGTACATTCCCAATGCTCAGCGCTGGAGGTGACACTGCGTGATGCAGTCCGTCCAGTGCCTCCTGATCCGAAGAGGTGCGCAAACAACAATGTACTGAACTGACCCTCCGCAACAACAAGTCAGCCACAAATCGAAGAGGTTCGGTCTTTGAACAATCGTTTCCGGTCAGTATGCACATTGAATAACAGCAACTGGGGCATTGACCGGCGGAAACCACTAGATATATGAGTTTGACGCAGAAGTGCAAACGCTGCATAACGCCTGAAAACGAGAATCGAGGTTATCGCATCAGCAAGCCTTCACACAAGGATCTGGCGGCTTGACATGGCTTGACAGATGGCTGCCAGGTAGTGGCCATGGGTGCTATAACGGTACAATATGGTACAATGATTGTCTGGCACGAAAAGACTGAATGATCCACCGCAGCAACTCAGAATCACCAAACGGAAGCACACGTCGTAAGTTTTAGCGTTCCAGCCAGGTGTGGCGCTGACCGTCAAAGAGCCGACACACACGAATGGCATGCAGCAGCATACTACGAGGAGCACCGCAGAAGGGGGGTGCAGAGGTCTCCTCGCTGAGGTGATGCAGAGTGTATCAAACGTACTCTCTGCACCTTTTGGCCTTGAGTTCTTTGATTCCCTGAACCCACATGCACAGCGTAAGGTTACTCACCTTCGTTCACTTGCCTGGCTTTCAACATTCCATTTCGCGGTTCCCGTCGTCCTTGCTGCAGGGGGTGGACGCTAGCGCATTGTTGCGATGTCAAGCCGCTTGTCGTGTTTGTAGTGCGTCGTGGGCTCGTCACGCGATGGCAGCCTCGCGCCCCGCGGCATGAGTTAAGTTCGCATTGCGATGGTGGCAAATGCGGCGGCCGCTTGCATCCCGCTTACAATGCGTCGGTGAAACGACAACAATCTGCGAATTGAAATCTTCTACCTCACGACGGCCAGGCCGCGCACTTCTGTTTTACACATTCAATCGCTGACCCCAGGACGGTTGTTGCGCAAGTCTTGCTGCTGCTGTCCATGTTCTTTCTGCCCGATTCTGCCCGCAAAGCGGGGGCGCTTTTCGTACAACGCACTCGCTGGCGCTCACTCGTTGTTGGGAAGCAACATAGGGATGAAACCGGTAAAGAGTCGCCCTCCGTCGCAAGCCGTTGCGGCCTACGATGTGCCACCTGTGATTGCATCGTGGTGCGACATCGTTACCGATATCCGAGCTCACGCTGCGCAAATGCTCTCAGGGGTTTTTCAACCCGGCAAGCTATGCTTGTTCAACGTACGGGATTCAAGCTGCGGACCCAAATTTTTTGTCGTCATCGAAAGATTTTGGCCGAGTTGCTCCGGCGCCAAGTGGAAATATGGTTCTGCCATGTTTTGCCTGACCGTGCTTCGGCAAAAAAAGCCCTGCAGTGTTGGCCAAATTTTGCAGCAGTCCCACCGTGTAGGCGTGTCACATGTGGGAGGCGAACTACCCAGGGCTACGATGGACCGGGCCACCACGTGCACGAGGCCACAAGAGCATGCACGCACCTTGCAAGCTTCTGGCATCACGCCGTGTTGATATGTGTTGACGCTCGCGAGACAAGACGAGATTCCGACCAGTTGACGAAGCGCCCTTTGCACCGTCGCTGCAGCGGTCACCCATCCATATTGTGCTGCGCCGACGAATGCTTGCCGCTTGTTTCCAACACTTGTGGTGGCTACACGCTAGCCTGCGGTCGTTCCCTCCATCTTCTGGGCGACATGCTGTGGCTTGATGTGCGGTGCTGCTTGCCCGAGAGCGCCCAACTCGTCGGGCATGCCTTGGTCCGCATGGCGCGCTAAATGGCAAACTTTCCGGTGGTCTGCGCTCCTTTCCTTTGCAGCTGCGAGCTCGATCGCAGCCAGCTTGTTGTCCTTGATCCTTACCGGCACAGCAAACGTTGACGGTCCCACCTCTGAGCGACATCCTCGCCGACTCGCCTTCCCAACCCCCGCTCGCGAGCCGTGTGGCGTGACTGCGCTCTGCGTGCGCCGCCTGCCGCTCTTTGCTGTAGACTGTTGCCTTGGTTTTCGGCTTTGCGCAGGGACTGAGCTGCTTTGGACGGTGGTAAACAGGTCCGTGGGGGAAGAAACGGCAAACCGTCGTCGATTTGGCATGGTCCTCAAAGGTCGGCAAGAACATGCGATCGTCAATATCGGAGTTGTGTGTCCGCTTCGGCAGCATGCTATTGAATTGAACTGTTTTGGCGTAGATGCTGCATGGTGCTGCCAACAGCCGAAAGCTCAAAAGACGCCTCGTTGAAATCCTTGAACGAACAGCGGGTTGTAACAGTGTACACTCTATGGAACCCAGCAACCAACTGACCAGAAATCCTAAGGTAAGCCTCGGCTTTGCACCAACCTCTGAAGGCGGCGCGGGTCACTCAAACACAGCAATATCGCAGCGATGAAATTTCAAGCAGCATATGGGATATCTACGAGCCGAGCAATCGTGGCGCTGCAGCTCAATCACCTACGAAGGCGAGGCGCCATGTGACGGGTTTTTTCGGGTTCCGGCATGTTCCGGCGCTGTTCCATGCAAGAGAAAAATGTGTTCCAGACATGCGTTCAGGCCGAATGCCCTACAGTACCACTTTCCCGAAGGAAGGTGGTGGGCCCAAGGGGCAGCACCAAGTGCGAGAGCAGCAGCCACATTGCATGTCCGGATATCGGACCAAACCGTTCCATCACCCGGCGCATGTTGGAAACCTCACCGAACCGCATTTTTGGCACAAGCGACGTGACGGCGGCTTTTCGTTTGCAGTTGTGTTGTTTCTTTTCCGACTGCGTGCGTTGGTTTGTATTGGTATTCTTGGGCCTGCGCTAGCGTAGCCAGCTGTTCGAAACAACTTCTTTGTTGTGGGCCTGCGATGCCTGCGCCAGCAGGTCGCCCAGGCATGTCCAAGAGCGATACAGCGTACGCACGCTGGGCCGCCACTGCCAGCATCCCTGACCATCTGTGGATGCTCGCCCGGCGGAGAGTCGCCCGCAGCCGTGCAGGTGCCGCTCTTTCGTTCTTGCCTCAAGGCTGGCGCAGTAGCAGAGTCCATTGCCCTTGTTGGAGGATTGATTGTTGTCATCGGGAATGCGCGCCAGCGGCAGCTGGAATAGGATGCTCGAGCCACCGTTGTCTCCCTGGATGGGCGGGGTGCTTACGACATCTTACGACTGTATCTCCCGGGGCGTTTCTGAGCAAATTATGCGAGGAGGCAGCTGCGCTCGGTGCCCTTCGTACGAGTTTTTTACGGCCAGACGTCGGAATACCAATGGTGGGACGCTGACGGGGTCCGCCACAGCATACGCCAGGCAGAGGGTTGCGAACAGGGCGACCCCTGCGCCCCTGCCCTCTTCGCCCTTGGCCAGCACGAGGCTTTGGTATGCTTTGGTCCGGGCAGACTCGCAGCTGCAGCATGACCTTTACGTTCTCCTGCCTGAGCACAGTCGTGCACGTGCCGCCATGGATTTGGTGACGGCAGCGGTCGAGACGCATGCGGGCTTTTCCGCCAACCTGGGCAAGACGCGTGTCTTCAACTACCAAGGTAGCCCGCCACCGCGAGGGATCGCGGATTTGGGTTCCGAAGTCTGGTGCGGCAGCCGGGCCCCACAGCAGCATGGCTTCGTAGCACTCGGCACCCCCATGGGCACGCCAGAGTACGTGCGCGCCTGGGGCGCCGAAAGACTCGAAGCGGAAGACGCGTTGCTTCGCCAGCTGCCTAAGTTGCCCGACCTGCAGTGCGCATGGCTCCTCCTTGCCTTCTGCGCTGCACGTCGCGCTAACCACATGCTCCGGACCGTCCCTCCCGACCTCAATGCGCCAAATGCCGCACGGCGTGGGTTTCCCGTTGGTCGGGGCTCCTCGCAGTCGCAGCACAGCGCGCCGTCGCAGCTTCCCTGTTGGAGCTCCCGCTCGCGGGTGAGTGTAATGTTGCCGGGGAGCCGCCGGATCTGCACGAGGTCCTCGCCGACGTGCGTTGGCAGCTTCCGTCTGTTGGCAGCCGCCAGGGGCCTCGCTAGTGCTCTGGTGTGTGCGCCTCCGTAGGGCCCGGTAGGCACTTCTGTCTGTGACTTTAGGCTGCCGGAAAAAGGTCCGCAAAAAAAAAAAAAAAATGCCGCCGCGCATGATGCAGCATGATGCAGCATGATGCAGCCATCTGGGGCACCATTCAGGGTTGTTTGGGCACAACCACGGAGGACGAGCCATGCCCCGCTATGCTACGGACTAGGGACATCGCTTTGCTCCCAATTAGCTTAGGAGGATTCAGGAGGTCTAGGACTATTTAAGACTGCCGCAAGCCACGCGCACCAGCCCCGCGGCGTACTGGGCGGCTTGGGCCGATGCCTTCACAGTGCTCCGCAAACGGTGCCCGGCCTTGGGTCCGCTGCCTCGCTGACGCGCGCGGCCCCGCAGGCCTTCGGACAGCTTCTGTGAGTTGGGGGTTGCTTGCAGCCCACCGGTCCGTGGGTATGGCTGTAAGCCACACGGCGGCTTGTGGCGGTAGGACAGCAACAGTGCCTGGTGAGCCGGCCCAAGGGTGGGCCAGCAGGACCAAAGGGTGCGCAAAAAATGCACCGGAATGTTTTTTTTCTTGTTGGACGGCCACATAGCGCTCGGGCGTGCTAGGGCCATGCCGGGACCGGCGCATACCGATGTGCCGGCCTTGGATGTGGTCTTGGACTTGGCCGGGCCGGACGGGCTGAGCCGCCTGCCGCTGCGATGAGTCGGCCCTGATAGGGGACCGACTTTTTTCTGTGCTTCTTGGAGCCGGACACAGCTGCTGGCGGAAGAAGGTGTATGAAGAAAATCTTTTCTTTTGGAATTGAAAGCGGCTTGCTTTGCGATTTTGCGGGGACAAGGGGTGTGAGCGAGATGCAGTTTTTTTCCTTCGATACGAACTTTCCAGGGCGGCAAAAACTTTCGGACGCGACGCCCGCATCTTTGTTGCTGTCACAAGCTCGCTTTTCCGAGCTCGTGCCATCAACCGTGGCACGAGCTCGGCAACGAAGTCGTCCGCAACGCTTCGTCGCTGACATGAATTTTAGCTTTCTGGTTGCTGATGGTTGCGCATTGAGGCAGTCGCGGACGGCTACCCTCTGAGGCACCAGAGGAAGCCCATCTCGTGTTTGATATTGTTTGATGCCACTTTGGGACCTTGCACTGCGTCAGTTCCTGTCCCGTGGCCAGTCCCCCAATTTTGAGCGGTGTCCTGATGACGAGCCGCCGTCGACATTGTAGGTAGGACTCCACGACTTCAGTAACCCTGGCAGGCCACCATTGCACGATCCTGGCTCCGGCCCATGCGTTCTAAGAATCATTTCCGGCGCCTATTCGATTGCTCGCCCAGCGGTTGAGCATGTCAAACTAACTGTATACTTCAACGTTCGTGTGCATGTCGTGTGAGTTTGCTTTCGACCGGGACCGCAACAACGTTTTGGAGCAGCCGCATGTTTCGTCGGGGGGATTCAGGGGTGTTTCGTTCTTTGCATAAGGTTACATGGGCGTAGCAGAGATGCGTGCCGAGGGTGTGCCGCAGCTGATTATGCTCCACACATTTTTGTATTGAGGAAGCATCATGGCTGAAACGAAGACGGAGGCACTTTGCTCTTTGCACTTTGCCCGTTCGAGTCACGAAGACTACGGTCCTTCCATGACAAGGGAACGGTGGGGTGTCTTATTAATCGTGTGAAGCCATCGCGAACTGTACAAAATCATTTCGCATTGAAGGCCGAAGACGGAGGCCGGCAATTGGTTTAATTTGGTGGGTTTTCAAAAGTGCACACCGGCCTACCGGAATGACATCGTGCCGTGACTGGTTAATGTTTTGTATTGTTTCGTGATATTTGTATGGCCGATCTCGAAGGAGCAAAACATGAGAAAAGCTATAAGGCAAGGTGCAGTGACAAAGATGACAACACAGCACTATGACACATCCAGAAAGTTAAACGATTGAACGTTGTGGTGCTTGACACCGGTGACTAACTCATACTGGCCTGAATTGTCGCTGTGTTTTTTCCTTGTTTTCCCTCATTGAACGGGAACTATTCAGCCCTATGGTGTAGTGTAGAGAAGCCGTGTTTGGAGGGGCCAATAACAGGGGGTGTCAGGCTTAATAAGACGACTCGCATGTCCAAGTTTCGACACCTCACTTCATGTGAACTTGGTGGATCAACCGCTAGTGTGATGTCAGGTGAAGCCTGTGGGTGGTTGCTGCAAACAGCAGTTCCCGGATGACCTCCCGCCGATGTTGGTGGGCATCATGTCGGCAGAGGCGGAAGTGTGTGGTGGACGAACGCATTGTTTGCGCGGGTTGTTTGAACAAAGGCTGCAGGCGATGTCGTGAAGAGAGGCACCAACCTTGCCAACTTGCCAGTAGCGATCGTTCAACGAGTGGCAACATAACGTCTTGATAAGCCACACTGGCCTGCAGCGGAAGTCGTGCTTGTACCTCCATTACTGTCATGCCCACAGGTGCTTAATTGCTGTGCAGCTCGGACTACTTGTGGCTAACACTACTACGCGTGCTACTGTCGCTACTGCTGCCGCAATCACTGCTGTTGAATTTATTGTTATGGCTGCTCCTGCTACTGTCTCTGCTCCTGCTACTGTCTCTGCTGCTGCTGCTTCTGCTGCTGCTGCTGTTGCTTCTGCTGCTGCTACTGCTACTGCCCGTGCTAATGCTAGTGCTTCAGCTACTGTTACGGCCACCATTAGCTGTTGAATGTCACGGTTGGTAGGAGTTGTCGTAGCTATTCCAAAGCACATGCGCTAGACTGGTAAGCAATCCGAATTCACGTGTTGGATTTGCCAAAACAGTCTTCGTGTCACTGACTGTAGATGATTGCAGTATCATCGCAACATTGTGCTCCAATTGGACCGGTCGTTGCACGAATTTGTTATTCTAGACTCACACAGAAAAGTTGAGCCTCATTACGAAACGTAGTCCTGAAATCCAAAACTTTATCGTCGTTTGCAGCTTGTGTTTGTGCCAAGCCCTGGAACGGGAGGTGCCCTAAACCCTAAACGTGAATCCTCCGACAGAAAGTGGGGAAGCGGCGTTTCTCTGGCAAGGCTTATGCTCGAGTCATGGCCGACGTCACCAAGGGCCACCGTTCCTACTGGACCCCGGACACCGTGATACTCATGCTGCTCGGCTACATGTGACTTTTACTCAACCGGTGACAGAGGGATTTCTTTTCACGGGTTCAACAAGCTTAGGCAATGTCAGAAGTTGTTGAAACGAAGTGGTAGTGTGTCGCACCTGAACCAACTTGGAATTCATGTAACATGTAGCTTGTCTTCGAAGCCCCCATGCAAGACATAGCCTTTAATCCCGGAGCAGGAAAAGCACACAGTTTTAATTTTTCCAGCCTTTTTAAGGGCGGTGTCGGACAGTACTCCGTTCAGTTTCTTGCGTTGTACACTTAGAGTTAGTATGCGTTTAGACACACCGCGAACTGCCTTGTGGTTTAGTGGGGTCCAATGGACAACCGCCACCTGAAGCGCAAGCTTTGCTGTGTCACTTCAATGTTTGCCTGTCAAAAGCAGCCTTCAGAGAAAGCCTCGCAACATAGCCATGGGTAGCAAACAAAGAACCACTGCAGGCTCCTCACTGCTGGTCTCTACTTGGCCTGCAAGAACTGTGTCCACTGCAAGAGCCTTTGCCATGAACGAAGAATTTGTTTGGTTTTGGTGCTGTGGTGCCTCATCAGGCTTTAGGCCCATGCTTTTAACAGCGGTTGCGGGTTGCGGGTCAAGGGTGTGATGTTGTTTGTTGTTCCTCTAGCTCCGTTTTTCACCACCCATCCGGCAGCAACAGTACACTAAATCCCGCTACGAAGATTATATTCATTATATCATTCAATCAGTCACCACATCCCTAGACATCCCAAGACAAAGGACAGCATCATTGTATTCCTGAACAAGGGGCCAAGGCTTCAAGAATAAAGTTTTTCTGGTTTCCTGACAGTAAAGAAGAAGGAGGATGAGCAGACCCTAGCTGGGTTTTTCAGGCCCAGCATCTCTCACAGACCTGGCTCCACCGTGCTTTTCCGGTGCTGGGGCTTGAGTCGAAGCTGAGATCGGACCGGCCGTGTGCTGTGATGTCACTGTAGGCTTAAGCCGGATGTTTTTTGCAGCATGTATCGCTGATAAAGACGACGCAGAAACTAGTTCCATGTTGGATTAATATAAGCAGTCTGGCCTTGCTTTCCAAGAAGTTAGGAAGATGAACAAGATGCTCGAGCAGCACCAGGACATGCAGCAAGCAGTGGGATTCAAAACTTGGACATTCCATGACATCGATAGCAGTGAAGGCAAGCTTCACAGTTGTGGTATTTGCAACAGTTGCAACCCTAGCAACGGAAGCTTATCAGGCGGCACTGGCGGAGGGTTTGAGGCGTAGCAGGAGATCAGGAAAGGAGGAGCAGGGTTGCAACACGAACAAACATAGCAATAACAGAGGGTGGGAGGAGGAGGAGTAGGAAAGGACGGCTCCGCAACGGGACGGTACCTTCCGTCGTAAGTGGTCAGTACTTCATGGGAGTGGGATACCACCCCCAGCCGCCAGGACATTCCTCATGATCGCGTGAAGATGGAGTACAAGCATGTCGGCACTGGTGAAAGCGGTGGCGAAGAGGCCGCAGTCGTGTTTCCCAGAAGCCAATCTTCGAGCATGCAACCGAAATCAAGCTTCAGCCTGTATGCCATAAATCTAAAAGAGCCTGATCTGCAAGTCCTAAGCCCCCAGCCCCGATACCAAGCCCGAAGCCAAACCATGCCTTGCAGAACAGTGCTTCCAGGTTTTGTATATTACCCTACTGCCCGTCGGGCAAGCCCTTGGGCAAGTGAGCTGATGGAGTGCGGTAAGAGCTGTCGCTGTGGAGCTGTGCTGCGTGCCACGTGCAGCAAGGATGAGCATTCAGCACTAGCTACAGACATGATTGCAGGAAGAAGGAGAACCGTCGGCAGATTGTCGAAATGCTGTGAACAGCAGCAAGCCAAGCCTTGGAATAAGCGAAGTTCAGCACCAGCTCTTGCTGTTGCGGTCTTCCTTGTGGATTACAGGCACAGTCTCGCGTTGGCGTGGTGCAAGTTTGGATCAGAGCCACATCGCTGCTTTGCCACGGCGAACGTTTTGAGGCCAACCGGGCTTCGTGGCTTTGGTCCTAAGTTTCCTGGAGTTCCGGTGGCCAAAAACGGTCGAAGGAAACTCCTTGTTTTACAAAATGTTCCAAGGGTTTAGAGGTCTGAGGAATAGGTCAGAGCTACTACATCACGATTACGCATGCACATAGGATCACATAGGGGCTCGCATGCTGCAGGGTCGGTTCCTCTTTTATGAAATGGCCTTCCTCCAAGATGCCATCCTGGCAATCCCGAATCGCTTTCCGAACTCGAAACTGTCAGAAGCCCTTAGCCTTAAACTCTGCACCCTACATCCCAAATCTGTTAAAGATGCTAAATGGAGGAGAGCCGGGGACTCTTCTTGAAAGGAAGGCTGAACCGAGGAAAAGCTCTTTGCTCCTTTTTCAAGCGTGCCGTCTCCGGCGCCTCATGTTCTCCAGGCCCAGTCGGTTTAAACTTAGGGCCCCAAGCAAAGGTTGTGAATGTAATTTGGAAGAGCTTGTCCTCAACCGGAAGATGTTGCCAAAGTAGTGGCCGCTGTAATGGTTTAAGCACTAGGTAAGAAAGCTTTTGTGATCTGGGGGCGGAGGGTTCGGTACACATGCCGCACGATGATCGGCTGACCTGAAACAGGCGTGCCTTCGTGCGGTTGGCATCATTCACCTGCTCACTGCTTCGGGCTTACAACTTTCCCAAGGGCCCCATGACCACAACCCTGAATCCTCAAACCTGCAGTTCAAGCTCCACCCAAAACCCTTTCCCAACTCTCGACATGCCAGTCCGACAGCGCGCAGGCTTCAACGGATTCCCTTTGACAAATTTGGGCCAGAATGCCTAAGCACAACGAGCTAGGAGCTGCGTTTCAGAACATTGAGCTCAAAAGACCGACGGCGATTTCACTTTCCTGGCAGGATGTGTCCTTGAACAGCTGTCGCTCTGATACGTTCTGATCAGCGGTTGCGGTGGGTATGGCTAGCCGACGAAAGCACACAGTCACATGTGGGACTGCAGGCCATCAAGGCGAGATTTTGTTGCGTTTCTGCATGACCCAGCCACAACTTAGCCACAGCAGCAGCGACAGCGACTGCAGCAACAACAATAGCAACAGCAGCAGCAGCCGCAGCAGCAGCAGGAGCAGCAAAAATGACAAGAAAGAATACTGTAGCTGCCGCTGCTGCTTCTACTACAACTGCCGGCGACGACGGCCTGCGACTGCGACTGCGACCGCTACTGCTACGGCTACTGCTACTTCTTCTGCTACTGCTACTGCTTCTACTATGACGGTTACGACTCTACGGTTACGACATCGACGACGATCGATGACGAGGACGACGACGACTACTACGACTCAGCATGCCACTACCACCAATGCTCTGCTTTCTGCTGGCATTTTGCACTTCGCACTTCGTCGCAGCAACGGCAACAAGTCTAGGTAGAATTCCGAAATGGAGAGAAAAGAACCTGAACGATTGCCAGCATCAACAGCAGCAGCAGTATGGACAAACATGACACATGCGTACACATGTGCAGTTGAAGCCTACTTGGTACCATGATTGGAGATATTGCTATCGGACCAGCTACGGAGGATGTCTTCTGCGTCCGGTTGATACCGAATGATGAGCACAACTCCTGTCCATCTGAGTGTGCTCCTGCCGCTGTGGCTGTCGCTGTGGCTGCCGCTGCTGTTGTTGTTACCATTGTTTATGCTATGGTCCATGATTCATTTGTCGTCTTCTCTTTCGTTTCGTACCATTTCCGTGGCGATGTTATGGGTAATGGTGCTACTGAGGGTGGTGATGATATGTTCCCCGAATCCGCTACCATTTTGGTTTCTTTTGGATTCGTTCCTGCGGTAGTATTGCCCTGTATGCTTTCAACTTTGATTTTGTATTCATTGTATTTGTTTGTATTGCGTATTTTATCCTTGCTGGTAGGTCCCTAGTCTTTTATATGAGCAGAGGCCTGTACTATTTCGTGCCATATAGGGTGTGCTGTCAGCGTGGATGAATTCATGTTGTGCCGCCGCCCTGCCTCAGAGTACTACGGAGAACCGCATCAACAGCATGTTTGTGACTGTTGATGTTGCGTGGCTTTGTCCCTATCCATATGCCTCATGGCTTTGCCAAAGCAGAGCCGCTTGACCCCCTCACCTCGACACAGACCTGCCAGAAGTTAGCCTTTCCGATGTATTCAGACACAGATCGTTTAGCTCTTGAACTGCTATGCTCGACGTGTCACCGGCCGATGGGGCTGTCACGGCCTGCCAGTCAGGGCTGTTCACGCTCGATCGGCCGTGTGCCAGTTTCAGGCCGGGAGTCCTGGATTTCTGTCCACATCGGGACTATGTTTCTTTTGGGTACCATCCATTGGATCCACATTTTCGCAGTCTGGCCGCTTCAAGATGAATATGGTGCGTGGTCCTCTGATGCTGTCCTCATGGTGGTGACGCGTTAAGCACAGGGTTGAGGGCTATGTGGTCGGTCGTAGGTGGGGTCCGCGTACAAGATGTTATCAGGGTGTATGGCAGTGTGTTGCTTAAAGCTGAGTGTTGTTTTCGAGAACCCAGCCAGCTTGGCAGACCCAGGGTCAAGCAAGTTTTTCCATAATTTGAGTCGAAGCGCGCCGCACTTGCACAATGTTGCCTCTGAAACTCCCTTCATCCTTCCGTTGAACTTGAATCCATGATTGCGTTGGTCAGACAACTGTCGGTTCACGCCTTGGGGTCCCTTCTTTCAGCATCCCCGGCCATCTCCTTCAAAAGCTTTCACGCCGGCTGTAGATCGTGTTCCTGCATCCGAAGCCTTAACCTGAAACCAAAGCAAAGGTCAGCCTTCAACACGGAAGCCGCGGTGTAAACCGTGAACTCAAAGGCCTCCCCTCCCCGCCCCACCCTAAACCCTAAAACCGAAAGCCCAGCACAGCTGGGGGGTGACAAACACACCGAAAGCCCGCAGGAGGCAAAAAACCCGTCAGCTGCGAACTACGGGTTAGCATCCCTAGCATGATTAATACTGCTGCTAGCCGTACTATTCGCACTTTGCATATGAGTATTTTACAGTAGTAGCAGATTTCGTTGTTCGGGTTATCATCATTAGGTTTTTTTTTATTATTGTTAATGCTACTATTATTATGGCTATTATTATTATTATTATTGATACTCTTGATATTCTTCAAGAAAGCTTCACAGGCACCGTCTATAGACCTGCTTCTGCGGCCAGCTTGGAACCCTGGAGTTTGCAGGAGCTCGGCCGCTTAAGCCCTCTCCAGCCCAAATAGGGTTCAGGGTGTGTTAGGGTGCGGGGTCTAGGGTTTCTTTGGAGACCAGATGCGAAAATGCGAAAGGGTTTCTGGAGGTGGGGGTGTTTAGGGGTTCATGAGACATTGGGCACACTATCCGTCTCATGGAGCTTCAATGCTTTGCAGAGAAGCTCAAGGGCTGGCACCACCGTAGTTATGCTAGCTAAAGCCACAAGCCGTGCGTGAGCTCAGCAGCTGAGATCCAGCTTATGAGTGGCAAGTTTGTGGTATTATAGTAATACTAATAATAATACTAATAATAATATTAATACTAACAATAATATTAATAGTAATATTAATATTGAATCAAATGCTTCCACTGCAACCTGAGCTATGCAGCAGTTTCGCTTCACACTTTTGCGACATACAGTTTCTGCCGCATGTGCAGCGCCCCCCTTTTTGCATACACAGCTGAAGCGAGGAGGCATTGTCTTCGGAAAGCCGTTGGTATAGTTGTCGTCTCGACAGCAACACGACTTGCGCAAACTGTCCCATGATTCCGAAGCAGGGGGTTGTGGATGTGGACGCATAGTACTAGTACCTACGCTGTCAAGCCCTTGACCGTCATGGGACTTGGCAATGTCACAGTCTCACTCGCAAACCCCCCGCCGAAATCGTGAATTCCCGACATGCCAAAGCTTTTACAAGCTAACCTTACCAACCGACCCGCACTTGGACCCTTGGCCTGCCATGCACAAGCCAAAACCCATCCCGAAGCCCCAAAAAGACGCGGTCCTTCCTGACCTCAAACCTTACGTAAGGCTTGAACTGTGCAGGATCGGGCGACCACACCCAAGGATGGCTCGACCGTGCCTAGATGTGGGAGTTTCCGATATTAGGGGACCCTAATGTAGTACCCCAAATAGTAGGATCCTTATTTTAAGGACCCCCAAATAAGGTTTCCCTTAATTTTCGGAAACACCCATTTGCAATCAAAGCTTGCGGCTGCAGGGTTGAGAGATGTAGGGAGTATCTTTAGCAGCGCACAGTTCCCCATCAACTTTTTCCGTTGCCCCCTTCTTGAAACTGGAAGTGCCAAAGTTGACTGCTTCGGAGCTGTCTTGTTGCAAGTTGTTCTTTTCTTCTGTTACGGCCTGACGGCTTGGCAATGTCGCCTAAACCCTAAACCCCAATAAGGCCCCAAGCCGTGTCGCAATTGTGAAAGTCGAAACTCTCACAGCTTCTAGTGCAGACCAGCCAAAGTACCTGCGGAGACCGCGACCTCGTCAGGCATGTCCGTGTTGCGAGAGCGTAAAGCCCAAAACCCTCGACTCCCTCGACTCCCCATGACGTGGATGTTGGGTACGGCCCCCATTCAGTAACAATTGGATAATTATCATAATATAGATATACAAGGCCGTTAATGATAGCCCTATTATAGACTGTTAGTGTATGGGGGCTGTACCCACGACCTGGATGTCCTCCTCCCGAGGTCGTGGAGTTGCCAACTCCCGCGAAGTCGCCAGCAAGCTTGGCAAAATTTGCTAGGGAACGACAGAGGACTGGTTTAGGGTTTGGTTTAGGGGTTTAGGGTTTAGGGTTTAGGGCTTGTATTGTTCAAGAATGTAACAAGGTTAAGTCCTAACTGCGAGAGGCAACTTGCTCCATTTCGAGGGACCGCCGATGTTCAAGCCCTTCAAGCCCTAAGCTAAAGCTTAAAACTTAATTCTGCCAAGCCTGCACTAGCCACAGCAGCCACTGGCCGAAACACCTACTCCACAGCCTGGGCTCCCTCTCTGTCTCTCTCTCTCTCTCTCTCTCTCTCTCTCTCTCTCTCTCTGCCTCAAGAGCGCCGTGCAGGAGCATTGGCATCGGAAGCTTGATTGAGAGCTACCGTGGTCAAAGCTTCTTCCTCAAAGATCGGTGTGAGATGCCATAAGACTGCCTGTGTGTCAAGATGTTGTCACAGGTAGATGCCATGTTCCTTGCTCAGTCAGTCGTGCTTGGTTGGAAGAGTGGCTCATGGTTTAGTGCAAATCTGTAGGCTTCGGGATGTCTGCTTAGGGCTTTTGATCCCTTAACCCTGACCGTTTGAATCCTAACCGGTCCTACACCTAAAACCACGACGTCAAGGTTTTGCCACAGTGGACACGCCGAAGGCGCGCTTCCTGCCGAAGGTTTCGAGGTCATGATGGGCTTCTTGTGGAGGGTTGCCACACCATTGCACCATGGCTTGTGTCGATTCTTCCGTGTGAGCTCAACCTTTTCCGAATCTCCATGCGGCCGGAAAAAAGGTTGAGCTTGCAATTGCTGCTTGACTCCTGGGCTTCCTTCTGCTGGACGACTTGAAACGATTGTGTTTCCTACGCTGCTGTACGGGCATGTCGGGACGTTGAGACGCTTTGAGGGTTTCAGTCAGGCTAGGTCTTCTCGATTCACCCCAAACCCGAAGCTGTCGTTACCCAGGGTCCTTGGTCTTTGAAAGTTCCTTGGGGGTACTCGTTCTCGTGCGGCACCAGAAACCTGAATCGAGCCAGGCATCCTCGCTGCCGACATTCAGAAGCCAAACCCTAAACCCATGTCCATGACCGTCCTAGCCTCCAAACGAAAAGCCAAAATCGGAGGTCCCAAACCATTGTTTCTGTCGCCCCCTATGGAACGAGGCGCACGTCCAGGGCAAGACCTCCCCACGAGCAGAAGCTTGTCTGCAAAGTCGGAATTTAAAGCTCTAGCGCTTGAAGAATGCTGATGTTTGGCGGCCAGAGTGCGAACGATGGTAGTTCACACTTTGTTGCGTTGATGGCTACCATCCGCTTTGAATCTATGGTTTAGAGTGGGCAGGGAAGGCATTGCCGATTTTTTGAATCGTGGCCGTACATGATTGAAATCCGCGCCTCTGCTTCTCCTTGGCTGCTGCATAGCGATGCGTTGCAGTTTGGGCTCAAGAGTCGCGGGTGGGAGAAAAAGATTAGCCGGCTTCAAAGAATCCACCTCCAAGCCATGTCCAAGAAGTCCCCGGGAGATTTCATCAAGCAGGCTCCGAAGCCAATGTCCAAACCCAGGATCCCGAACGCGTTTCCATAAACCGGGCACTTTTGAGGGATGTTCTTGTTCGTTTGTTACGCTGAGTCTTCCCATCAGCACTGCACTGCACCACCACCACCACCACCACCACCACCACCACCACCACCACCACCACCACCACCACCACCACCACCACCACCACCACCCCCACCAACACCACCACCACCACCACCACCACCACCACCACCACCACCACCACCACCACCACCACCACCACCACCACCACCACCACCACCACC
Organism: Symbiodinium sp. CCMP2592; assembly: GCA_905221615.1. Classification (NCBI taxonomy): domain Eukaryota; class Dinophyceae; order Suessiales; family Symbiodiniaceae; genus Symbiodinium; species Symbiodinium sp. CCMP2592. The sequence continues at coordinate 125,361 of CAJNDT010000441.1, forward strand.
ACCACCACCACCACCACCACCACCACCACCACCCCCACCAGCAGCACCAGCACCAGCACCGTCACCGGCACCGGCACGATACCACCTCCACGACGCTGACGACGACGACGTCGTCACTGTTCTGGACGACAACGACGACGGTGGCTAGTGGTGGTGGTGGTAGTGGTGCCGGTGGTGGTGGTGGTGGTGGTGGTGGTGGTGGTGGTGGTAGTAGTAGCAGTAGGAAGTGTTAGTGTGAGTGTTAGTGTTAGTGGTAGTGGTAGCAGCAGAAGAGGCAGCAGCAGCAGCACCAGCAGCAACATAAGCAGTAGCAATAGCAGCAGGAGCAGGTGCGGGCGCAGGCGCTGGAGCCGCAGCAGGGTCAGGACGTAGCAGCGGCGGTGGCAGTAGTGACGGTAGTGGCAGCAGTAGTGTAGCGGTAGCAGCAGTCGTGGTCGTGGCATTTGTGGTATTGGTACTCGTGGTAGCCCCGAAACCCTAAACCCCTGTAGAGCCCTCAGGGTATAAACCTTGTAGTAGCCCTCATAGAAGCCTCATAAGGGAATTTCCGAAAGTTAGGGGTACATTTCGGGGACCTTATAATAAGGATTAATAAGGATCCTATTATTTACGGTACTATGTAAGGGTCCCCCATTTTCGGGAACTCCCAAAAGCCTTAAGCAACAGAGCAGGTCTTGGGCCGCCCCGTCATCGTGAAGCTGAACAATGGCGCAGACTACCGTGGGATCCTTGCCTGCCTTGACGGCCCCGTGGACCTGTTTTGCATATTTTGGCTTTCGCTTTGACAGGGTTGCTGAGGTGTGAGTCACGGTTTTGAGAACTTGGGCAAAATTTTGGGAAGGCAGGCGCCAGCTTGAAAGCCGTGATGGGCCAGGGTAGATCGGCCGTTATCGCAGGTCCTCCTGTTCAGGGATCTGTTGTTTCTCGCTACCTCAACATGGAGTCTCCCACAACGGAGAAGTACAACAGCTCCTAGCTTCTTGGGTAATGCGAACCCAAACACGTTGAAGCAACTACACAAAAAGCAACCGCAGGGATCCTCTCGTCTCCATGCCGAAAGTAAACGTCGGGTTGTTCCGGTGTCGACTCGCGATTGCCGAACATGAGGTTGCTTAGGGTTTGACGGTTCAGGGTTTATCCGGAAAGATCAGGCTACATGAACCTCGCCATGGAGCAGACAGAGGAGTATGTGGACGGTCAGCTCAAGCACAAGTACGGCGACACCTTCATCCGCGGAAACAACGTTTTGTACATCAGTGCGCAGCCGAGGACCAAGTGAGGAGATGGGCACGACTTGTAGAGGTGCAAAAGGTCTCTCACCATCCAGGACTTAATGTAAGGTGGTTGTTCATCATGATGGATACTTTCTTTGGTTCCTATATGATGGAAGAGGTCTTTTAGGTCCGGATAGCGAAAGCGCGAGGATGCAGCATATGAAAAAGAGTGGGCTTGCCTCGACTTCATGGCTTTCTGCCTTGCTCATGTCATCCGAGATTGCAGTCGCAGATGCTGCTGCTCTTAATGGCTCTATCACTATTGGCATTATTCGTGCTTATGACATGACTACTGCCAGTATTCGTAATTATTAAGCGGTCGTTGCAATTCTTATTCCTCTTCTTTTTGGCCCCCTGGGGTCTGCTGGGGGCGATCTGAGGATTTGGCAGGCCATGCCAACGCATTTGTTGACACAGGCCGGGCTTCTTCGAACCCGGCTAAAATGCAAACTGCCGCTCATAAGCCTTGGCTAAGGGTCACGGATTTGAGGGAGTTTCCGAAATGAGGGGTACCGTATTTTGGGGTCCTTATACTAAGGTTCCTACTATGTAGGATACTATATTAAGGTCCCCTATTTTCGAAAACTCACATTTCCGCGAAGCATGGCACCCTAAACCGCCGAACCTGAAACCGAGGCTTCAGTTGCATGCCTCAATCAGCTACATGGGTGCGGAGCCGGAACAACATGATCAAGCACTGTTTCAAAGGAATTCTCTGCAAGAACCATCCTCAGACCCTTTACAGGAACCGGTTACAGGAATCCTTAGAGATTCGCAGGCTCCGTGGAAGGCCTTTAGAGGAATCGACGCCCTGGCAGGCCGTGCCCTCACGCCACTGTCTGATTTGGGCAGCACCAAAGGAAGCCTAGGCTCGGAGTCTGTTCGGCGCCCTGCCTTCTCAGGGGGTTAGGGTGTTTTAAGGCTTCCCATGCTGAAAGGGGTTTAGGGCTGGACTTCAAGAGGCCTGGATGCAAAAAGGGCTGAAAGGCTTATGGCAGGCTTTGGGCTACAATCAGGTTAGAGCGTATGGCTTAAGGGAGTGGCAGCGGGAGTTTCAACCAAACAGCAGTGTTTCCGAAGTCTAGCTATGCAAGCAACCATATGCCGCCACGACGTTTTGTTCTCGCTTATCCAGCAGCCGAGGAGCATGTGGCAGAAGTCGCACCCTGCCTGCACAGCTTTGACTCCAAGTGAATTGGGTGTGGGTAACTGTTAGCAGAATGGGCACTCACCGGTGTTTCATCTGCAACTTACCGTTCTTATCATCGGCTATCTCGGTGCTTAATTTCCTATTGAGCCTGACCAAGATCACACACAAGCGTTCTCCGAAGAAATGCTAGGCTTGCCTCGTTCTAGCATTGCTAGTGCGAGGGTCAGCAGTCTTGCACTGGCTATGTTAAGTTCTGCCCGCTACACCCTAAACCCTAAACCCTACGTCGTCCTTCCGAAGCAAAACAAGCTGCAAGCTTTCCGCCGCTTTGAGGCAAAAGCCAAGCCGGGCTGGAAGCAAGAAGCCGCCCTGGTTGCAGAAGTCCACCTTCGGAGGTGCCAAAGAACCCCGCCCCTTTTCTCTTCGATTTAGGGCTTAGAGTTTGGGGGTGTTTAGTTGCGGGGTTGTACAAGGTTTCGGAAGGGCTTGATAGGTTTCAATCAGGTTAGGTTGTCGGGGTTTGCGGGTCTTTTTTTGCTGTTCTGGTTTGAGCTCCCTAGTATGCGAGAAGGGGCCGCACAAAGGATAGGTTTGTCCTTCTGACGCCTTCTTCAGAGGGCGCTTTTTTTTGTTTGGGAGTTTCCGAAAATAGGGGACCCTAATATAGTACCCTAAATAGTTAAATAGTAGGATCCTTATTTCAAAGGACCCCAAAACAAGGTACCCGTCATTTTCGGAAACTCCCATTTCTCTTGCGGCCAGGGCGCCCCTTCGATCCATCTGGGATGGGCCGCGATCAGTTGATGCAGGCCGAGCTGAGAGAAGTTCGGTGCAAACGGTCGAGGTTGTGTTCGAGGCTAAGATGTCTAGGAGCCGCAAAAAATGTCTAGGAGACACAAAATTCTAGATATTTTGGGGGGCATATTTAGTGTAGGAGCGAAGCAGCATGCATCTTCTTATTGGCCCTGGGCCAGTTATGCCGCTTCTGTCAGGAGCATTAGAAAAGGCTGCGGGCTCGTGCAAGCATTCCATGATAGTTGGCTTGCCGTATCTTGAAGGTCGAGCCCATGCAGTTTAGAGCTTGTTGCCATTCCGCAGCGTCTCACTACAACATTGTTTGGAATGTTATCACTCGCGAAAAATGTGCCGAAGATGTAGTGCTTCAAACTGAGTATTTTTGCTCTTCCCGTGTTGGCCGGGGTCGTTGCAGCACACCATAGTAGACATTGTGTACATTTGATGTGGTGTTTGTTTGTCGGATCACTGTTTTGCTCATCTTTGCAGGCGGTCGCTAATGCTGCGCCATAGTGGAGCAACCGTAGCTAACACTGCCATCTTGTTACTACCGACGGTTTCTGTGGCAGGACCACCTCCCCTTGTGATGCTCTACAATGGGCATTTTAAGATTGAGGGTTATTGGATTAACGGTGCGGGATTCCAGTGTCGCAGAAACCCCTGACCTCAGAAAGCCTCTGTGCAGGAAGCCATCTCGAACCGAAGAAAGCTCAAAGCGAACGAGTCGGATGTGCTTTTCAAGAAGGTGGCTGGTTGAGAGATTGCAACTTCTCGTAAGTGATAAGTGTGAGTACTATGCCCACGACCTGTAAGCACAAGAACCGTAAACCGTGCTGTCCAGGTTTGTTAGATTTCTGCGAATTTCTAGAAGGGGCTTTCTCAAGGCTGCTTGTTATTGGTGCAATGTCATGGGATGGTAGTTCGTGTGCTTATGTAATGGGTTGAACAAGTCTTTGTTGGATCATTCGAGATCTATGACATTGATTCCGTCGTCGTCGTCGTGCTTGTTCTTCCTGTGGTCGTCGTCGTCGCCCTCTTCCTCCTCGTCGAAGTCGTGCTTCGTCTTCTGCTTCTTGTCGTTGTCGTGGTTATGGTCGTCGTCGTTGTCATCGTCGATGACAATGTTGTGGGTGGTGTTGGTCAAGCCTATGTGACGTATTTTTTTCCATAGTTTGCCCTCGTCGGCAGGCAAATGCCGCTCGAGCACTTGCTTTGGATCGACAAAGGGCCGAAGAGAAGCGGAAAGAGCAGAAGGACTGCGTGGTGTGACTTTTTGGTTTGGCCCCTTCATTCAGGACACAGTGGCTTTGGCTTCAGGATATCATGCGGGTTTTGGGTTGAGGGTTGCTCCAGGGATCACAACACCTCATCAAGCTCTTGGCAGGAGTCCCTGCAGGATCTCAATGCGAGACGACGGTTGGATGTCGAGAGGCCGCAAACAAACCTCGGCGATTTTAGATCTCTGAGTTTGGCCTAACTTGGGGTGCGACATTTCTTGGCTTTTGCCAGCATTTCAGAAATTTTCAGAACGGATGCACCCGACAATACTTACAGATCCAGACGACATGTGCACGTGGCCGCTCTTCCCTTCACACCGTTTCGCTTTCACCCCAGCTTTTTCGGTGCGCCCTGGACATGTGGTAAATCCAGGAGGGCCCTAAACAAAACCCCTTAACGGTATAAGGTGCCAGGAACGTAGGTAAACGAAGAGGCAGCTGGTTCGGATCTTCACGCCGATCCCGCGCCCGCACGAGCACCTGCCGGTCTACTGCCAGCGGTTGAACGTCGGGGGCTTAAGGGTGCGAACCCGAGGGTTGAGGGTTATTCCCGACAGTCGGAAAGAGGGAACAAGAAGAGCATCAAGCATCACGTATGCAGTTGCAGAAACAGCATCAGCAACCGCAGCAAGAACAACCTCATGTAATGGCAGCAAGAGTAAGGCGGGCAGAGAGTCTCAGGTGTATTCGGGGGTGCGTGGTTTTCGGTCCCAGAGCTTCGGTTGATACGAGCCGCAGCTGGTGAACCCACGTGGAAGAGGCGAGCCGGCAATTGCGGCACTCATGGAAAGTACTGGCATCAGACAACAGTAGCAGTAGCCATAGTAATACGTTCCGTATAGCAGCATGATGAGCGCCATGATGGCGTTGAAGGCAATCGGAGTAGCATTAATTGTGATGGCGACTGCTAGATGCAGGTAGCAGTCCGTTAAAAGGGAGCCTTATCATGGCAGAAGCAGCAAGAGCACGGTGCGCACAGCAATAGCCACCGGCAGCAAAACAACTAGGGGCAGCCAAAGCGCGGCATAAGGCAAGTCGCCGTAGCAACCTCTCAACAGCAACCAGAGCATGAGTGACAGCAACAACGATAGCAACAAAGCCACTCTGGACGGAAATATCGGCTAGAGTCGAAACTTGAAACAGTAGCTTTACCGACTTCAAACATCACCCTGAATCATGCGCGTCGCTTGACCCAAAAACCGACAAGTCGGGAGGCGTAGATCGGCCAAAGCCCTTGAGGTCGATCTGACCGTCACTACCAGGCAGGTGAGGAAGAAGGGCGCGAAGGGGGAGCCGCTGGACGGCAGCTTTGTGATTCAGCAGGTTCGTTTTCCTCTTTGACTGTGGTGCTCCATCTGGCATGTCTATCGTAGCTTGGCACCGTGTCGTCATAGTTGTTCGTGTTGCTGGTTCTGTTACCCTGCGGCTGATCGCGACTTTATTCGAATGGATAGCGGCATGCCGGATTCTTTCCCTACGCAGCAGGTTCTGGCCTAGACATGCGAGAGGCAAAAGCCCGAGCTCTCCGAGCTGTTTCGCGCGCGCAGGATGCCCTGCAACACAATGCGACTTTAACCAGAACCCCGAACTCAAATGTTCGCGCCATGAGACCCCGAAGACCCGAGCCAACTAAGGCCGATTCTTTTTGTCGAGATTGACAGCGTTCATCAGCTCCTCGGCAGCGGCCGAACCCCAGACATCAAAGTATCCCAACCCCGAAAAGATTCTGCAGGACGGTTTGGGGTTTAGGGCTTGGGGTGTAGGGGTCACAAAAGTCGTGAAAAGTTGTAGCTGCAACGCAGGGGACGAGGATAGGTCCTACGGCACGACACAAGCCCAGAAGCTGTGAAGAACTCGCTGTTTTGCTTTTGCACTTGGGACGGGTGGTTCATGCCTCAATTCGGGATGAGTGGCCTGTAATCTTGAACCCTAGACCCAAACCTATAGTATTTATACCCTAAGCCCGAAGTAGCATGCCGAACCTGATTTCAAGAAGAGAACGATTCTGTTCAGACCTGGCCGGGTCTACCTTTACTACAGGCGTGGTGAAGCCCACACTGTCCTAGGGTGTGTGATTCGTGCGTGTAGAAAGGCATACAACCACCAGTAAAAGGTTCGTGGCCCTAGAGGTTAAAGGCACCTGGGCCTCAACCCTCACAATGGCAGGCAAACGGCTTAAGTTTAATTATTTTAATTTTGCCCTGCAGCTGAATCGGGGGTCATTGTGTTCCGTGCTGTTCTCGATAGCTGTGTGCCCACCATCAAACACCACCCTTCCGAAACAGGCTGGAAATGCTCCATTTGTGCAACCATTACTCCTCGCTCATGCGACCTTTCGTGCAAGCAGGCCGTTGCAGGGAGGGTTGCGGGCTTTGGGTTTCGGCGCCTCAGTCGCATTGACGGAGTTTTCTCGTTCGGCTTTTGCGCACACTTTGGTGGGATTTCGATGTGCATATTCGGACCGGCGTTTGGGGTCGCCAGCTACGGTTGAACTGCAAAATCCGTGACGTTCGCACGTCTTTCCCCATGGTGCCGTGGAATGCTCCAACTCCGACATGGTCCTGCCCGGAACGTGGAATCTCCATGGTACGCTAGTCGTCTGAGAATCGCCTCGGAGAGGTCCTGGTGACTTTCCAAAAGAAACAAGTACAGTATTGGAATGGCAATTCCCGAGGATGCCTGGCTGAAAAACGACAGTGTCGTGATGGTTTTCGATCGTTTCGCACCCAAAATATTACAAACTTAGCCGCTTTCGGGAAAAGAACTTACTTAGAAGCCAACAGCTGCCGGAACGCTTGGAAGCACCCAGCGAGAAGGCTTCACATGCTAGGTCCTTGCGCAGACCTGGCCGCGTTATGCCACGTTGCGGGCCGTCACGCCGGCAGTCACTAGTCACTGAAAGTGCGAGTCGCCGTTGCCCGCTAGCATGAACGAGGCTTTGATGCCTCCAAGGTTCCAGTCAAAAACGACATTCGAGTAACAACTGGGATGATCTGCAAAAGGCCATTTTGATCAGACATAAGCACCGCATCTCCGCGCAAGAACAGCCGTGCACGGGAAGCCTGCTTGCGGCCGTGGCTGCTGCAGTGCAGACCGTACCAATGCTCTTTACTCTGAGCACCGCATACCGACACTCCCAACTCAAAACCTTGTGGCCACATTGTCCAGATGATCTTGCTTACATGTACACTCAAGGCTTAAACTCTTTTCGCGTCGGTGTAACATGTAGCCGACGACCAACGATGCAGAGGTTCTCTTTTAACCAACGCCCCCCTTACTATCTGCTTCTGCGTTGCAGGCGAGACAGAGATCAGTTCCATCTTGACCCGTCCTGCCTTCTGCAGAGCCCTGCCGAAACTGCGGGTTCAGGGTTTGGCTCATGGTCGAAAGGTTTCACGATGAAGGGGCGAGTGGTAGAAGGGTGCTTGTATTTTGGGAAACTCATCTCATGCGACTTGTCAGCATCAATTCAGACCCTGCGGCCCACTTGACCCTTGCAGCAGCAGTTTCTCTCGAAACAGGCACTGTAAACATACAGTTCCAAGCAAGCAAGCACTGCTACAGGATGAAGTTGGGTGCCTGTTGTCCTTCAGGGTACGGAATGTGGTCTCAGCCCACTGCTTCGGACTTGGGGGCCACCTGAACTGACACATACCCAAGCCAAGGAATGCTCATCGAACTCACCTTCGCTGACACCCATGGTGGAATCATGTACCACACCGCCATCGACATCTTCGACGGTCTAGCAGCCGGGGGCTTTGCAGACTTAGGGGGTCTCTCCAGCGTTAGGCCTACGATGCAGGAACGGGGGGGGGGGGGGGTGCTTCTGCCTGCCGGGCTCCTGAGATTTTGCCAAGGCCTGTGCCTCGAAGCTCGAGAGACCAAATTACATCCGAGCCCGAACTCGCATAGCCGGAGCAGTAAGACTGCTGACATCTCGGCTTGAAGGTGCCACAGTAGGATTGCAGCTTCGGCCTCAAACCCCAACAGCTTCACCAAGAGATGGCCGCTGTGCAGATCAGTGTCTTCCACGACTCGGATGTGCAGAGTCAGGATGGTGCCGAGACCCCGCGTGGACATCGATACGAAAGCCATGCAAACCTCTCGAACCTGAAGCTTGTCTTCGCCGAGCCCGAGCGCGGGCTGCCATCATTGCGCCGAGGCTGGCGCACACCGGACCCCTCGCCGGATCGGACGGGACTCCCGAAGTGCGCCCCCTATGCTGAGTATCTCGAGGAGACCGAGGAGGCTTTGGATGTGCATGGGCGTGGGAGGCCAACGGATGCGCACGCAGCAGTGCGTTTCCAGACCCCATCCCCGGCGCCCCAGGCCGTCCCCGACTTCCGCATGGACTCCTATGTGAAGCATGTCGCACAGGCTTTCCGTGCAAGCTGGGCCGATCAAAGTGAGGACACAGAGGAGACAGAGTCGCCCGTGGAGGTGGAGGCAGAGTCGCCTGCAGATTCCGATCAGAAGCCTTTGCTGTATCCCTTGTGTGCTTCCTTCGGCTCCCGAGGACATCCCTTCTCGTGCAACGCTGCTTGCAAGTATGCGACAAAGGGCAAGGGCTGCAAGGACGGCGCCGATTGTGATCACTGCCACCTCTGCACATGGAAGAAGCCAGTCGCCCAGAATCGCCGCACTCGTCCTGCCGGACGGCCTCGCAAGCCCAGGCAGAACCACGGCGATGCGTGAGGCTAGAAGTGGGCCACACCACATGGGTTTGCACATGCCGAGTTTTGGAAAGGCCCCTTATCGCAGCGGTGGTTGCGGGTTTCGGGATTTGAAGCAATGCAATCTAACACCCACGTATTCTGCTTCTTCGATGTTTGGGCCCCCTTCCAAGTCCCCTTGTGCATGGCTGCTGCCGGGAGAGCTTTCACCCGCTCGTAGCCAAGCAGGATGGATAGACATGTTTGCAGTCTGCTGAAGCTCACCCCGGTTTCTTCCCATCAGCAGTTTCAGTCTGTCAGTGGCGCATCTCTTGCTGGATTTCCAAGAAACGCTCCTCCAGAGATGATATGGTTGCTTTGCATCGTTTGTTTTGTTGGTCTTGTGTGGTGCATGCAGAGACGGCAGCCACTGGGAAACTGAACGCAGCCTGTCCATCGGTAGTGCTCTGGCCCAATGCGGGTCTTGCACAGATAGGTGTGCACAAAGCCTCTTCGGTCCGAGACCTGCAGGAGCGCCCAGACCAAAACACCACACCTTAAGCATGTAGGTTTTCGGATTTAGGGTTTCGGGTTTAGGGGCATGGGAATCATTGGTGCAATGCAATCGGTGGAGTTGTGCTTATTGGTGTGTGGAGCCTATGGTGTCTGCAGCAGTTGGCAGCTACGTGCTTTAAAATTTGCACACGCAAAGGCGAAGCCAGACAGCGAAGGCCCACTCTTTCTGTCAAAAGAACTGGGACCTTTCGGCATAGTTTGTGTGGAGAAGGGTGGTCCTTGCTGTCATTGCACTGCATATGCCAGTGTCTCTCATAGCTGTGGTTTGGAGAGTACGCTGCGCGCTCACCCGTGCAGTCACATGCACAGTGGCACTCCGGGCCCGGAGTCCCTAACATGCACATGTCGTGGTACCTCGCAGAGCTGACGGCTTATTTGGGGCGTCGATTTCTTGCGTCGCTTCCTTTCTTCATGGGCGGTTGGTATCACCGGAGCACATCATCTGAGAGTTTGTGGGTGGACATCCGTACAGGAAGCGCCGAGCCACACAGCTTGAAAGCGGCTGCATCGACTGTCCGTCGACAGTGTGGAGCGCCGTCCGGACTATCGCGTGTAGCTCAGAGCCGATCGGGAGACCTTAAACCTGGGAAAAAACCCTGCCACATATCTTTCTTTCCAACTTAACACCGTGTAGAGTGTAGTGCAGATGTTGTCCTAGCCAGGCGAGAGGCAAAAAAACCCTTCACGCCCCCAAACCCGAGAACTATACACCCATTATATAGCCCATTATAGGGTAGGGGTCCCCATTAAGGGTATGTATTCCGGTAACGCCAAGACTAGACTCTGCAGACATCTGCAGACCCGAGTCCTCGTCTCCCTGTCGGTCGTTTTTCTCGCTGATGTGACGCGTTGAGCTGTTGGAAGACAGCTTAGGAATAGGGGAGCCTCACAAAAATCCAATCCAGGCATTAGCCAGCTGCTGGTCTCATTGGGTGGTTGTAAGGACCCAAAAAAGGACGATAACTTTGACAACCACCTACATGAATCAGTATCAACTTCAACCTGTCACCTCAACTTTCGAGGCTCCCGTTTGTTGCTTTTCTTTTCTTTTCCGGGTGCATCGCCGTTTGAGCCTTGCATCTGCCGCGTGGTTCTCGGGGGGGTCTGGAGGCTCTCTGCCTTTTAGGGTTTAAGGTTGATTTATGGAGTTTTACTTGCTTAAAACCTTGACTCTGAACTCGTATCGAAGAGCATTGCCACCTCGGATGAAGCTGCGCGGCCCACTCGAAGCAGTGATGGCGGCCACATTGCGGTCAACGCGCTGCTCTCGGAAGGCGAATCCACAGTCTGCGACGAATCCCAAAAAACGATAGGGTTTAGGGTTTAGGGTTTAGGGTTAAGGGTTTAGGCTAAAATCCGCGAGCGCGCCCTTGAACAGGCTCCACGCCCGATCCTTGCACCCCTGGAGAGCCGAGGCGCAGCACTCCGTCAAGGGCTCGCCACTGACGGGCGCGCAGCCGGGCAGCAGCAGATATCTTCCGGGGAGGTTCAGGGCTTGGTTTTGGGTTCGGTTCCAAGGCACAAAATTCCTGAACGCTATATTGTATGGCCAAAAGTTTCGAAGGGTCCTGGTTCTCCTATCTTGCCCGAGCCATGAAGCCGACTTGCTGTCACAAGGTTCTTTTGTATGGACTCTCCTCTTATACAGGCTTAGCAAAAACATTCTCCAAGGGTCAGCCTAGGGTTCCTGTAGAGGTTTGGTGTGGGGTTCCCAGAGGGCTCTTGCTAGCCTGTCCGCGGAGGCTCGTCCTCGGCATACCGGTCGACGACCCTCGGCGACAGAAGTGGCCGCACAGGGTTGTTCTAAGCAAGCCGTCTGAAATCGCAAGGCTCTCTCTGGCGCTGGCTTAGTAGCTGAGAGTTAGCTGAGCGAATCACCTTTAACCTTTTTGGGGTTGCGCAGGTATATGATAAAGTCCCAGTGTGGTAGCAAGGTTAAGCTCGTTTAAAGCCGGGATCTCAGCAGCTGGACTCTCTAGGTTTTTTCAGGCTATCTGATCTTGGGGTGGGGGCTTTGGAGAGTCTTCGGTTGCTACACTGCTACACGCATGTTGTCAACCAGGTCTTGGTGGACTGGTCTTGCCAGCTTCGCGTTTCACATGTATCTGCTGGCTTCGGCTTTGGGGGAACTAGCGCTGCAGACTCGGCAATAGTAGAGAGCAGGACAGTTATAGTTTTTGGGTTTTTGCGGGAAGCTAAAGGCATATGGCAAGCGGCGAGAGATGGCAGATTTACCTGGAACCCAACCACAGAAACAGACCCCGGCTGCGAACCCTAAACCCTAAGCCTCCAGGATCATAGTGATCGGATCATCCAGCTCTTCGCGAACATCCTGGCCACAGCAGCTGTGCAGCATCCAATTCATCAGCCGCCGTGTGGCATATCGGCTTACGACTCAAACTGGGCGGTTCCGTTGGTTTCGCAGGTTCCGTGATAAAGGCCCGAAAAAACAAAAACACAACCCAAGTCCATAGCAGGGAGAAGCCCCAAGACGTGAGCGTGCGAGCCAAAACCCCAGGACACTCGAATCATCAGTAGAATCATTACAGTCAAAAAGCTTCATTAGAGCAAAAGGCTGTCCAAACCCTCAACACCAACAAAGGCAGATGGCAAAAGTCTAACTGAGTATTGACACCCTAAACCACAAATCCAAGCACCTTGCAGCCCTAAACCCTACACAACCACAACAGCCTTAATCCCCTAATCACAACTGGCCTAACTGCGATGTAAGTGACTTGCGAATCTCAAACGGCGGGATTACTGAGCATGATCTGAAAGTGCATAATAAATCAGACTGAGAGTGAAGAATACGTGATCGAAGCTTTCTGTGGATGTACAATACAGGTCAGAGGAATGGAAGACTGCCATGCTGCTGTGAGTGATCCTACAAGGATCATGCTAGCTCTTGTCCTGAGGTCATCAAGCCACTTTAGGCATCAGGAGCCTGTACTTCTTGTGATTGGCTTCCATGTTCAAGCCTTCCTCATTCAACCAAGCACCCTGCAATGCGGGCCGCGTCCTTGCCAAGTAGGAGGGGAAAACTGGCCTAACTAAAGGCAGCCCGCGAGAGCAAGCACGGTGTCACGGCCGATGAGTTCAAGGTACTGACCTGCAGGGAGGGCTATGTGTGGAATCATGTATCAAAACAGCGTATACTCTTTCACATGTTACATTAACACAATCTGATGCTAATGCTAATACTAGGACTAAGTGCCAGTCCTAATGCTAATGCTGATGCTAATGCTCATGCATCTAATGCTAATGTTGGCGCTAGTGCTGACACTAACGCAACGGCAAGTGCTAATGCCGGATACGAATATGAATACAACTACTTGACCGTACTGGAATAGAGTATTGTATGCTATGATGTTGCACCACGTATTATCATGCAACACCATGAAATGTCTGTATCACCGTTTGGTACCATGTAACAGGATGTTATACCGCCTCACACCCTAGCACTATCTAACACCATCCAACATGATCTCATACCATCTAACATCACTTGACTTAACACCATCTAATTCCATGTACTGCCAACTGATATCATCTCATACCCATCTAATATTGTGTTATGCCTTCTCATGTCATCTAGTATCAACTGTTATCACCAAGCATCACCAAAGAAAGTAAGTCTGGACTTGGGTCGGGTGGGGTGTTTTTAATGTTTCGGCATTTGTGGTGCTCGGGGTAAACCCGTCACAGGCTTTAGATTCCATCTCTTTCCATCATTTCAAGGTTTTCGGATGTTTCCACTGGAAGACAACAGGTTCGTGCAAAGCGAACGGCATTCCTGGCGATGATGACAACAAAGACAGTCCATTGTAGCACCAGGATGCGTGAGAGTTGCGTTCTCTGTTCAGGCCGCCGTACTATCGGTCTTGCAAGTGTGTTTGTGTTTGGTTGCTGTGCTTCCGAAAACGTGTAACATGTTCGCTAAAATTAGCATCAGTGCTGGAATCGTTGCTGTAAGCCTTTAAGCACCACTACCGATGAACATGTGCACACTTTTGCATTCAGTGGTTCTCCTGCCATGCGGAACGCGGGGTCTTGGGCTGCAGAAGGATCAAAGGGTATATAAGCAACTCAGGAAGGCTCGGCACCTCAGGGCACAATAATTAGACTAGGCTTTGGGGGTATATTATATTATAGTTATCATAAGGAACCCCCAGAACAGTATAGGTAATTATTAAGAACCTGCCAGGCACATCTTTTCGATTGCCTGATGCCCGCCGCGGAGCGAAAGTGCCGACGGAGGCCGGCGAAGCAGCTTTTACTGAGGGGAGTACCGCTGTAATCATCGTCGTAGAAGTGGTATTGCTTTATCAGTTCTACTCACGAGAAGGAGCATGATCAGAGTAGTGTTCACCAAGCGTGAACAATCGCGGTCATAATGCTAACGAGAACGGTCAATGCAAGCCTAGCCTCCGACACAGAGACTGAATGAAAGTCCCTGGACAGAAAAGCAACCGGAAATTCTTGTGGCTCAAGGTCGAAGTACAAAGCAGGTCGTGATCACACTTAAGCTTTAAATTCCCTCGAAGTGTGTCACTGAAGAAAGGAAGTTCAGACCGTATCTAAGTCCTTAGCATCCGATATTCGCGGCCTCCAGGCGGTGCTTCAGCACTTAGCATTCCAAAAGGGGAGTCTTTGGCCGGCCCGCCGAATCCTCGAAGACTTCGCAGCGTTTTTGGGGCCAGCTCTGGCAGAATGACTTCAGGATCAACACTGCCAGCCGAGCCTGCCAAGTCCCTGACATCGCTGCCCAGGGAAGTTCTGAAGTGGATCCAAAGCTTAGACTTGTCTTACAGCGTCCGAAACGCGAAGCGGGACTTCGCGAATGGCTTTCTCGTTGCCGAGATCTTCTCGAGGTATCACCCGCAGGACATCTCCATGCATTGCTTCGATAATGGCCTCAAGGCGGCCACGAAGAATGACAACTGGGAGCAGCTCTTCAGGTTCTTCCGCAAGCACAACTACCCCATCTCGCGGATTGACTTCGACCCCGTGATGGAGAACCAGCCCGGTGCTGCCGTCGCCCTGCTTATCAAGGTTTACACCTTGCTGACCAATAGGACAGTGCCCATCTTCCTCAGTGAGGACATCCCAGACGCCATGGATGCCAGCACCTCGCCCGGCAAGAAGGTGGTGGTGGAGACGCTCTTGGAACCCTCGGTCGCTCCTTCCTCCATTGAGCCCTCCTTCGATGAGAACCGGCTGGATGCCGGCGGAGACTCTCGCCCAGATGCATACCACATCTTCCAGGCCGCCCGGCACAAGAGGCCAGTGGAACGCTCTGTTCCCAGAGCCGTCTCGGAGCGCGGCGAAGCCGTTCCTCTGGACATTCCCGAGGTCTCTGCTCGCTCGCTGACGAGGAACGTGGCGCAGCTGAGGGCCCAGCAGGCGCAAGCCATGCAGAAGAGCTCCGCATCTACGAGCCAGCGGAAGGCCGTGGGGATTGCTGAGAACGGCTCGTCAACCCCTCGCCTGGGCCTGGGCTCCGTGAAGCCCGTGGTGGACATCATGCGGCCGACAGTGGCAACGATACTCCAGGAAGACGATCAGGTGATGAAGTCCCTGGATCCGCGCAAGGACGTCCTGGTCTCGTTTATGGAGCTTTGCCGCACACATGTGCCACAACCAATCGTCGTGCGAGTCTTTCAGGCATTGTCGGACCAGGTGCATCAGTTGATCGAGACGGTGCTGAAGTCCCCGGCCGAGTTCTGGCATGTCTGGCGGCTGCTCAGTCCTACCCTCGTGGAGTTCAGCGAGCGAAATCCAGTCTTTGAGAGCGTCATCACCTTCCTCAAGCGCTTGGGTCAGTTGATGAGTGAGGCGGACACTACACTGACGCAGCAGCTCCTGGTGGATGGCATCCTTCCAAGCTTGGCCCCCTTGCTGGTGGACACCGCCGGCAAGCGAGAGCCGCTCTGTGAAGTCGTCTATGCATACACCCAACCTCAGGTTTTGGCACGGCTCAACGTCCTTCGTGGCCTCAAGGAGGGCATGGACAGCATGCCGGCCTACATTTGCTGCCTTTCCTACTTCTTGCCTATGGAGCTGGAGCTGGGGTTGGATGACGAACACCTACTCCGTCACTATCAGTACTATGCGCTGGTGGCGCTTCAGAGAAAGGAGCCGAGTGTGCGGGTCGCGGGTCTCACGATGCTGAGATCCGTGTCACTCCAGTCACCGAACTTCGCCCAGAACGTGCTGCAGGAGGTGCCCAGCTTCGCTGGCCTTGTCCGGGATGAATGGTGGGAGGTTCAGGGGCAGCTGCTGCTGCTGGTGGGACGCCTGCTGGAGCACACGGCAGGTATGGGCCAAGCCGAAGCTGGCGAGGAGGCCAGCCATGCCGAGGCAGCAGAGCAACTGCTCAAGGTCGCCGCGCAGCTCTTGACGAGCAAAGGCTCTACGAAGATGGTGCTACAGATTGGTCTCTGCGCCCTGGCCAAGGTGTTGAGGCCATATCCTGTGCTGCTGCCGGCGTACGTTGCCGTGTTGCTGAAGCATCCTGCAAACTTCCGTCGCCGATTGCTAGAATCCCACTCGCAGTCCATGCAGGGGACGGCCCCATCACTGAGGAAGCGCTATGTCATGGGTACTTCATGCAGAGTCTATGAGGAGTGCTGCATCTCCGACCAGTGGCCGGCGGCCGATGTGGCGAAAACCTTGGCCGAACAGTGTGCCAGCGAGAATTTGCCTCACTTCGAGCCAGAGCATCTGGAGGTTCTTACTGCATGTATGCCAGCACCGGATGTCGATATTGACAACGACTGGCTTGCAGTCTTCGAGAAGGTTAAGAACCATATCTTCGTAGCCGCTTTGGACCCAATGCTGCATACAGGAGCCGTGAATGTTATTCGCAGGTTCTGGCTTTGCCGCCCGCAGTCCCTGGCTTTGAAAGCTTTGGATCTGTCGAAGAAGACGCTCTTGCAAACCTTATGCCTGAACTACAGCGAGAGTGCCAACTCGCAGATGCGTGTGGAGGAGCGAGTCCTTGTTGAGTTCTTGAGTGAGATGCGAGATGCCGGCGGCGCTGTTGCTCACACGCTGCAAGGTGTCGTGGATCAGTTTCGAGAGTTGCATAACGCCGAGTTTCAGCGGTCCACCTTGGCGAAGCTCTTCGGCTGAAGTCTCCGGCGATAGTCGGCCTGAGTGCTTCCGAACTCGAAGCTACGACCTTCGAGGTGTACCCTATAGAATGCACAGGCATGTGGCGCTTCAGGGAGTTGAAGAGTTAGTGGGTCTAGACTGTCAGGTTTCGATTTGTTGGATTCGGACGTTGGGAGGCTGCAGCTTATCATGTTATCGTTTCACCTGGGCCTGGGCAAAGAATGCACAAGCCCGCGTAGCCAGGAATGCATGTGTGACTGGGCTCCACCACGCTTTCGACTCGATTTGCAGTGGCAGTGTTATTTGGTCTACCGGCATCGTTGTGACCCTGTGCATGACGACTTCCCCCAAAGAGTGGTGAGCTGGCGATCATTGAGTCGACAGCGGCCGATGAGCCCAGTGTAGGGTTTATGGCCTGAGGCTCTAGGATCTGGGCTTTAGGGTTAACGAAGTCCGGTTGAGGGTCGAGGGGGGGTTTCGGGTTCCGGGATTAGGCTTAGAGTTGAGGGGTTACGGATTAGAGTTTAGGGCTTAGTGTTTAAAGTTTAGGGATTAGAGTCTATGGTTGCGGCCTGAGGAATCCATCTGCCCTGCTGCATGTAAAGAGATGTGGCACTTCCTAGTTCGGTCCTCGTTGGTGTGGTGGAAAAGTTTGGAGGGTCCTGGATGGAGGACGCGGGAAGTGGGCACGGTGTCGCTGAAGCCTCAACTTGAGCGATGTGAGACTTGAAAAAGTGTCCGTGCGAAATTCGGCCCTGCAGTCCCCGTGACACCGAGTCCCCGTTCTTCAGCCCCAAACGACGATGGTGTTTGTGCACCGCTTCCAGGCAGAGACATATCGCAGCGCAGCTTGCCTATGGGAAGGACCCGCCTCGAGCCAGTGCTTGCGGCTTCATAAGGCCTATGCTTAAGGTTTCTTAGCAGGTTTTTGTGGGTGAGACTTCGATTAAGGGGTTGTGCCGACACCGCAGGCCCGACCGAAAGAAACCACTGGAGTGTCATAGGGGCTTTTGGCTGGACTCGCGAGAATTGTGTCGTCGTGGCCCCCTTAAGTGCTCCTAGCAAGCCCGTGGGTCTTGCCACGCGCGAGCGGTGCTGTGTTAACGACGGCAACAGTGGCACAGACAGAAGATGCGGTGCTTTACACAAGGAGAGAAAGGGCTGTTGATGGCGTCATGAAGACTTTCTCACCTTTAGAGTCTCGCAATCTCGAAGGACATCTATCGGATGCCACTGGGTGGCGCCGGCGGCACGCAGGTGGATGAAGAGGCACCAGGATCCTAACCCTTAACGTTCTCGCGACCGAGAGTCCATGCAACAAGCCCTAGCCTCTTCCGATTGCATCGGAACGACGCAGAGTAGAGTAGGCACGGATGAAACACACAAGACGAGTGCCGAACAGGAGAAACAAATAACAGCTACGAGTAACGAGTAAGTGCCAGACCCTCTGGATGCAACGGCAGAGAGAGAGAGAGAGAGGCCACCGTAGCAAAACCGAAACGGGGGACATCATGGAACAACCCGGTCTTCAGCCTCACTTTTTCTTATGGACTTCCTAGGTAGCTCCAAAGCTATGTTGCCCCATGTTCGCTCTAGCTCAACAAGCAGAAGCTTCGTAGCACCACGACACGGATGTGGAGCATCCCACCACTTGTACACCGACAAGCATCAGGCACTTGTTGTCGCTCAAGCCTCATGGTCCTCTGTTATCTTGCACGCTGTTGTTTCATCATGTATGGCCTGATGCACTCGAACTGTAAGGGCCTACAGTTAATCCGGGGATAGTAATTTTTGCACTAATGTTGTTTCTCTCATGGTTGTGGCGAAATACAGACCCGGGTTAACGACGGTAGGACAGTAAACAAAAGGGCAGACCCCAGCAAACTGATGTGTTCAGCTACCTCGTTTTCCAGTGTTCTGTTAGCGGTTTGCTTATGGAAGTACATAACCAGCGGGGAAATGCCAGTAGTCACAACACAAGTCATGCCGGGCATTCGGTCATGCGGGAAATACGTTGCGTGTGTCATTTTCATTGACTACTGGTACTACTTCTGATTGTTGCTTCGAAGTGAAAATTTCCCGGACCGAGATCGGCAGAAAAATGCTCGTACAGTGTAGTCCAAGGTACCGGGGGATCACACAATACTGCACCACTTTAGTTTAGCGGTAGTGTGGATTGTTGCACACAATGATGATCTACCCGGGGAAACCAACTACAAACCTCTTTCACACTCCTCCAAAGTCCCCACAAAATCTGGGGGGGCCCTAGTGGCCGAGGGGTCTTAACAGCCCCTCATGCCCGGCGGAAGAAGAGAGAGAGAACTAGCAAATGCTACACCCTTAACCGCGCACAGAGAGTCCCACACCTTAAGCCGCAAGCCCTGACAGTGAGCTTTGACTAGCTGGCGGCTTGTTTCCTCATACTCGGTACAGTGCGCCTGGGATACCTGTGCGAGATGGCAAGCCGTCGAAGCATGACTTCACTGTGACCTCGACCACCTAACAATCCAACGCCCCTACCCTCTTCGAAACCCCCCATTCGTGGCACCCCTTGAGTGAGCCACTTGATACAGTACCTTCAGATGTTACACTGAACCCCGAGACGTACAGTTGAAGAGATAACCTGCTCGCCCAACAGTTGGAGATTGTTCCGGAGAAGCAGGAGAAGGCCAGCAACACTTCCGACATTGCCTTCGCCATTTTTGAGTTGACAACCGTTATTTCATCTGCTGGTAGGAGCGTTCCGAGCACCATGTGTTTGTAAGTGATCGTTTGTTACCGGTCTCTTTGCTGAGACTAGTCGTTGCAATAAGGCTTGTACTGATGGCTACAACCACTATCATCACACTCTGGAGAATGTATACTCGTAACAGTAATGTGAGGGTGGTTATGTGCCTTTCCCATATAGCAGAGCCAGGTTCTGGCCTGGCAGCACTGCATCATCTAAACCAATATCGATGTGTCGCAGTTTTAGATTATGTGTTGCGTCTCGGTGCTTTCTCAGCACTCTTGTTTTGGCTCGTGGTTTCTTTGTAGGTCTATATTGTTTCTTCAACCTTCTCGAGTGCGAGTGCTGAAAAAACTGTTTCTTTCTGCCTTGTGTCCGGGCTTGCATGCGTTTTCTGTCCCATGTCTTTGTTCTTTCTTTGCATATCAGAGGGGTCCGACTGTCGAAATAAGTCTGAGAAGGAAAAGTCTGTTTTGGCAGTGCATAGCCACGCTGTTTTTTGGTTGTTTCTTCAACATGTTCTTTCAGCGTCAAGCCGTCGCTAACGGCTGCACGCAAAAACCATGAGAACAAGACCATGTAGAGGATATGAAGCACGCATAGATGATGATGGTGATGGTTCGTCGACGATCATGCTGAGAACGATGATGGTAATGACGATTTGTTCTCGCCATCCTGATTGCTAATTATGCTTAGTAACCGTATCTCGAACATAGGCATACTCAATCGTCATTTCAACGCTCTCCAAAGGCTGGCCAAGAGTCTGACTTAGAGTGAATACTCTAGACGAGGGATTTCTTGTATCTCTCTGGCCACTTAGCCCGAACCCTGGTTCATCCTGTGCCCGTTTCAATCCGTACAAGCACTGAATCCTACAGCCATGAAAAAGCCAGGATCCTAGACCCTTAAGCCTTAAACTTGAAGCCCTTTGGCCAAACGCTAGCAAATCCTGCGTCGGCACTGGCCGACTGCGTGAAAGGACTCCTTCTCCCGGAACGCCACAAAGTCGCGCACAGTTACTGCCTCGGACCACTAGCATAAAGGGCCTTTGTGCTTCGCAGCTTTTGCGGGGTTTCTGAGGGTTGTACACCGGTGCTATACAATCTCGATAGGGTAGGTTTGGGGTTAAGGGTTTTTGTTCACGCGGAGCGCCAAACTCTTATTTAATTATTCTGTTCAACCCCAAACCCCTTTGACACTACCGCAGCGCGACTTGGAGTCACTTCCGTGCATTCACCAAGCTCTGGATTTAAAAGGATCCAAGGGTAAAAGGAGGGACCCTTAATAAGGACCCTAGGTATATACCCTTAATATCCCTTAATATTATATACCGGAAAAGGAGGGACCCTTAATGAGGATCCCTGCCCTATAATGGGCTTTATAATGCCTTTGAAAAGAGTCCGTGTTTCCGGCCTTTGGGTGCTCTTAGCTCCCCAGCTAAAGCTATCTTCGGCTAGCTGGGGGCGAGCTTTCCGCAGGCTGAGCTCGCGAGAACCCGCTTTTCGGGTTTAAGTTTTTTGGTCAAGGCGCCACAAGGTAAGTAGGGTTATAAGTACCCTAATTAGGGTTATAAGTAATTTTAAGCATAGTTACCCTAATTGTAACCCTAGTTTCCTGGTGTTTAAAGCCGGTCTATGCCAGTCGCAGCACTTGGGTCGATTTTTTGCCCCATCGCTGAGGTCACTAGTGTGGGTCGTCCTCTGAATTGGAGTAGTTTGTCTGACTCCCCACGCCAAGTACGGTCAGAACAGCCGTAAGTTATCTGGGACCACCGCGGACTGGTCTTGTGATCTTTGGGGTTTACGGCCGGTCCGGGCCGGTTGGTATTTGGCCTAATGGGCGGGCTACTCGCGGTTTGTCTTAGTGCTAGGGGCAGGTGCGTTCTACTTGCCGGGAATCGACCTAGATACATCGCGGACCGGAGCTGCAGCACCATGCTGCACCCTGTCCGTAAACCCTACCACCGAAGCCCCAAACGTCATAGCCCGTGGCCACTGAGAACCGGGAGAGCCAGGAGCCGTGCTGCGGGAGGTTTTTTTTGAGGGCTTTTGAGTTTAGGGGTTTAGCAGGGGTTGCCCCTGGCATCCGAGTCTTGTAGTTTGTGTTTTGATCCCCAGAATCTTCCCATTGAACGCAGGAAGGATTCTCGCCGAGTAGAAATTCAACGGGCTGTTTTGTGCGTGCAGACATGCTACTCAACGGGTTGTGTCGTGCTATATATATATATATATAGTATACATATATATATATGTGTGTGTATTATAGTTTGCTACGTTGTCCTTGTTTGTCGGGGTTGAAGACTTGGGGCTTGGGGTCAAAGGCTTGGGTGGAGACCCGGCTTTGCTGCTCCTGATCTGTCTCTCCAGTTCTTCACCTGAATCAACGGGCTGGCTGACATTGCAGGTTCGGTCGCGGGCTGTGCTGCGTTTCTGATCTTACTTGTGGTTCTGGCTGTTCTCATGCTGTTCCAGACCTTGATCTGCTGTCTGTTCTGTTGCTGCTAGTTCCTGCATCATGGGTCGAGTCCTTGATGTTGCGCCGTTGTTCATACTGCCACTGCTGCCAGAACACTGCAGCAGGCCTGGCAGGTAAGCCGGAAAACCCTTAGTAACTAGGGTTATAATTAGGGTAACTATACTCATAATGACTTATAACCCCAATTAGAGAGTGCAGGAGTCCTTCAATCTCCCGGCCACCGTGGCAGCAAGCTGGCCCCTCGCACGGCACAGGCCGGCACCCAATGGCAGGGTCGCGGGCGTTCCAGGGCCAGGGTTTCGAAAGAAGGACTTTAGCGGCGAGGGTTACAGGGCTCGAGGATTGAGGATTCAATGCCATCTGTTTTCCAATACGGTTCAGGGGCTTGAAGAGTTTCCGCTATCTCGCCCCAAGGCTCTCACACAGACTGCCTTGCCACTTCTGTTGCTACTGGTACCGCGACTACAACTACGAGTACAATAGCAGCACAAGTACAAGAAGAAGAGCACGAACATGATGAGCAACGCACCTCGGAGCCCCGCAGAGCCGAATAGCTCCGTAAGTTGAAGGCCATGTGCTGTATCTATATATATATATATATATATATATATATATTAGACTGTAACTGTTACCAATACTGTATGTCTGTATATTATGATATTATATGATGCCAAAGGCCTCCAGATTCACCCCCCCCCCACACCCGAAACCCAGCGGATGCCTCGCAGGTCCAGTGGGGGCATCCCGCCTGCCTTGGAGCTCGATGCCGGGGGCCCTGGGGCCTTACTTAAAGGGTCATGGGACTCAGTAACTAGGGTTATACTTAGGGTAACTATACTTATATTTACTTATAACTCCGGTTAGGGTACTTGTAACCCTACTTGCTAAGTCCCATGATCCTCCAAGTAGGGCCGGTCAGGTAAAACTCGATTTCTTTGTGAGTACACATGGTTTGGGAGAAGAGAGTTTTCATGAGGGTCCTAGGGTTCCTAGCTCTTGCAGCTTTAGGCGGAAGTGTTCAGGGCTTCAGGCGCAGGGAGATTGAGAAGGCTTCAGGGATTTCGTAGAACCTTAAGTCAAGCCCTACTTGGAGGATCATGGGACTTAGTAAGTAGGGTTATAAGTACCCTAATCGGGGTTATAAGTAATTATAAGTATAGTTACCCTAATTATAACCCTAGTTACTAAGTCCCATGACCCTTTAAGTAGAGTTGTAAGCGGTCCGAAACCCTGAGCCGCCAGATCCTCAACTTTTCAGCTCAGGTTTTGCAGGCGACCGAAGTGTTGCAAGCAGCACTTCTGCTTGATGCATGAGTTCGCCTTGATCCCGTGGTCCCCCTTTGTAGAGGTGGAGTAGAGCTTGTCATGCTAGCATGAAGAAGACGTCGGACCAAGAAAGCATGATCTAGTAGATGCAATGGGTGTTACAGCGGACAAGGAGATCAATCAGCATCGCATTGAAGAGGGTAGCCTTTACTTCGGAAGCGTCTACGCCGTGCTTGCCAAGGCTCGAAACTTTTCCAAGGGCACGACGAACTTGTCGGAGGCAGCGGGCATGCTGGATGTGGAGCATGTGTGATAGGCGGGGTGGGCACCTTAGGCCCCAACTGACTTGAGTGCCGTGAAGCCTTGAGACAAAATGGCTTCGGCTCAAGCCAATTTTGTTAAAACAATCGCTGCATCTCTGAAGCAATGACGGATGCAGCTGTGAACATTCTCGCCAACATGACGCAAGAAGCAGACCCACCCTTGACAGCAACTGAAGATGCAGGCGCTGTTGCTTGGGTGTTGACGTCGACAGCCTTGGTCTTTTTGATGACGGCAGGACTTGGCTTCTTTTATGGAGGCCTGGTCCGCGACACCAACATTATCAACACCATGATGATGAGTGTCGTCTCCATGGGGATTGTCACACTGACGTGGGTGGTGTTTGGCTTCTCATGGGCCTTTGGAGACAACGGGGAGAATGGCATTGGTCTTTTCATTGGCAATTTTGACTACAGCTTTTGGATGGGTCTGGATATGAAGAACTGGGACACGCTTCCAGGTCTCGCCTTCGCTTCTTTCCAGATGACGTTCGCCATCATCGCCAGTGCCATCATCTCCGGATCCTTGGTGGAGCGTGTGCGCTTCAGTGCTTACTGCATCATGCTGGCCCTTTGGTCCCTTCTGATCTACGCACCTTTGTGCCACTGGGTTTGGGGACCTGGCGGCTGGATTGGCAGCCAGCTGGGAGCTCTCGACTTTGCAGGTGGAACCGTGGTTCACATCAGCTCAGGTGTGTCGGGCCTCGTTGCCGGTGCAATCCTTGGCCCACGCAAGCACGTTGAGAAGGACCTGGGCCCGGCCAACGCCCCCTTCGTGATCTTGGGTGGCTGCCTGCTTTGGTTCGGCTGGTTGGGATTCAACGGTGGCTCTGCTCTGTCCACCACAGACGGAGTGGCAGCGCGCGCAGTGGCCACTACTTTCGTGGCTGCGGCTTCCTCCATGCTGACCTGGCTGGCACTTGAGCGTGTCCTGAAGGGCAAGTCAACCAGTGTGGGTGCTTCTGTCGGTGCTGTTGCAGGCCGGGGGATCACTATGGAAAGCATGTAGTACAGGGGCCTAAATAGAAACCTCTGCTGTTTTGGGGGTTCCTTATTATAACAGTATGGGCCCCGAAACCCTATTCTAATGACTAAGGCCCTTCTATTCAGGCCTCATGGAAGTTGAAGGATTTGTGCCTGTTTTGAGCCAGGTCTGGTGGTCATCACCCCGGCAGCCGGCTTTGTGACACCTGGCTGGAGCATTGCCCTCGGCGTGTTGGGCGCGCCTTGGTGTTACTTCACATGTGAGCTGGTGAACAGGATCAACTTGGTGGATGACACTCTTGACGCCTTCGGCTTGCACGGCTCCGGGGGCTTTGCGGGTGCCATCCTGACGGGCATCTTTGCAGTTGACGATGGCCTCATCTACAGTGGTAGCTTCCTGTTGTTGGGCAAGCAGATTGCTGGCGCGCTGGCTGGTGTGGCTTTCTCTGCTGTGGGCACTGCCATCATCATGGGAGTCATGAAGCTGCTGTTCAAGCTTCGAATTCCGGAAGAGCACGAGATTGGTGGTGTTGACGAGCACACTCACGGTGAGACTTACCACAGCCCAATTAAGAAGTATTCTGCAGCTGCCCGCATGACTGAATCGTCGGAATCATCAGAGTCCGACGCTGTCTGCTGAGCATGACAGAGGCGACAAGTGCCTCTACTTTCGCCCGTGTGGTTGGAGACCATGCGGGAGAGATCGGCATCAGTGAACAGCTGGCCATGACGAACAAAATGTCATAGGGGTCACGGAAGTCAGTGGCGTTGCGCATGTTTTTCTGAATGCGCTTCGTCGGCACTCTTGACATATTCGGCGTGCTTGAGCCTGCCACCCTTGATCACCGACTGAGGACCGAGAGACCCCATCAGGCATCATCCGAGTTCTGAGAGCGTAAAGCCTTGAGAGCCTTGAGATCCAGAGCCCAGAGCCCTAATTTGAAACGCCAGGCTTCAGCACCCGCAAGGGCCCCAAAGCCTGATGCAGGATCCAAGCGACATCGGTATGTCTCCGCTTGCGCGCGATGACTTCAGTCACTTGGCGATCAGAGAACTTGGCGAGCCCTGAAGGCCTTTGCCATTGATCGAGTTCTCAGCCAACCTGAAGTCGTTTCATGAAGGAATACAGTATCGAAGGCCTTTGATTGGGATGTTGCCGTAAACCCTGAAGGGGGGCCACGTTATCGGGTTTGATGGGGTGTTTTGGGAATGAAGGCGACCCTCAACAGTCCTTGGACTTGCCATCTTGTGAGCAGTTTCGGACGAGCTCCCTGCTGTGCGACTTTGTCAGCTGGGCGGGTGGAGTCAGCTGCTAGTCCCGACCGTCAAAGTACACAGCACCAGAGACCTCGTCAGGCATGTCCGAGATGCGAGAGCGTAAACCCTAGCTAGCATTTGGCATGCGCTGCTGCCATCCACTGCTTCTCAGGCGTCATCTCTGAGCCCGAAGATGACGATGGCAATCAGGACCCGATGGTGATGCTTGCATGTAGGGATATTCAGGGTTTAGGGTTTGATGATGGTGAAGACGGCTGCCGACAGCGATGACGATGGTGATGGATTGTGTCATGACATGTGTTGTGCTTTGACATTTGCACGGTGAGTATCGCTCTGCGGTTGTCTCCAGTTTCCTGACCGGGATCTGAGTCACCCCGATCGGGACCAGAAACATTGAACCCTGGCACACTGCCCCAAACCCACAACGCCCCGACACCCCTTCAATTTGGAAAGCGTGAACATGACCGAAAGCCGTCCGCCTCAATAACATGGACGGTGTTCCGGACGTTAAGTTGCTGGGACAGCTGAACCCTTAAGCCCTGAAGCCCACAGTTCGAGAACTAACTAGGATGCCTATTATGGAGGACGTAGGATGCCGGTTATAAGGACCCTAAGTGCCCTTGGCCCCCAAACCCTAAACCCTACACCCTTTGGGTGGCGGCGAGGATCAGACCGAAGAAGAGGTGCGCTCGATTTTTTTAAGCCGAGGTGTGGTTTAGAGTCAGAGTTTAGGGTGTTTGGGTTTTAGGGAGTCGGAATTAGGGTTCAGGCTGAAGGGTTTAGGGGCTGCGGTTTCGGGTTAAGGGTTTAGGAGCTAAGAGAGTTTAGATGTTTTTCGCGTGGGATCTGGGCTCGGAATTTGCAGTTGGAGGCGTCGGACCGGAAAGCAACGGATGCATATTCCTGTTATTATTATTTCATTATATGCAGGAGGCAAAAATTAGTGTCATTATTTTAGTTAGTTGTGTCATTATCAGCACTGTTATTGTTTAGTTGTTATCTTTATTATTACTGTTATTAGTATTGTTCTTCTTCTGCTTCTTATTGTTATCATTACTGTGTTTACTGTCATTAGTGCTGTCATCGCTTTTGCTATTGCTAGCGTGATTGTTGGACTATCTACTAGCATTCATTTATTATGATTATGATGATTGCTCTGTCTTTATGATTACAATAATCATAGTGATTATGATTATGATGATGACTAGTAGTTTCGCCTATGGTTACAAGAATCACCGTGATTGTATGATCATTGTTCCAACCAGCTTGTTCTTGTTTTTGTTTCTGCCGGCTCGGGGCCTTACCCTAAACACCTGGGTTCTTGCTCAGGAGTTTGGTTGAAGCTTCCATAATGAGACAAGACAGCCACATTATTTTCATAAGGATCACCATTTTGGACGCTTAAATCAGCAAGAACCCACACAGTCACACACTGCCGACGTCCGCTTATGAATGTCGGACCTTATTGGGAATGTGCTCAGCCTCGCCTTTCCTAGACTCTGCAAGTGGGAGACAGCAAAGCAAGAAGTACTATGGGACCTGGTATAGTGCGGTGCTGGTCGTAAAGTCGTAAAGGCTGTAAGGATTGCAGAAAAGGGACCCTCTGATATTCCAGAACTCCCAGCTAGGTCATCAAGGGGTCAGCGTAATTAGCTTCACTTGGACGGTCGCGAGCATAGCGCCGAAGCCTCCCTGAGCTTGACACTTGCTCAAAGGTTAACACATTGAATAGGGTTTTGGGGTACGGTATATTGTACCATAATCATAATAAGCAACCATTTTGCGTTGCCTGGCGCTGCTAGACCCTCTGGATGAACTGCAGAGAGAGATAACCCCAAAATAGTATTGGTAGGCCCCTATATTAGGCTTGCGGTTTACAAAAAGCTGTTTGGGATTTAGCGCTTATATACGCGTCTGAAAGATAAGGGGTACCTGATTTCGGGGTCCTTATAATCACGATGCGACCATTGAGGGTATTACACTAAGGTCCCGTATTATCGGAAACTCCCATCGCAAAAGTAAGAAGGCTTATGAGCTGCGGGCTGCAGGTTCGCGACTCTCCGGCCCGTAGGAGTGAAGGTAGTAGTTTATCAGCAACCAGTAGCAGCTACCAAGTGAGAATATCTGAGAGTTTTAGAACATGGAGGACCTTGATGTAAGAACTAAAATGTAGGACCACTGAGTAGGATAAGGACCCCCAAGATAAGGTACTGCCGATTTAGACCCCATCCAACCGCTCTCATCGACCGCCCAGGCTCTTTATGCTCACACGCAGCCCAGCTGCAAACAGGTCTTCTGAGACCCGCCGCCCATAGCTTTGTGGTT
This sequence comes from Symbiodinium sp. CCMP2592, assembly GCA_905221615.1. Lineage (NCBI taxonomy): Eukaryota > Dinophyceae > Suessiales > Symbiodiniaceae > Symbiodinium > Symbiodinium sp. CCMP2592. The sequence goes on from CAJNDT010000441.1 coordinate 153,577, forward strand.
ACGCTTTCTGGGGAGCTGGGCTTTACAGCATCTAATGCGGTCTCTTGATCCAGCACTTCTTCCTTAAAAACGGGAGATGGAATTTGGATCTACATACAGTAGGGTTTGGTGTTGGTTCAGGATTTGGGGTTGCAGTGCTGAACCTCTGGGCCATAGCCCCGGGCAGGCCCTAGGCACAAGAGTCGAAACGAAAGGAAGGAAGTAACTACGTCAGTTAGTATGTAAGTGAGTATATCTATCTATCTATCTCTCGCAGTCTCAGTCTCAGTCTCTCTTTCACAATCACAGCATGCAGACTTTCCCAACTGAGAAGCCAATCCCAGATTACAGACTTTAGTTTTCGGGCCCGCAGCTCCGAAGCCCAGACACACCTGATTATGCTGCTGAACCACCACCACCACCAGCACCACCACTCCCACTTTATTCTTTTCACTGTTTCTTTTTACTGATTATCCTTGCTACTACTACTACTACTACGACGACGACTACTACTACTACTGCTGCTGCTGCTGCTTCTGCTGCTGCTACTGTTGCTACTATCCTTGCTATTCGCATTATCTTTTACAAGCAATGTTGTTATCACTGCTATGTAAGCGATGCTTGCTAATATGTCGATATTCTCACTATATACTATTGTTCTTGCTATTGGCCATGGTTTTTCCAGCATTGTTCTGAGTAGTACTATATCGGTCCGTGCCCACCAAAGACCACAGCCAAGGTGCATGGTCTCCAAAGGAGAATACCTGACGAGTGACCCGGCCCGATTTTAAGTCGCAGGATCAGGCTCACGTGAGCCCTTTCCCGATTTGCGAAACCTCAGTTCTTCCAGAGCCCAAGAATCAAAGCTTTATGTAGTCCTTCCATGTGGGTGGCTGTCAAAATTAGGGTCCCTTTTGGGTTCCTTATTATAATACGGCACCTAGTATTTAGGGTACCCAAAAAGGGGACCTTAATTTTGACAACCACCTATGTGATAAACCACAACGGTTGAGGCCCTTCAGTATCGTAGTCACGATTGTACAGCTGCCCGGTAGTCAGCTGCAGTTCCCCCTTCAACCCGGGGTTCAGAGAGAGAAGGAGAAAACATCAACAGCCTACTGTAGGGACCTTAATAATCAACTATACTATTGTGGGGGTCCTTGTAAAAATTACAGTAACTTATACTATAATACATCTCTTAAACGCTTGGGCAGGGCGAGAGGGAAAAATGTTTCTTAAACCCTAGTCTTCTTATTAGGGCCCTAGATTAAGCCCTAAGCCGCCTCGCAAAGGTATGCTGCTTGAGCCGGAGATTGTTCAGCTGGTGTGGATGCCTTGGGCCCGGTGATTAAGGGTGCCTGAGGCAGAGTGACAAAGAGTCATGGATGTGTCAGAACCCCTAAACCCTAAACCCTAAAGTGTTTGAACCCATATATAGATGTGGGTGGTTGTCAAAATTGCGGTCCCTTCTTGGGTCCTTAATCTAATGCGACACCTAATATTAGTTAGAACTTGGCAAGGTATCATCTAACTATATTTAGGGTGCCCAAAAGGGGGCAGTATTTTTGACGACTACCCATGTGTCAGAACCCTGAGGTTTGATCGCACAGGTAGAGGATACCAGAAATCTACCGGTTGCATTTTCCTAACTACCGTTACTTTGTTTTTTTCGGCATTTTGTCAGGTTGTAAAGGTATCTGTGATGTTTGGACTTTGAAGGGCTTAATGTTTGACGTGGACCACAACATCCTCAGTTGTCTAATCTGAAGCTTTACAACTCCAAATCCGCCAAAGCCCAAAATCAAAAGCCCTAAGCCCCGAGGACTCAAGCTGTTGGCTGGCTCCCCAAATCAAATCCTGCATCGCAAGCCACTGTAGATACATTTCGGCAGCTTCCAGCCCGTCCAATGTGGGATTGCTGCGTTTATGGTTCAGGTTTCGATTGTTGTTGGGGTTTAAGGTTGCAGTGCTGTGTACGGCTTTGAGATTCTGAGATGTTTTGAAGAAGGCAGGTTGTGAGCAACCCGACTCTACACCCTTCCTCAAGACATTGCTCTTGCTCGAGGTATTATGACAGCTTCGAGTACCTGCAGCGGACTCGGCAGGGTGAAGAGCAGGAACTAACTATCGCCTTTGAGGGCGCGTCCCTTCCGACCCGTAAGAAGTCCTTGCCACCTGCTACGCAGTATGAAGGTGTTAGTCAGCACTCACCAGTCAGGTTCCAGGTGTACCTGGACACACAGACCTCCTTTCTGCAAACACCGGCGGCCTGCCATGGGCACATGTCCAACGAGGTGCGCTAGTTTGATGCTGCTGGTATTTCATGGAGTGTAGTCTGAGATTAGCATAGGCTTTCTTTGCTGCAGCCAAGCTGAAGCCGCCCTGGGAAGGTGATGGTAGTCTCCTGGCCATCAGACACCCTTTCTGTAAAGACTGCAGCTGTACCTTACTACTGTGGTCTACAACAGGTATGCTTCCGGTTGTAGCAACTTCTCAAGCTTGGTAGAAGTTCTGCATCTCAGATATGATGAGACCCAAAACCCCGAAGTGATTTGCTCAGCACGGCTTAGGGTTTAGGGTGTAGGGGGTTGCCGGTAGAGTCTTGCAGCTTCGTCTCGGGCAGTGGAGCCCGTGGGGGCTTGTCGGGTTTTAGAGCTCGAGTCTAGCCTTCGTCCATCTGCGATGAGGCAGGGTACCTGATCTGTGGGTAGATGTTGATCCAGGTTTAGGTTTCGATCTCCTGCAGGCATTCCTTCAGTTCTGCATCGACTTCCGGTTATTCCCGCAGATCATCGATTTCAACTCGCTGCCGCTGAAAAGCAAGATTCAGGTTTGCCTCTGTCGTTTTGGAGCTTGAACGTTCAGATGAAATCGCTTGCGCTGCAAGCTTTGAATGCCCCTTGGGTTTAGAGCTCAGGGATGCTTCATAGTGCTTAAGGTTTAAACCCTAAGCCCTACCCTAAACACTAAACCCTAACCCTAAACCCGGAACCCTGGACCCTAAAGTTTGGAGTTTAGGGTTACGCAACAATCAGGTTGCCGGGATGCCTGTGGACGTTGCGGGTTTGGGTTGTGGAGCTTGTCGGTCGGGATTTAACCTAAAGACCTTAGGTCATGGGGGGGATTGTAAGGAAATACGGAATCCCGAAGATCGAGTATGTGGTAAATCACTGTAGATCCTTTTTATAATAAGGCCCTTTGGATAAGGTACCCCTGATTTAAGCGGATCCTGTATGTGTAATTTTGGCCTTCCTTTGTGCATGGCTTCGGGGGCGTATGGCTGCAAGGCGGAGCACCGACCATTTCTCTCTTTTCATCAGCGCCCTCGCAGATACTTCGCAATGCGCATGAATCCTCATGTTGTTGTCTTCAGCGCCCCTAAGCTAGGATAGGACAAGGCTTCTTGTAGGACTGTGCTTCGGAGGCTTTCACCTGTGCTTACCGCAACAAAGCTCTTTGTTTGGGACCTGCATTAGAGTCAATTTCCCCAGGAATTGCTATTACCAGTCGGCCGAGAGCATCATCGAGATCACACGGGAAGAGGTGAAGAGATGCACCTGGTTCTGCATCAGCCGGACGGCTACACAATACTAACAGTAATCGTAACAATAGTAATGATGAGAATCGTAATTATAACAATAGTAAGAACATACTCCAAGGAGCATGCGGAACCTAAAAAATAGGCCTCATTCACAATTGCCGTCGTTATGAACTTGATGGCCTTCTTGCCAAGTTCTCAATCCTGCACCACAAGAGCCCGAAATCCTTGTCGCCGTTCGAGCTCGACTGCTGTGGCCCTCCAGGGCGGTGGACCGTCGAGATGCAGTTGATGTTGCTTGATAATGCGCCATCGTCATAGTATATTAATTGAAAACCCGGCCCCGAGACGAAATTGCTTCATCAACAGTTGTAACTTGTAATCAGCGTTAGCTTGTCGGGTGGATCTTGCATGATCTTGCTGCGTGCGGCGCCTGGGGCATCTGGACATTTTGCACCCCATGCCCAAGTGCGTTGCATCGTCATGGCTTGACAGAGTATGTCGGTTTGTGATACTTTCGTGAGTTGTTTGACGGCTTTGAGGGTCCTTGGTTTACGCCAGTTTGCGTGGCATGGTCGTTTCCGATAATGCTATAAGAGGCGCCCATGTCGTCTGCGTGGTGGCTCCATGTCAACTGCATCTTAAGTCCCATGGCCTTTCGGCAGGGCAAAGCCAAACCAAGAAGGCGCACGTAAACGCCAGTTACTCACCCTACTCTAAGCCACAGACATGCTGCCAAATACCAAGGTACAAAGAAGGACCCGACGGTCCTAGTGGGAACACACCTCGGTGTTGTGCGCTTTGGGTTGACATGTTCTTCGGTGCTGCGTCTCCGGGATCTCAAGGGCCGAGGTGAGTTTGCCGGGCGTGTTGGATGCTTGGGGAAACGGGTGGATGGCTGAGCTTAGGCTTAAGGTTTCTCATGCTTGGGATTTTGGAAGTTTCTGCGATTTCGGCGAGGCTTTCACGGCCAAGCTTGCAAGCGAGAAGAAACCAGCTAGAGCCGACAGCCCGAAAGTCTTCAAATCTTTGCCTGCCTTTGGTTTCACCGGTTTCACCGGCTAGCAGCGGATGGTGCTGTTGTCTGCCGGGGGACCTTCGAGTCAAATCAAGTCTATGTTTGCCCATCAAGATCCCCGAACAGGCCCTCTACTTTCATTATACAGGCCCAACGACCGAATCTTCGAATGTTAGAAACTCTTCAAGCCTTGGAAGTCGAGGGTTTTAAGGCTCCAAGCCTCAACGCCCCAAACCGGAGGATGCAGAGGAGGCAGCATTCCAGGTCGGCGACGTGGTCGAGCTGCTCGGCTGAAATATTCCGGGTGCTTGTCTTCGCTTCCAAGTTCATCCGCAGATGTAAGTTGGCATAGAAGCTATAGGTAGCTGCAGGTCAAAAACTTCAACATGCAACGAGCCGCTTTTACACACGCTTACCTGCAGCTGCGCAAGAAAGCCACGGGCAGAACAACTTCATACAGGTCGGTCTTACCGGTCGGAGTTTTAGGGTCGCATAGACGGTATAGCGCTGCGCTAAAGGGTTCGTGGCTCTCATGAAGAGTCTCCTGCGACTAAAATCCTCTCCTCTCAGGGCTCTCTAGGGCCCTTGCAGGGAGAGGGAGAGGGAGAGGGAGTTCTTTCGAGATGCTGATGTGTGGGTTTGACAGATAAGGTTCGGGTCTGTTTGAGCAGCGCGTTTCCGTCGGGACCTTCTTGTAAGCACGGTGCCGACGAAGACACAATGGTATCGGCATTGGTCATTATTTTAACGGCATTGGCCATTGCGTAGACTGCGCCCACCGGAGCTTTCAAGTTTCACGGGTGTATCGAGGGTTGAGGCAGTATCGACTCTATTTCGTCCAGCGAAAAAGACCTCGGCCTTCCGTACCGAGGGGAGTTCTGTAGGCTTCAAAAGGAATCAGCCTGGGTGCGTAGTGCCGTTGCAGTTGACATCGTCGCACATGGGGAGAGCATGGAACTGCCGTCCCCGGACTTGCCACGTTACCTGCACTGGCCTGCGTTGCTCAGGGTGCCTGCCTTCATGCGCCAGGGCAAGAACGGCAAGCTGAGGCAAGTGGCTGCATGTCCGGAGTTGACGGTGGGCTGTTTATGATTGCTGGCAGCTGGCTTTGCAGCATTCAAGGGCGTAAGGGAGTTTCGAGGACCTACGGTTTCCCGATTTGTTCACTAAACCCAACAGCCAAGACCCTGCATCCTAACCCGAAGTCCAGGGTCGTTTTTGCTTCAGGCAGGAGGAGGCCACAGGCTGTGAATTTTGCTGCAACAGACGGAAGATAGCCCCCCTACCCAGACCTCTCCCAACGGAGCGGCCTTAAACCATCCTAAACCCTCTCGGCTCTTGAAGGGCGTCGCTGTCGAAAATTGCGTGCGGGAAGTTCAGTGAAGGAGTGACGGGTATTGATCCTGAGGCTGACTCGGTTTCAATCAGCCAAGTCCGAGCTAAAGGCGTGTAGCTCAATTGTCTGGTAGCCTCTTTTGTCTCCTCGCTTGCCATTTTAGTGCTCCTTAAGTGGTTCGGTGCAGGGCACAACGCTGTCGGAGTTTCAACTGGGATTTTGTTGTAGTCGCACGAGCCAGGAACACACGACTTTCGCCCCGGTCGAGTTCTTCCGGGGCTTTAATGACTGGCATGTTGCACTTTCTCTGTTCCTGTGTGTAAAAAGTCATTTTCTTTTTATACTTACATAAAAATATGTATATATGTATATATATATATATATATATATATATATATTACTATACCCTAGTTTGCCCTATATGAAAGATCCCATACAGAGCCCCCCATTCTACCAACGTATTCAGGCCCCTGTAGCCCTCTTCCTTCCCACTAACCCAAAACGCTAAGCGGTTGCACTGGATCATGCCTGGATTCGTGCGGGCTTGTGCGAGCGTGCGCGCCTCGAAACCCTAAACCCCATTTCTAAGTCTTAAGGCCCTTACAATAACAAAAACCCTAAACCCTTAAATCCCTAAACAGTGTGAGCCCTCTTCCTTCCCTGCTCTTTTCTGCCGGGCCTTCTTTCCAGGCCGGGCGATGCCCTGAAGGCAGAGACCTCAGCTTTGGCACTTTTGAGGGTTGAGGGTTTGGGTTGCATTTACCAACTTAAGCAAAGAAATCGGATGAATTAGCTGGTGCAGGGGAGTAATGCCCATAGGCAGATAATTAAGAAGAGCCAAACCACTGAGAAAAGAAACATAGAGCCGGCTTAGGATGTAGTGCCTTTCGCAGTCTAGGCATTTTTTTCTGGTTTATGTCTTGGGGAAGGCTTCGTGTGCCTTGTTGGGAGCTTGGCAGGGTGTCCTGTCGGTAGTATTCTCAGCCGCAGCCTTGAGAGGAATGCGTCCCAGCCGCCCGTGGACGGTTGATGGATGTAAGTAATATAGGGGCCTAAATAGTTACTTTTGCGGGTTCCTCATTACAAATATAGCATAATAGGCCCCAAAACCCAATTCCAATTATTAAGGCCCCTATATTACTGTAGATGTGCGGGAATGTAGCTGCGTCGTTCTCTGCTGTATGCATTGGGTCCCCCAATGCATGTATCATACTTGGCATAAGTGCCCCGCTTCTACCGTTTCGCAAAACCCAACTGTAGACTCTGAGCCATAAACCGTCATTGACTCATAAAGCTAAATCCTCACCTGTAAGGTGATTGCGGTTGACACCTCCGACGTCGACGCGGAAGCCGTGCTGGTGATGACCGCCCGTCACGCGACCTCCATGGAAGCCTTCATGTTTGTGTAGTCTGTATATGCACTTCTCCTGCACGCAATGCCTGCCCAGACATCCACGAACCTACAAGCCAAGTCTTACACCCCTGCATAGGGGTCATCTGAAGCAGCTGGAAAAATTAGCTACCCTGAACCCTATACTCCTCAATCCTTGGCCACTCGCCTCGATCGCCACACCTTGGCATTGAAGCTGTCATCCGCAGTCTTCAATCCTGACCTTGTAATTTCTGGCTTTGAGCCCGAAGCCGCCAAGGGCGAACTGTAAGATAGTCTAAAGTCCCCGCCTCAACAAGCGATCTATAGCGCACCATCTTGAAGCCTCGTTGTGAGCGAGCATTATGCATGGTATTCCTGCGCAACTCGATTGAGCTGCCGCATGATTCAGTGATATGACGCTCTCCACTGCACGGCTGCAGGATTCGAAAGTAAGACGAGGGTTTGGGGTTTAGGGTTTAAGCAGGTATACAGGTCTGTGCAAAAAAGGGTTCAGGGCCAAAGTCGAAAACCTAAAACCTTATATGTGCGAGAATTATATGTTGGCTATCGTTGGGTTTGTGGAATTGACTTGCTGGCTCACACTAAGAGCCCAGCTGCAAAAGGTTCTTACATGACTGGTGCTCAGTTGAGCTCTTCTTGGTTGTGTCTTGATCTCGCATGGCTTGCTGCAGATGTCTCGAGGATCACGCCTGACTTGTGGATTTGTGCCTGCCTTCGTGCGAGTTTGCGGTCGAAACCCTACAGCCTTCCGACCTGCCTCGTCTGGAAGTGCCGAAATCTCAAATGTTACAAAGCCCGAACATCGAACACACCTCAAGGGCCAGCTTAAATGCTTCACTCAGAGTCCTGAAATAGAGCAGCGCGCCAAGGGAGCCAAAAGTGCCAAAGCTTTCAGTCCTACATCCAGGCCAACAAAACCCTATGCGCCCTGAGCTCTAAAAACGAAAGCACTCCAACCTGAGGCCTTGATCCCTAAACTTTTCACATGGGGATTTGAACCACTAGAATAAGTTTTTGGCAATTTTACGACGACTTTAGTAAGGAACAAAAAGGGGTAGTGTGCAACAGAGCCTGAAATGCTACACACCACCCCATGCCTGAAACCCTAAACCCTATGCCCTACGCCGCGAAGCCCTAAAGCCGAAGCCCCAAAACTCTGGGGTGATAAGTAAGCTTACCATGTTACTACCCCTACACCCTAGACCCTAAACCTGAAAGCCTGCTTGGAGGGTTGGGGGACTTCGTAACTGGTCATTGTAGGGACTTATAAGTGCCATAACCCCAATTAGGGTCCCTTTTAGGGTACTTATAAGTCTACTTATTACCTACTTACTTAGTCCACCTGAAAGCCGAAGGCCTGAAGAAGCTCTGGGTCAAGATGGGCCAGATCAAGAAGGCCGAGAAAGGCCGGGCTTCTCGAGGTAGACGGGGTTTGTAGGGTTTTGCTGGGCTCAGTTGATGTACACATGACGTAGACTTAAGTAGATAAAATACACATGCATATACGCCCATATGTATATATGTAGATACATATATATATGTATATATATATGTATATTTATATATGTACACACACACCCACTACAGACGCATACTACATATGTTTATATGTATATAGAGATGTGTAAGGGTAGGTCAGTGTAGGTATCAAGGTTGACAAACCCGACAACGTGCAGCGACCCTGGCACTGGCACTTCTGCAGGATTCTCGAGCCCCAACTTGGAGGATCATGGGACTTAGTAAGTAGGGTTATAAGTACCCTCATTGGGGTTATAAGCAAGTATAAGTATAGTTACCCTAACTATAACCCTAGTTACTAAGTCCCATGACCCTTTAAGAAGAGCATCGGCTCTAGGTTCGTAAACGAGAGCCTCAATTTTTTTTTTGGGGGTCTGTTCTGCTAAACTTGCATGTATGGAGGCACTTTACGGGAACAGTCTTGTTATGCTAATGATTCGTTTGTGCATTGCTTGTATTTTTTCTTGCTGCTATTGTGGCGAGTCTGGACATTCTTATGATGATAACCCTCATTGTTGCTATAGTTTTTTTTGCATTTTAGAATGCTGCTTTAAACAGAAAACTAGGTGGCAATTTGGGAAACTTTTTAATTTCCCTTATGGTTCCTATAGAGGTACCTAGTCATAAATACTTCCCAGAGCCCCAAAACTACAACCTATGATGGGGCTATATAATGGGTATCTAATAGCTATATTAAGGGTATATACCTAGGGGTCCTTATTAAGGGTCCCTCCTTTTACCTTTGGAGAAAAAGAGATCCTTTGGCTCAGACTTCGTCTCCTCGGAGAAGGCCAAGACAACTGCCAAGGTGGCCTCCAAGGTCGCTTGGGAGCAAGCCTTTAGGGGTTTTGGGTTTTGGGTTTAGGGGTTCAGGGTGTAGAGTTTAGGGTTTAGGGTTTAGGGTTTAGGGTTCAGGGTTTAGGGTTTAGGGTTTCTTCAAAGCAAGGAGAGGAGTCGAGCTGACACGAAGAAGCGGGGGAAAGGGGGGAGGCTCTTGCTGTAACCGGGCTGCTGGACAACGAGGCCTGCTGCCAATTAAATAGGGGTTCAGGGTTTAGGGTTTAAGGTTCAGGGTTCAGGGTGTAGCGTTTAGGGTTCAGGGTTTCGGGTTCAGGGGTTAGGGTTTAGGGTTCAGGGTTTGAGGTTTGCATCCCTCGTCAAACGAGAAGGCCCTGCTATTGAGGTTCGGGGTTAAGGTGAAGATCTGGGGTTTCAGGGCTCTATAAAGTTTCATGAGGGCAAAGTAAGCGCCTCTCCTTAACAAGAAGGACCTTAAGGTTTGTAGGATGTCGGGGTTTAAGGCTTAAGGGCCTTTTGCCCGGGCCCCGCAATTTAACAAGGGACTTTGCTTTTCGTGTTCCTAAGGTTTCCCCAGGAGTTTGGCTGGGATGAGCCGTTTGACTTTTGGAGCTGAAAATGTAAGTCTTAGGGTTAAAGGTTTATGATTTGGTTTCAGATTTATTCAGGTTTCGGAGGGTTGTCTGGTCTGAGGTTTCACATCATGGCTGGGATGCTTCAGCTGTCTTCAAGGAACTGTGCAGGGGCTTCCTCGTGTGGCTTTCAAAGCTCCTTTGAATGTATTCTGGCGACATTTGTAGCACATATGGCTTTGGAGCTCGGAGGCTCCCTAATCCCTATACGCGAAAGCCCAAACGACAGGAATCGAAGTTTCTGTTTCTGGGGAGCTTTCAACACTGCCGAGCCCGCCGAAGCATACACCTCTCAGGCTACCTGGATCAACAAGGACTTCGAGGAAATGACGGAGTTGGAAAAGCCCCTTAACCGAGTGTAAAATCTTCAAAGAACCCGTGTGGGAATTCCTTTTCAGCGCCTCTAGCACCCACCTGAGTCGGAGAGGTGGTTATGGCATTACGGTCCGCTAGATGGGGCTATTTTGGTACACTTCGGTTTTAGTTGGAGTTGTAGAGTTGTAGGTGTATGTAGGCGCCCAAGCAATGCAAGAGGTGGCAATACCACAGCTTGAAGCAACAAACTATGCCACCTGAATCCTTTATCCATTGAGCTGTTTTTATCTCGTTCTATGGCTGCAACATGATGCAGCATGACATTTCGATTGGAATTTCCACGTGTCTGTGCGATATTGTCGTAGTATGCGTCAGTACCAGTTGTCCTGCGACGCGTTCGCCGCTTGTTTATGCTTGTATATAGCCTTGTCATGGCGATCTACACATTCAGTGTAGATTTATTTGCTTTCGTGTGCTTGACTGTACACTGCCAATCGCCATACTTCATAGCAGTACATGTTGACTGCAAAGGAGCACTTTCAAGAGCCATTTGTACCCTTGCTCCTTGCGTCGCTGCATGACTTTAGCACCACTCCACTGAAATTCGACACTCGTGTTTCAAATTTGTCTCTCCTTGCAATGTCCCCGACAAACTCTGTGCATGGATGTTCAAAGCTCCGCGATTACTACCAAAGTCCGGACTGGGATCTGCTCGAGTTTCGAATTTACGCTTCTGTAGAGTTGTTTGGCCCCGCGAGTTTCCGAAACGTGTAGATTCTGAACCTTACACAACCGCGAAGCGACTCAGGCGAAGCCTGACGATTCTGTCGTCTTTCGCGGCCGGAAAACCCAGAGGGGGTTTTGGGGATGGTGAAGGAAGTGATGAGTCGGGATTTCGATATGCTGGGTTCCTGAAACAAGACGGCTGCTTCGTGTATCGGGGAACTGTCGGCCAAAAATGTTGGCAGTGCCCAGAATGCTGCACCCTAGACTTAAACCTCCAAGCTCCAAGGGAAATGGGCATCCATCCCGACAGTGTTGATTTCCAGCTTGATTTCAAGATTTCGGGCTTAGCCTTTGGAACACTCTCGTCAAGATTTCGTGCCAAGATTTCAGGCCGAAGGTTTTTGTGCGACAAGTTGAGGTGGCTTGCAAGCGGGTGGGGGCGCTGGGCTTCCCTTCTGTGGCTCTAAAGCCAGCACCAAGCGCCGGGGTTCAGGGTTCAGGGCTTCCTGGAAAGCCTTCAAACCCGAAACCCGAGACCCTAAGTTAGTCTTTGCTGTGTAGGAAGGAAAACGGACCCTAAGTTATGCACTCCTATGTCCCAGTAGCGAGCCCGACCTCGAGAATCCTTTCCTGCCCAATGCGAGTGTGCGAGTCGAAACTTGAAGTGAAAGGGTTTGGTGGCCAAGGACTACATGAGCAGCCGCAAAGTGCGATCGAGCCTTGGTGGCATTGTGGAGTTTGTCGGCTCTGCTCTCCTGATAGCCCGCGGGCTCAGGGAATGGGGACTTTGCCTTCATGAACTCGTCGTAAATCACAACCGCTTCGCCTGGTCTGTTGCATGTGTATGACATCAGTTAAACCCTTGAATCCCGCCCCCTGTCGTTGTAGTAGTAGTAGTAGTAGTAGTAGTAGTAGTAGTAGTAGTAGTAGTAGTAGTAGTAGTAGTAGTAGTGGCAGCGGTGGCTGTAGCTGTAGGTCGGGCAGGCCATCCGAGAACGAAAATCTCACTCGAAACCCTGCGCCATCGACTCTAAAGCGAACGCCGGGATGTCAGGAAAGACTTCTTTAGCAAGTTCGACGAGAGCGGTGATGGCTCCATTGATGCGGAGGAGCTGATGAAAGGCGCAACCCCCAACCCGAATAGACATCCAGCTCACCCCCTGCTATTGTAGGCTTTCGGGATTTTGGTTAAGTGTAAGGTTCAGGGCTTACATGGGAGTTTCCGAAAATTAGGGGTACCTTATATAATAAGGATCCTACTATTTGGGGTACTGTATTAAGGGTCCCCTATTTTCGGAAACCCCCACATCCTAAACGGTCCTAGACCCTCAGGCTTCGACCGGAGTGGGAGCCACGCTTTCCCGGACCGTGATCGGTTTTGAAATACCCCAATGCCCGTCGAATGCATCCTTTTTGTGGGCGGGGAAGCAGCATCACATAGGAGTCCAAAGTGTAGGACTCCTAGGGTTTAGGGTTTAGAGTTTAGGACAGGAATAGGATGAATTAGATACCAATATAATTCCTTAGGGTTCCTTGTTATGATTGTACGATACTTGCTATACTCGGTACAGGTATTACCTTCATGTCGCTCGCCGGCAACCTCCGCACGTCCATCTCGACGCCCCCGCCGGACCTCAAGGCACCTGCCTGTCTTATTGCAAAAGGGGGCCGGGGCTGTTGAGGTAAGGGTTCAGGATTGGATTTGGGACTCAGGGTTTAACGTCCCGGTCTGTGATTGTCCGAGGCTGGCTCCATGTATTGATCGCCAAGTTGAGAGCACGGTTGCTACATCGTCCGTGTCTTTGTCTGTGCAGCCGGCAGCATTGCAAAGCGCTATGTTCGGAATGTCCTCGCTGCACATCAAAGGGGCCACGTGGCAAAAAGGCTGGCTGAGAAGGCAGCGAGAAGAAGACGTCGCAACAGGTTTGCTGAGCAGTGCAGCAATGATAGATGATGTTACTCGTTGGTGAAACCACGTCCCGATGAGTCGTATGTCTTACTTCCATGTGTCCGATCTCATCGTTTTTCAAGGTTTTCATGGGGTTTAGGGTCCCGTCGTGCCACCTGACATGAACAGTTTGGGTCAAAAGCACGGTTTCAAGCTACGGGGCGCGATGTTCATCTTTGCTTCCAAGTTTTGTCTTGGCTGCGTAGCAGGATGGGCTCCCTACAGCCCTGAACAACCCTAAGCCCCCTAATCTTAACCCTCGGGGTCTAGCGTTCGGGCCAGGATTTGTAGGTTCGCTCCGGCTTCTTTTGAGGGCCTGGGCTGTTTAGGCTTTGGTGCTGAAGAGCTTCATGCCCTAAGCTAAAGCAGGGTGTAGGTTGCCACAAGCCGAATTTCCTCCGCGGTCCTCCCCTGGGCTTCAGGCCTGGGTTCAGGCCCCTGTGATGTTGTACCCCATCCGCAGCCTTTGGGGGCTAGCTGCCCCCGTGCAGAAACGGTACACGGGATAGATCTAGACCCAAATTTGGAGCAATCTGTTCATATTCCAAGCTCCTCCATGTCCTGAGGAAGTGGAGCAGCTCTTCAAGCTTATCGATGCCGACGGGGATGGAACGCTGGACTACATGGAGCTGGACATCGTGATGAAGACGGTGCAGGCGTGGGCGATTTTCGATGGAGTAAGCTCGACTTTTAACGTATGACACCCGATTAAGAAAGCTTGTGGTTCTCATCACGAGCCCTTGTCCTGCCGCAATCCTACGGCCCTTAGTAGCGCGAAAACCTGTCAGAGGGCCAAGATTCCCATGTACCCTACCCTACACCGTAGCCTACACCGCAATTCCCAACAACCCCACGGAACCCCAACAAAGCAGCCGCAAGTTGTTGCAAACCCACTACACCCCCAATTCCAAAACCTTGTCCAATGTTCAATCCAAAACCGTAGAACCCCGGGTCATAAATTAGCCTAGCCAAGTGAGAGGCCCAAAGCCTTGAACCTCGGACAAAATCTTGTAGAACCCCCTAAAACCGATGAAATCCTTCGAAGCCCGAGAAAAGTCGTGCACAATCCCCCAAAACTATGAACGCGAAACTCTGGAGTCCGCGTTGTGAGAGTGTAAACCATAAACCCAACAACCAATGCCCGGGCCCTTAAAGCCCCCGGCTGCGTCAGGAGCGCAAGTCCAAGCAAGCTAAGGCTGCCCGGACACGTTTCAAGCTGAAGGGGTTGCCTGGGTTACACAGAGTGTCAGTGAGGCTTGATACTGGTCTCATTCTCGTAGGGCTTCGTAAGAGCTCTGCAGGGACATGGGGTTAGAGTTCGCTTCAAGAGGGGCTTGCCAATCTTGACGACCTCCTGTGCATGAGGCTCCATCCCAGTATACTCTGCCTCGTAGATGCGCTCGCATTTGTGTACTCCTGTCACACTGCTTGCTCGAAGGGGCAGACATGAGTTGCAGCGGAAACTCAGGCGACCAACTTCTTTGTCAAGGACAGTGAAGCGTTGGATTTCCGCAGCAGATGTAGCAGTGATGTAGCAATTCCATGTGCGGGCATTGCTTGATAATCTTCATGGAAATACAGGGCCGACAGCGCCGGCATAGATTTCTTTGTGCTTGTGTGTTGATTCATGGTGCTGGCCACAACAACTTCGCAAGTCCGGAAGGCCCAATTACAAGTGTTGAAGCTGTCCAAACATATTCCAAACATAAATGTATGTATGTATGCATGTATGTGTATATGTATATATGTATATATGTATATATATATATATATGCACATACGTATACATATACCCAGGTTATGTATGTATATATATATATATATATATATATATATACACACACACACACGCAAGTACTACTGTTTTGCTCAGCCCTGGCATTGTGTGACCGGAGCATAGACTCCGAAGCTTCGAGGTCGCTTCGTGGACGGACGTTTTTGCTACGTTCGTGATCCCGAGCGAACATAGAGGGTTTAGGGCTTTAGGTTTTAGGACTTCAGGGTCGTAGGGTTTAGGGTTCTATAATAGAGTTTAGGGTTTAGAGTGCGAGGAGTAGTTGTGTCGGGGTTTCGGGCTCCAGAGGCTTCAGGGTTAATCGGTTAATCCCGAAAATGCGAGGCCCTAAGCCCAAAGTCTTGAGTTGAACCCTGCAGGTCTCCCTAAACCCGAAACAGATAAAAACGCCCGAAACCTTCAAACCCTGAGAGTATGGAGCCCGCAACCCTTGAGCCCTAACCACAAGACCCCAGACACCTTTCATCCTCCTTCTGCCCCCAACCCTCTCGCCCTAGACACATTCTATCCTCAACCCAGAGGCCCTGAACATAGAAACCTGAAGGACGAGATCGAGATGAGCGACTTGGAGAAGCTCGCCACCGGCTTCTTCGTTCCTTTGTGGCTCGCCACCGACCTCTCGCCGAGTCTTCGGGGTTTCACTTCAAGGGTCTAGGGTTTAGGGAAAGGCCGCGATGCAAGGATCTGGCTAGGCGGATAGCCAAAGCCCGGTGGCACAAAGGGTTTAGGGTTTAGGGTTCCGCACAGTCGGCCCCTCAGTTCCTGGCATATGCGTAGTCCAGGTGTAAAAGGGTTGAGCACCAACAACCTCGCCTGGCTTATCGGAGTGTGAGCACCGACACCCCGAATATGCCTCGCCTGGTTTGTCCGAGTGTGAGCGCCGAAAACCTAACACCTCGTCTGTCGAGTCCGAGTTGCGAGAGCGTAAACCCCTAAATTCTGAACCCCAGGCCCCACACCCTAAGCCCCAAGCCCCACACCCTAAATTCCTAAGTCCCTAACCCCGAAACCTGAAACCCTAGACCATAAACCCGTAATAAGGACCTTGGCACGAGACAAGGATGAAACTGAAGGCTGAAACTCTCTTCATGTTGGGGTCTTCTGGTGAGTAGGCAAAGAGCCTCCCCGCCCAGGTGGAACTACTTCGAGGCTGGCTCTTCAGTTGGTAGCTTACGGTTTAGGAAGGTTTAGGGTCTAGGGGTTTACGGGTTTAGGGTTCAGGGGTTTAGGGTCTAGGATCCTTGCATGCAAGCCTGCAGCAAAAGGGTTCAGGGTTTAGGGTCTAGGGTTGTGGGAGCCGACTGCAGGCGAAGTGCGAAGTTTGTTGCAAAAGGTATAGGGTAACACTATATCGTAGACCCTAGCGCTTAAGCCGCGATTTGGCGTTGAGGGTTTGGCAGACTCCTAGATCTAGGGTTCTTTTGGATCGTCTCTAGACCTAGATGTTTTGAAACTCCCACGTTGAAGCCTCTCTCTCGCAGGTTCTGGGGTTTATTTAGAAGCTGCCCCCACCCTGTAATAGTGACGATATGGATTATAGTAGGGCCCTATTATATTCCTATTATGCCACCATTACAGGGTGGGAGCCCCTTCTAAGGTTTATGTCGCTTCGGCTTCAAAGCGCCAGGGTTTAGACGGGAGGGTCGAGTTGTGGGCCTGCAGAGGCGGGAGGTGAAGGGGGGGGCCCAAGGTGTAGGGTGAAGGGTTGGGTACTGCCCCCACTCAGTACCCCCTTTGGATAATATCGATAATACAGTTATATTTGGACCTTAATCGTAGCCCGATGATAGAGCCTTACTGAAAGGGGGGGCAGTACCCAAGTGCAGGTTGCAGAGGTTGAGTGGCTTGCGAAAGCCCAAAATCCGGAAGCACCTTTTGGGCTGAGAGTGTAAAGAGAAACGCCCTGAAGCTTTTGGAAAACTCGAAGCCCTAATTCCCAAACCGAATACCTGAGATCCCTTCAAGGACTATACTTGGAGGTTCATGGGTCGTTATATGTGGGATTATAAGTCCTCTAGTAAGAGTTAAAACTTAGTTATCCTACTTATAACCCCACTGAGAACTACCCATGAACCTCCAAGTACCGGAAACCTAAACCCCCCCAAATCTCACAACCCTAAACCCTAAACTCTAAACCCTAAACCCTAAACCGAAAACCCTAAACCCTAAACCCTAAACTCTAAACCCTAAACCCTAAACCCTATCTTCGAGAGGCCCAAGGCCCCGACCCTCTCTGAAAGGCCAACAAGTGGACCGTGAAGGCAGCCTGATCGAGCGCTCGCACTTTAGGGTGGCATGTGTTTCTTAAGGTTCAGAGTTTCTAGCTTCGTCCTATTTTCTCAGAGTTGTGTTTCTGAAGGGTTTTGGGTTGCACTGTTCAAGCTTCGGTGCCTTGCGTCCGGGACAGGGTGGATCGTTCCGGGTTCAGGGTTTTGGGGGGTGTTTGCTGGCACACAATCCAAGCCTATGCTGAAAAGGGTTTGGATGTACTTCCGGGGTGCAGGGTTTGAGTTTGGACCTTAATGGTTTACTATACTGTAGGTGTTCCAGGCACCGCGGAGCAAGAAGTGTATCTTTGATTTGTTTCGTTCTTGGCGAAAGAGGGCAGATTAACTAAGCTGCTTGATCTTGTTTTTGTACTGCCGGAGGGGAGTGGGCCAAGAAAAGAGTTGGGCGGGTGCACGGCGCGAGATCAAGCAAGGTCGTCAGTGATACTTGAATTTTGAGTGAAATCGTTGGAATCCCATTGTACCTACAACCTTAAGGCCCTGATCTAAAGATGCTATGATTTCAAGCACTCAATAGGACCTATTGAATGCTTCAAACCAGAACATCTTTTGATCAGGGCCTTTCGGGGGATGCCAGAGGATTCTTGGACGGTTCGGGAGGGGCGCCCGAGCAGATGATAGGTAGAGTAGAGATGATTGTGTCTACGGTCTAGGCTATTTCATGCAAGGCTGCGATTCCATACGTGCTGACCCGAAAACCCTTAAGTCTGAGATTCAGCATGGGTCATCGTTGTTGCAGTTGTGCCGCGAATCTTGCCCTTCGGAGTCGGCAAGTCTGCAAGTCCGAATTCAAGGCTCCCGCCTTCCACTATGGTTCTTACGATCAACCTTGCTGTAGATGCTCTTGTTGTTTAGGAACCAAGTCCGGTGCAACAAAGCATGTTCATGGCCCAAAATTACAAACCCCACTGTAAATTCTAGTTGGAGGGTCGGGGGACTTCGTAAGTTATAGTTATGATGTTTATATGCTTGTAAAAATAACTTACTAAGTCCTCCGTCCCCCCCGTGGTTAGCCCGTAAGCAATGACATCGAGGACTTCTTCGCTAGGTTCGACACAGCAGGCCACGGTCATCTTAGATCCTCGGCCACATCTAACATGATCGGGTGTCAGCAATTTTTAGCCCAGGTTTTTGAGAGTTGCCATTTTTCCCAGGATCGGGTGTCAGCATTCCACCCCGGGTTCTTCAGAGTTGTTGAGCTGTTGACGGTTTAGGTGACAGGGATGTTTAGGGCCTTTAGGGTTTGCTTAGACTGCAATCGAAGGATCAGAGTTCCGAACTCCGACCTTGGCCAAGGCTCTACAGGTCCGAAGTTGAAAAGCGCCTATTATGCTTAACATAAGTTTTTGAGATCTGGGTCCAAACCTGGAGCAACCCCTGGTGTCAAATTCTGGTTTTTTTGGGCGAACCCGCTGTCAACGATTTGGTCCCAGGTTCAAGCTAGCAATATCCCTGAAAATCCACCTGAAAACCGATACACTACTCCCGAAGCAAACTCGGTGATGTTTGTGGGGACGGAAATAATACAACTTTCACGAAACAACTTCAACCCTTCTGGCATTACGATGCTAAGCCCTAGGCCGCAAACAGGGGTCACGGAGCTGTTAAAGCACCGCAGAGCCCTCACAAAGTTTCAGGAAACCAGTGCGAAGCTAGGGCCGGGGCGTCAAAGCCCTATGACACCCTAAAGTAAAAGGCAGTTGGCTACGTGTAGTTTCTTTCGGATGACGGCTTCTTGTAAAGAGATCTGACGCTTGGGTGCTTTCCCCTAGGGCATAAGAGTCAAGCCCTGATAAGCTTGCAAGACTTGCAGCCTTATAAAGCCTGGGACGCCCTTGTAAAGCCATTTGCCAGCTATGCGAACGCTTGTAGCAATATCTGGCCCATTCATTGTCAGATAAACCCCTACAGCAGTTCAAGCCACTTTCTCAAACTCTTTCTAAATCTCTATCGAGCAGCCGAATTCCGACCCGTCGGCTGAGGCTTTCGGGAGCTCAAAATGGTGCCTGGGCAGAACTTTGAGGTTACGTGTGTAAGGGGTTCCTTTAAGGGGTTCCTTTTAAAGGAACCCTTCAAGGAAGCCTGCATCCTCAAAGGAACCCTTCAAGGGGTTCTTGATTTAGGTGAAGAGCTCGAGGGGTCAGGATTCAAGTGGTAGCGCAAAGACCTTGTGATCAACTAGTGGCGAAGAAATCGGACGAGACAATGCACATGCCTGTCACGTCAGTGAAGCAGACATTACCAACATCTGTCATAGAGCGTAGTGACTTGCGACTGCCTGTTAGCTTCATAATGATTTACGTCCTAGCAGGCCAGAGCTACCACAATGACGCTATATCAGACCTCAACAGATTCCTCAATCTAAGCCCTAAGCCTCCACGCCTTATGCCCTACCTTTCAACCCTCGACCCAAGATTACATAAGCCTCAAAGAACACCTGTGCTGGAATGACCTGTTTGAGTTTTCAGACGCCCAGCGGACTTCCCGCTTCTCGGATTCTGCGAAGCCGAAAAAAGGTCGTGTAAAAAAAACTTCGAAGCCGTATTTATTTGATCCTTCTGAGAGCCTTCGTAACTTCAGAAACGACGACGAACTTTTTTGGTAAACGACGAATGTTTGATAAGCTTCATGCGCACTCAACCACTAGGATCCAGAATATCCCTGAACGCTAAACCCTAAGCAGTAAACCCTAAACGTCCCTGAACCTTTGCGCCCAGCGGAAAACCGCTTCCCGGCGCTATCTCGAGACGGAAAAGGCTCGTGCAAGCAGACAACGTCCCTAAATCCTGAGCCAGAAGCCTTAAACACGAGGCCCCAAGCCCCAAATCTTAAACCCCAACGTCTCAAACCCTAGACTTTACTTTAAACTCGAAACAAGTAAATCCTGACCGATGGCCTTATGTAAGCTTAGATTTTTGGGCGGAGAAAAACGGAACTCAGAAAAACAACCCTAAACCCTAAGCCCCCAGCCTTAAGGCCGGAGAAGAGCTCGGATTCACTTGCAGCTTCGAGAAGTTTGACCGCGCCTCGTCAGCAACGGGAGCCGTCTGATTTCAGGGTTTGGGGTTTCGGGTTCAGCGGGGGGGCTCTTGCTGTAACCGGGCTGCTGGACATCGAGGCCTGCTGCAAAAAGGGTTCAGCGTTTTGAGATTCAGGGTTGGAAGCAGGAACCCTAAACCCCTAAACCCCTAAACCCCTAAACCCCTAAACCCCTAAACCCCTAAACCCCTAAACCCCTAAACCCCTAAACCCCTAAACCCCTAACCCCTAAACCCCTAAACCCCTAAACCCCTAAACCCTAAACCCCTAAACCCCTAAACCCCTAAACCCCTAAACCCTCAACTCCGGGTTTAGGGTTCAGCGCTTGGGGGTTTGAGAGTATGAGGCCGTAGGGGTCTATATAAGGTAGAAGCCAGAAAGTTGGAATATGATTATCCTAACCCTTCTATGGTAAATTATAGGGTATCCTACCATGAAACCATATTCCAACTTTCTGGAGTTTCCTATAGGGTTTCGGATCTAGGTCTCAGCATCGAGGATCGACCAGGTCTCCTAAATCGAGCGACCCCCAGGTCGTCTTGATAATCTAGGTGGCAATTTGGGAAACTTTTTAATTGAGCCCCAAAACTACAACCCAGTAATATCTGCTTTCACATGGAGCTTTGAACTATAGCATTTTTCGGGCTTAGGTGGTGGGCCTTTGCGCTTGTAGGGCTTGCTTAGCGCTTTCATGAGCGCTCAGCCGAACCCCGAACATGGGCTCTAGGTCTAGGCTGCAGGGTCACATGTCGTGTTCAGATCTTCAGGCGTCCTTGGCCGATGAAGCTTGTGAAATAGGCTTCAAGGGGAGCGGTCGGCCTGGTGTTCGAACCGCTGCATGGTCCCTGAACTCCTACATTTGCGAAAAACGACCCCTGAACCGGTCGAAGACCGCAGACCCTGGCTCGTTGACCCCTAGGCCCAGAAGCCTAGTCGAAGCGCCAGAATCACAGCGCACCTAGATCATCCTAGACCCTCATCAAGCACTGGCAACAAACCTCTAAGTTATGCCCTCAGCCCTGCATGAGTCTCCCCCCCAGCGTTTCAATTCAAGGTGCTATGATGCTCCTGGATGCCAACCTTGACGGTGCCATCAGCCCAGAAGAGCTCATGAAAGTCATGAACTTCGTGAAGGCAGGATGCACGGGGTGTAGGGTTGGATCCATATCGGAGTTTCCGAAAATGAGGGGTACCTTATTTTGGGGTCCTTATAGTAAGCCATAGAAGCTACTTCTCAGAGCACGAGGGTAGTTGTCAAACCAATGCGGCTTCAAGATTTTAAAAATACACCATCCGTTTTCCATGGTCGTCTATTCAGGGTTGCTGTCTTTCTTTCACTTGCTGCTGAGCTTCTTATGAGTACAACCTACACCATGGGCTACACACAGACTCCTGTAATTTTGAAGCTGAAAGATTGCCCAAAGTATTCCGTAGGGTTCCTGACCATATTGACACTACAACAGCTCCCCAAACCCTATTGAAATTATTTGGGCCCCCTGTAGTACTGTGGCACCGTCCCCGTTCGAAAGCACGCAAGGTTCGCATGGATCTTCTGAACAGGAGGGCGGCCTGCCTGCAAGAAGTCCTTGGCCACAGGCCTCAAAACCTTGCAGGCACTTTGTCATATTTCTCAGTTTCCTTCCATGGTCTTGTAGGGGGACCTTTTGAAAAGTTATCTTTGACTTCAACAATAGCATAAAGCTGTTTCAGGTCCTCAGACAACCCAAACAGACACGAGGCAGAGTAAGACAGCGGTTTAGCTTCAGCACAGAAAACAGGGACTTCCACGATGGTAGGATCGAGAATGAAACCCCTAAACCCCTACTTGGAGGATCATGGGACTTAGTAAGTAGGGTTATAAGTACCCTAATTGGGGTTATCAGTAATGATAAGTATAGTTACCCTAATTATAACCCTAGTTACTAAGTCCCATGACCCTTTAAGTAAACCCTAAATCCCAAGTCGTAAATCTGAACCCTCAACCCGAAACCCCTTTAAGTAGGCAGAAGAACCCCTCAACTCTAAATCCTCTCAGTTGTTCTGAGGGGGAACCTCAAAGCCTCAAGATAAGGTCTCTATAGAGTTCAAGGTTTAGGGGGTGTAGGGTGTCGGGTCTACTTGGAGGTTCATGGGCTATAAGTCCCCTAACACAAGCTATACTTGGAGGAAGAGCAACCGCAAGCACGATGCGATGAGCCCAGAAGATTCTGCAGCACAATACGCTGACCACATAGTCGTAGTAGCTGTTATTGCTTGTTGTACAAGCATGAAGCATTATACATATGCAAGAACGTACGATTGATGATATAAATCCAGCATTACCCAATAAGGAATATGCCATCATTCTTATAGTTTAGGGTCCCTAAGCTAAAACGGCTAAAACCGTAGTAATGTAATAGCTAGCCTGACAGCCAGCTGGACCAAGGCGCAGAAGAAGGAGGACTCCGGGGAAGCGCCCGCGCGTGCCCCAAGCCCCACGCCCGCCACGAAGCCTCAAGCCGATCACAGCCGTGCTCGAAGTAGGGTTTAGGGCTTTAGGGTTTCGGGTTCTAGGTAGAAGTAGGGTTGAGGGTTTTAGGGTTTCAGGTTTTAGGGTTTTAGGGTATTGTGGATTTAGTAAAAAGGCCGGATGGACGGGCGAAGTGGAAAGCCTGTTGCAGAAGGGCTGGATGGACCAGTCGTAGTGAAGCCTTACCGGCTTCGCACGAGTGCTCGAGCCGAAGACCCTAAAAAACCCAGGGTTCCTTGGAAAGGATCCTTTAAAGGGTTACTATAATAATTAAGGCATAAGGGTGCTATAAGGATCCAGCGCAGTTCGAATCAGTGTTTTGGGAAACCGTAAACACAGTCATCTTACTGTATCCTACATCCTAAACATGAGTTCAGTGAATCCTGAGTCCCTCACTCCATGAATGCTGGGAGTGCCAAACCCGCATAGGCGAGAGGGAGCCTGATTCCCTTGGTTAGTATCCCCTTTGCGTCCCTACGACACTTGTACTTTGGCACGGTAGTATTCCCCAAGACCTTGTTCTAATTATTCAGTCCCTGGCTGGGTTGAGGGTTGAGGGTGACCTGCCTCTTTGCCTGCATCTTTAGCTCTTCGTCTCTCCCTCTCTGACTCTGGGCCCTTCTACCTCTCTCCCTCTTTGACTTTCTCCTTCTCTCATGTCGGTAGCCGAGCTCTGTCACACTTTCTCGGCTCCCTCACCCTTCCCTCTTCCGGCCCAAGTGTTTCCTCTCGCTAGCGCCTCCGCCCTTACTTTCTTGTTCTCTCCACCCCTCATGTCCAACATTTACCCAGGGCCAGTCTTAGGGTCTTGGATCTATGTTAGAGAGAACGGTTTAGGGTTTAAGACCCAGACCCTATGTTAAACCCAAGGGTTCAAGGCCCTCTACCCTACACCCCATTCCCCAAAATCTCTAGTCCTTAAAAACCCTAAACCCTAAACCACGTTTCAATCCTCGCCAGGAGCTCGCCAACCCCTTTGCCAAGCAAGCGCAGGTGGACAGCAAGTCCGAGGAGAAGCTGGCGTGAAGGTTTTGCTTACAGAGGCCTTCGTCTATAAGGGCTTCTATTAGGGGGAATGATTATGGGGGTTTAGTATAAGGGCCTTAGTACCAACAGCCCCAAACCCTATGCCGTCAGCCCAAACCCACGAGCACAAACCCGAACCCGAAACTTTCAATACAGCCAAAGTGCTTCAAACTCTAAGCCCTAAAGAAGAGAGTGAGCGGCGTTTTCTCCGGATCGGGAGAAACTGTTCCTGCGGCGGGAGCCTACAGTTGGAAGACTTGAGGACCCTGTTCCTGGCTGCGCCGCACCCGTTGCAGCTCTGAACCTCTGAATCCCAACCCAATCCTAACCCGCGGCCAAGCCTGGAATGCCAGTTCAAGACGGCAGTGTTCTGCACAGTTCATGATTCAAACGATGAGGCGCCGGGCGATCCCCCGTCTTGCCAGCTTTTTTACTTCTTTGCTGGTTGGTGAATCTGCAGATGGGGAGTGGGGAGGGAGTTCAGCAGATAGGGAGCGAGTGAGGCGAGTGAACCTGAATGACGACAAGTATGGCGCCTAACTTTACTGGTCTTTTCACGTGATGTGTGCGATGCCCAGGCTTAACCATTTCGAAAAGTGTTGAGATTGTGGAAGCTTCAGTCTAGCAAGTGACAGACCTGGTATCTAAACTCGGAAGCCTAAACCAGCTGGACCCTGGTGTTCCCTGCGCCAACGAGCAAGTCAGAGGAGAAGAACTACAAGATATCGTGCTTTGGTCTCAAGGCCAGCCCGCGACTTCCGGGTTTGGGCCCCTTCCAAGGATTGGTGCTTGGGGATTGCGAGGTTTAGGGTATTAGGGTGTTGGGCAGTCGCAATAGGCCTGGATGCAAAAAAGGGTGTTAGGGTTTTGGTTTACGGCTTTGGTATAATCGGCGGTTGCCTCCGTCGATTTTTTGGATGATGGTGCCAATGAACTTGGAAGAACGCTCACTATTTCTGTGTACCTTTCAATTTACGTATAGGTTAGATGAATAGAAATACAATCATACTCTTAAAGAGTTTTTAGGTATACATGTATATATATATATACACATATATCTACATATATATATATATACATACATAAACACACATATACACATGTGGGCATGCAGACTTTGCAGCAGAGCCTGCCGCAGGCCTTCATCGAGTCTGTTCTGCGGATGGGTTTGGGCGCCTCGGCACATCTATTGGAAGACTATCGGACCACGTCTCTTCGTTGTGCTGGGGGCATTTCTCAGATGCGAAGCCTTACAAGCCCGGGACGATATTAACGAACTCCCAAAATGGTATAGGTATTTGATAAGGCCCCTGTAGCAGGGCTTTCAATCCTGAACGCTCTCCCCAGGCCACCTGTCTTTCCACGGGACACCGGAGCAGTCTACGCTGCCGGCCACCACCAAGGCAGCTGCCTTCAGGAGCTTAGCGGCCTGTGGCGTCGGATTTAGGATGGCCGTTGCAGTACCGCGTTGAGACTGAAACTACCTCCTGCAGCCTTTTGCGGCTTTTCCCATGTTTCTTCGGATGCACCTGGACTTCGAAAGTACATGTCCTAATCGCTCACGTGCAGTAGCACTTGTGCGGAATACACAGCTGCATAGGCTGCTGTCATCCCGCAACAACAATAGTAGTTTACCTTTTGAACTTTTATGTTTTGAAGAAGCAACACGGTTCTTCAATGAGATGGTAGTCCAAAATTCAGCCTTGTTGAACTTCCGGGAATCGGGTTCCTTCGGGGGTTAGTGGCTAGGGATTCAGTCCTGTTGCGGAGAATTCGCACACGTCTCCGAAACTCTTGCCATCACGTCCAGGCCCTGTGGATCATCACGCACATCCAGCAGCAGCTGGATGACGCGCAAGAGATTCGGCTGGTGTTGGCTCATGATTTGTTATACGCTATCCATCTGCGGCAAGGGGGGGATTGCAAACGAATAAGTTTCGCCACTATGACTGCACCCTTCTCAAGTGCTGCACCAACAGGTACGTTTTGTGGTTTCCCGTTTGTAGCGTGTAGCTTTAGAAGGGCCATGGCTGATGCGACACGTGTCGAGCCGTGAATCCAGAAGCCCTAAGCCGAAAAGCAGAGCATGCCTTGAGGGCACATTCCTAGCACCCGAAGCTTCCAGGGTGCAAATAAAACCCAAATCTCAAACTTACGCGAGATGAACATCAAAAGGCTTGAAGCCTGCGAAGTCCGAATCTCGGAACCTCGTAGCCAAGGACAAGGGTGAGAGCGGTGACGAAGAGGCTGACAACGAGACTTTGCTGCGGTTGGCAGATTCTGTTGGAAGCTTGCGGCGTCCTGCGATTCATAATTTTAACGCTACGCCGCCCGCCTCGGCTGTGTAGCGGCAGGGCGAGGGGGCAGTCGATGTTTTTTTATGCTAGGGCGGCCTGTCCAACCCCACCCTTAGACGGTTGTTGATACGAAGTGCGAGGAGGGGGGGAGGGGGGGAGGGGGGGAGGGGGGGGAGGGGGTGTGCCGATACACCCCCAAGGGATACTCCTTGTGAGGAGGTGTATGACCAGTTATTCCCTAAGGATCAAAGGGCAGCGCCCTGCACACGGACAGTAGTTGTTTTGTCTTGCTACGCAAGGAGAGCTTGTCTTGTCTCAATATGGTAAAACCACTGTGAGCCAATGGGCAGCGGAATGTATATGTATGAGCATGCAGCCATTGCTGTAGGTACCTGTTAGAGCTACCCCTTTAGAGGTTTATGGTTTCAAACAGACACTAATTTTCTTTTACCGGAAGCATGGCCGCACATTCACACATATACTGTTATGCCCACTGTCACAGTTGCGGAGTTTGGACTCATTATAAAAACAGCATATTGTTTATGCTAGGTATAGCACTGAAGTACACTGTTGAGGTCACTCCTTTTGCACACACTCATGCATATTGGTCAGAGAGATCATCTGTACAAGATCAGGTCTGGTAATGTTCTTCTACCGAATTATGCAGCCCTTCATTGTGCTCTTGTTAGAGCCCTGTGATTCACTGTTGTGAAACTCTGAGAATTTTCTTATCTCAGATTCGGATCCAGGTTTGGATCATAGGCTCGAGCATAGACGTTCGG
Organism: Symbiodinium sp. CCMP2592; assembly: GCA_905221615.1. Lineage (NCBI taxonomy): Eukaryota > Dinophyceae > Suessiales > Symbiodiniaceae > Symbiodinium > Symbiodinium sp. CCMP2592. The sequence continues at coordinate 180,514 of CAJNDT010000441.1, forward strand.
ATGTGGCTCATCCGGGTCTGAGTGATCTTCTTCGGAACTTGAAAAGATTCCGAGTAATCTGTTCTCAGCCCTGGTGAAGGCGGCGTCTGCAGTATCATATCCATGGTTGGATGTTGTCGCCTTTGGCTCGGCCTTTGGAGCAGCTTGTGAGCTGACTGGAGTTGCCTTGGCTTTTGCCGGTTGCGGCTGCTTAGCCTTTGCCCGTTCAGCCCTTCTTCTTTCAAGCTGTCCGTCTGAGGACGCCCATGATCTTTCACTTTCATCTCCTGAAGGAGATAAGGCGTGGGCATAAAGGCTATTCCAGTATTGTGCTGCAGAAGGAGTTAGGACTTCTTCATTGTCAGATTCTGACTGGTCTTCCTCAGAGCTTTGGTCGTCAAAAAGTGTCTCGAGGACATTTTTGAGATTGTTATTTCTTCGCTCTATCTCTAGTGAGGAATGGACCAATTGGTTAAAGACTGTCCTTGAGTCCTTCAGTGCTGTTAGAAGGATTTCCACTCTGGATAGAGTATCTTGGATGGTGTCAAGATGTTCCTTCCTTTCCTCCTTGTCTCTCTGGATAGAGCTTCGCAATGATTGTGCGATTCTGAGGAGGTCTGTGTATTTCGCAAGAGGCATAGTTACCGTTTGATTGTCATGTATGACAGTTGTTTCGTCGCCGCTTAAGTTCCTGAATAGGACTTCCACGACTGGTAGGAACTCCGTGCTCCACGGTTCCTCTTCATCATATGTTTCTACGTGCTGTAGCACGCGTTGTGTAAACTGGCCGGCTGCTTCTACCGTTGCATCGATAGAGCTGACGTGTCTTGCTGCCATGTTTCGGCACGTAACGTTAATTGCCTGGCCTTGATTGGCTTCGTTAAGTGCAGCGTCTGCATAGGTGCAGAGTCCACTGTTGTGGGCTTCTCTAGCTGCCTTTCGTTGAATGCGCCGATTTTGACCTCCTCTTCTGGTAGGACCTTTTGGTCTTGGAGGATCTGAAGGTACTGTTCCTTTCGCCTTTGGCGGAGGACTCTTAGGTGGAGGTGACATGTTTGCCTTGTTAGGCCCTGGTGGCATTGCCTTGGGCGCTGATGACGATGCGGCACTTGAGAGTGCAGATGTACCTTTGGCTTTTGCCGGGGATCCCTTGGGGATCGATGTATAGGTAATCTGCATGGCTTCTTCGGCCATTTGTGCATGCAAGGCATCTTTGAATAATTGCGTCATATGAGGAGTGGTACTTGCATCATCGTAGGTCTGGAAGCGCTCAATGTCTCTTTCGGTGCCACGTGGACGTGTATCACCTCTTTGAAAAGGATCGTTCCTGCGAATCTCCGCAACTTGTACTGCATGGAGGCAGTTTTTGCACAGCACCTTCCTGCAAACATCTCTTGCTTGCTTGAGCTGGTAACAGCTGTCTGAGAGATGGTAGACTTCGCTTCGGGAAGTATGCCAGATAGGTCGCAGATCAGTTGTTTCTCCGGAATTGACCCTGTTGGGTCCTAAAGGTTCACGCGTCTGCGGTTCATCCTCGGGTTCGAGGAATGGAACTCTTTGGTTCGCTGCTGCTTTTGATTTTGGTTGTTGGCGCTCCATACATCTGATAGGAGGCCTGGTAATCTGCTTCCACATCCAGTGTAAGCCCATTAGCAGCAGAAACACATTCCACGCGATGCTGAAGACGGAGAAGTCCTGCTCACTGGTTAGTGAGTTTGGAAGTGAAGTTTCATCAGTCTTGATAGACTCTGCGTTCGCTCCACCTCGGTTGCGGTGTCCGAACCAGCCCGACAACCCCGCTGCTGTAGCAGCTGTTCTGAGTGCCTTGCCGCTCGGAGCAGACGGTGGACGCGATGCCTTCCTTCTTCTCCTCCGGCTGGAGGATTCGTCCTCTTGTTCCTCTTCATCTCTCTGAGCAGACATCAAGTTTGATGTTTCTCTTTCGTGTTCTTCGATGTCACTTTTTGTTGGTGACGGTTCTTCTTCTAGTCCATCCAGCTCTTCCAAAGACATGTTGAGCTTGTCAACAATATTGGTTCTTTGAGGCCTGGACCTTGATCTTGGTAGATCTTGTTGTGAAGAGGACGATGATTCCTGGTTCCTTCTTGGAGGAGGACCTTCAGGCTCGCTGGGACGTTCAGGCTGTGGCCATTCCCAGAATCTTCCGTATCTGTGATGGCTACCTGATGGTTGCGATTTGTCGTACCAGCTGTTGCCGGATGAGTAAACGAATGAATCGTTGTAGCCCCAGTATTCAGCATTACGCTGCTTGTAAGCCTTTCGCTTGTCAGCGATCTTTTGAACCTGGGCATCTGACCGGTTGTGTTTCCCTTTTGTAAGGATTGGTTGTATCGTGAAGCCCAAAGGGCTGTGCCAATCTTTGTCAGAGGGACTCAACCATAGGTCAAGGTTAGAAAAAGTTGAATAGTACTGCTTGACTGAGACAAACAGACGGATATCAATATCCCTGTTATTGTTCATGTCCTGCCACATATCTGAGATTCGCTCCCAGTATGTTCTTTCGGCGGCAGGTGTAACATCTCTTGGACTAGGTGACGCCGTGTGCGGCGTTTTACTCCAGTCAAGGATATAACTGTTGATACAGTCAAGGTCAGCAACTTTCTTCGCCGGGTCCGCCGGTAGACGATCTGCACGTGCCAGTCTGTGCTGGTCGGAGTTGTTCAAGCAAAGATGTCGCACTTGTGAGTGCCTTCCTGCTATTTTGTTGAATGCTGCAAGTTTCTTCTCCAGGTATAGAGAAAACAAACTGTTTCGCGGGTGAACGTCTCCACCTTTTAAGGTGAGCCTCGACGCAATATTATTGAGATCTCCCGCTATTACATCCGGTTTAAAAGGGAGAATCTCGTTGAGGAACGCGTTCACCAGTTCGCGTCTCTGTTCTTCCTTATGAGTCATGAATGAGTTGAAATGGACGATCGCGATGGTGATGACCTTGTAAGGCCCTTTTGTACACCACATCTCGTCAAGATCGTTCGATGCTTCTTGTGAGAAGATCTCTGCGTATGACTCAAAGTCTTCCTCTGGTGGCTCATCACCCTCGACATGGCCGTTCCATTCACAGAGAATCGGCGAGGGGTCGAGGTTCGACAGTGTCAGGCACGCCTCTGGTGAGAGGTAAGAGCCATCAGTGGGTCCATCCTTGTCAGGATTTTTGCCCTTGAGTGGGTCATATCCGATAATCTGCATGAACTCGTCTCTCGTCATCCTTTGGCCAGAATATGGGTGGACCCATTCTTTTGCCTCTGGATGGTACTGTGGTACCCAAAGGTGAGGCGGCATACCGCACCGTGGCATGCCCACAGTCGCTTCTTGGGACCACCATTCTTAGGCTTCATTGTTCGATGACGGTAAAAGTGGTGGACGAGAGCGATGTCTGTTGTTGGGTCACCCTTGACTCCAATATACATCGAGGGTGCCTCAGGCTCCTTGGGAGGAGAATGGATTAGCATCCCCCTGTATTCATGTTGTCGCATGGTTGCGATCGAATACTCTGACGCAAGTGCTCCTGCCTCGAGTACGAGGGTAATATGAGCTGAATTGTTGAAGCACATGTCAATAAGAGGGTGATAATCGAATCCCTTCTCAGGTTTGAGCTTCTTTTTGGGATTCCCTGCGGGCACCGGCGCTCGATCCATATTTCCCCAGTTGAATACCACTAGGTTTAGCGATACGCTGTCTGGGTTTGAGCCTTCAATGTATTCTCTCTTCTCGTTAACACCGGCCATCCTATTGCGAACTATCTCGTAATGTGCGTCGAGCACCAGTTTGTCTTCGTAGCCAGTAAGAGAGAGAAAAGAAGCCGGATGGCTTGTTCTAGAGTCCTTGATGTTGATGTGACTCTTGTTAATGCTCTTATATTCCTCCAGGGTTGGAGCCTCTGTGGAGCTGTCATACGTATTCGGAGGATTGTTCCTAATATCATCAAGGCTGCATGGATCAACGCCTGGATGGTCCTTTTCGAACAGACTTCTTGCGTGGTCGCAATACATGTTGATTTTCTGGACTGCCAAATCTACGTCCTCATGTGTGAGGATGGCCTCGTATAAAAACTGACGCTCTTCTGAGGTCATTCCTGCTCTCACTTTGGAGGTCTCAAGGCAATCGATTGGCAAGACGCACTCGCACATCCGTTGTTTACCCTGTGGGGTAAGTCGACAGTCTGCACATACAATCGTTCCACAGGAATAGCAAAAATAGCCTGTAGGCTGTTTGCAGAGATCGCAGAGAGGATTGTCTGGTCGAGGCAACATTCGTATCCTTTGGTTAAGGCTCATGGCTGTCCTGCGTACTCCTACAAATCTCTCCTTGTTAGGAGGTGCAGAGGAGGAAGATGCCGACTCTCTGGGTCTGTCCCACTCCTCTTCGTCAGGAGCCTCAGAATCTTTGATCATGAGTGGACTTCGGATTTTTCGATTCCATCGACTAACCCAGATTCTCTCTTGCATTTCCTGTTGCATAGCCGGGTTAGACGGTGACTTCGAGATTCGGTGCTTGGTATTTTCTCGAATTCGAGCGCTGATGCGCTCATGTTCTCTTACGAGGTCTTCCTCATCAGCAGGCTCCTCGTATTCGAGGTTGAGCTTGCTTCTGTTGACTCGATAATAGGTTTCTGTTTCAGGATCGAAGAGAACTAGGAATTTTTCCTTCTCCTTTTTAGGAGATTTTGGTTTCCTTGGCTCTTCGTCTGAACTCTGAACATATTCTGTTTCAGGCTTTGGTTGGTCAAGTTTGACCTTCTCAAGTTTCTCTGTGATCTCTTCCGTGGGAGATTCTTTCTTCTCCTCTGACGCTGCAGGTGCAGAGTTCGTCTTGTGAGACGGATTAACATCAACTCGGAGTTCTGAGGATGACGAAGATTTTGAGCTCTTTTCGCTCTTTTCGCTCTTTTCGCTCTTTTCGCTTGATGCCGACTCAACGTCTGATTCTTCGTCACAATCCTGGTTAGGATCTGGTTCCTCAGGTTCCGTCTCTGTTCCAGAAGATTCTTCCTTGGGAGGAACTACGTTGGCAGAAGTATCCTGAACAGGTTCTGGAGGTTTGTGACCTGTCGTTATCTTAAGAACTTCAGTGGCGCTTCTGGTGCCGTCGGAGTTCCAGAGCTGTCCCATAAGACTGTCCGGATCCTTGTCTGCCTCGGCCTGCCGGGCGAGCTTGGATCTCGGATGGATCTCCTTTGCAGTAGTCTCCGTTTTCGGAGGTATCTCACCTGCAGAAGCGGTTTGCTCCAGGTTTGGAGCTGTGTCAGTCTCGGTATTTGGCAGAGAGAAAGACTTCTTGTGAGAAGATCTGGCCTTGGGAGGCTCTGGAGGCAGATTTCGCCTTGACACCTTCCGAAGTGTCGATTCGATCTCTTGGCCGTAAGTTGCGCACCATTTCTTCGACTCGTAAGTCGCTGACGGCATCTGTTCGGAGCAGTGGTCTGCCCACCATGGTCCGATGCTCTTGAGCTCATCGTATTGCGATGATACCCAGAGTGTTTCAGAGGGTGCGAATACGGCGCTAAGAGTACGGGCATGCACTACCTCTGGTGTAGCAAACATCCCCGCTTGCGACTGCCACATGTTTGTGACTTCGTTCACTACGTTATTTGCGTCGAATACTAGAAGCAGTGCCTTGTTGGCACGCAGCAAGGTCGGATTAGGATTCGCCAGGTTTAGCGTTGAAAACTGAACAGTGTCCCTGTTGGAACGACTGTTTTCATTCACGAGAGCTTGAAGACCTGGTGAGGTAACCACCTGCGATAGGAGGTTTGATGGTACCAGACCATGCCTCAGGATTGAGGATAATGCCTGTAAGTCCGTGGCATGCATGATGTAACAAGGGTTGTTCTGTCGAACAAAATCCTCCATGCCTACGGGCCTTGGCGCGTTAGTGGAGAGACGCTGTGCATGGGACTGCACAGGATTGCTCCCCGTTGCCATGAAGTCTGAGATGGTCATGTGTGACCTTGGTCTCTCTTCTTCAGGATCTGGTTCTTCAGCTCTTGGCAGAGTTCGTCGCGAACCGTGTCCTCCCACTGCCGAGAGGAAAAGTTTGGTCATGGTCAGCACATTTGCATCCGGTGGGATGGTAACGGCGGCATCTGTTGTTTCGGCCTTGCCATCTTGGTTATAAACCATAGTGACCACAAACCTGGACTTAGTGTTGAGGAGGACACCAAGCGCGATCTCTTGTGGTGTATACTGTGCGAGCTCTGCATCGGCCAACTTGGACATGTCCAGAAGATAATTGTGTTGGCCAGCAAAGAGATCTTGGCGCTGGTTCTGAAGGTGTCTTGTTGAGTGTGCCAACCACCTTCCGACTCTGTTGGTCTTGGAAAGAATGTGGAAGCACATCTCTGGTGAGAGACCTGTTACCTCTGCCAGTCTTGGCACTGAGGAGGAATAGTCATATTCTCCGATGCATCAAGACTCACACATTGTTTTACCTCCGGTGGGAGGCCTGTCTGAAGGTGATGTGCAAGCATCGTACAAAACTGGCGTGGATCACGAGCGTGATTACCCACGTTGTTATCCCAGTATACAAGGGGACTGTTGTCCCATGGTCCTTGAAGGACTCCTTCGTAGAGCCTGACTCCATGTCTGGAGATTGGAGTGAGCCTTGCTCGACTCGCATGGCCACATCGTGAGATCAGTTCAGCAAGATCTCTTGGACGTGGATTGAACACCTGTTGGTGACCCATGTAAATGTATGGAGGCTCATTATTTTTCTCACGTTTGTGAAATCGGTGTCCACCGTGTTCGGTGTGTCGACGTGATGCTTCCCGACGAGACTCGGGGTACGAGCTATCCATGTGTGGATGTCGCTCATGGTACGCCTGTACTGCCCTGGGTAGGGCGTGTCCATCACGGCTACGGAAGTTTGATCGTGTGCTCATTACGGCACGATGACCAAACAGGATCAGGAATGCTTGGTTAGCTCAAAAAGCTGATTGCTGTGAGGCTCGAGGCTGAAAGCGGCTGCGGATGATACAGAACATATAGTTCTCATGAACATGTCCGATCTTGATGAAAACGCAGCCTGCAGACACAAATTTTCTTTTAGACGAAAAACAGTCTAAATAGAAAATCCAGCACATGGTTGTGCTACCAGCAAACAAGACTACCACCATGTTCCTTGGCAGTAAAATAATCGGTAAATCTCTGTTGAGACATCAATTCCAAGGAAGGCTACCGCTGTAGCGGCATTCTTAAGGTTGTCTATGATCCACCGAACAGTGAAAGCTTTATGTTGAAGAAGTTCACGGAAGGGTGGATGAATGTCTGTTTCTGGTAAATTTCCTGTTTCCAGAGCCTTGATAAGCTCATCAGGTTGCGCCGAATGCTTTGTTAATGCATCAGCTAGGCAGTACTTCGAGCTTACATGAGCTAGGTCATCTAAAGATCCAGAGTTGGATTCCTTACGAAGCATCTGTATAAGATGGTGAGTTTCCTTCTGCTCTGGAAGGTGTGTCGTGCCTGCTGTTGTCACAAGATTGTTCGCATCTGTTCTGATATGTATAGGTACGGTCTCTGATGAGAGATCTGCCCAAAGTCCCTTGAGGAACAGGCAGGTACCAAAGCAACGCATCAGTGCGTTAAGCTCTGCCACTGTTGTGGACATTGTGGTTGTCGTAATCTTGTGAGACTCATAATCCACCAGGCTACCTCTCGAGGATGTTTCCTTAATAGAGGATTCAGAGAAATCGTTCTTCTTGGAAGAAGCAGCTGCTGCTGATTGTTTCATTCCCTTTAGCTTTGGATTTCGATCTTCAGCAAGGAAAATAACATGTGCTCTCTGAGATGATTTGTCATCATTGTTCCTGTAGGAAGCATCAGGGTAACCGAGGATTCTGAGATTTCCTTTCAGCGGCCAAAAACGCAATTCTACTTCGGTAGACTTCAAAATCCTAACAAGTTTGTTCAATTCTCGAATATCACCGATAGTAGGCTTGGCAGCCTTGCTCGCACACCGACTGAAGCGATAACAGATGTGAGCTTGAGTCCGGCTTTGTAGCCAGTTGATCTGTCCTAAAACACTTCTATAAGCAGTGTGCTGCTGTGGTGTGCATTGTTGCTCATTGTTGAGCTTCTTGTCAAAAACAATTTCTTCTAGAGCTTCAACAGCTAGGTTCTGATTTACTGAGATATGTGCTGGCACTGATGCTGTAGCATCCTTCCAGACTAATCTCTGTCCTACAAACATGATATCATTCGTGTCTTCAGAACCTACTGCAAATTCCTTTTTGATCGATTCAATCACGGCCTTACGAAAGGTGTCATCACCGGCCATGCACAGGTCATCTACATGCAAACAGACTACTCCATGTACCTGTCTACCCTTGGCATTGTTGCCTGCTATGGGATCTAGGAGATAGTCAATCGCTGATTCCATGGTCTTTGGCTGAGACTTCTTGAGCTCAGCATCTGCTGTTGCAGACTTCTTACCATACAAAACATATGTACAGCGATCCGCACGGGTTGGCACCAGGCCATAAGACAGGAGTGCCTTATCAACGATGTTCCACCATCTTCGAGGTGCATCGTTAAGTCCATAAGCGGGTTTCTTCATCCTCGCTGCAATGTAGGAAGGATAACCTGCTTCAGGAGGAATCTGACAGATTATGTCTCTCGACTCATCATAGGCTTCACCTTGCAGGAAAGCAGTCTTTAGGTCGATGTGTGTCAGATTCCACAGCTTGTTAGCTGCTAGTTGAATCGCTAAGCGGAAACCTGGGCGACTCGCAGCAGGACTATCAGTTTGCTGAATGTCCTTCTGTCGATCCTGGAAACCTCTCAGGACCCATCGGGCCTTGCACTTAAGGAAGTTTCCGTCCTTGTCTCTTTTTAGAGTCAGGACCCATCGACCAGTGACATAATTTCGGATGTTTCCGAGTTTCCGTGTATCGACTAGCTCAAAGACATCATTGTCTAGCCAGCTCTGATATTCTGCTGCTTTCGCTTCATCAAACTGTTTCTTCATCTCACGCTTTTCCTTGGCGGTTGCCTCCTTCCGTTGTGCCTTCTGGGTTAGGTTCGCTGAGTTCCTGGGGGAACTTAGGGATAAGGCCTTGTCCTCTTCCGTGAGAAGATCGTACTCTTCACGAATGTCAGATCGGAACCTTTTGGTGGGTTTATACCGTGTTCGGTCTGACCTCACTCTTGATGTTACCTCTCTGATGTCTACGGGTCCGCCATGCATGTACCGAGGCATGGAGAAAGAACCTGTGTTACTGCACAGTTTCTGTTCTTCTGTGAGAAGGACCCAGTCCTTCTCATCTACGACCAAGTCACCTTCCTCATCAGAGTAATACCTTGTGTTTTCTGACTCGGCATCGCTCTCCGGTTCTGGTGAACCAGAAGTGTGAGGAGGAGCGGACGGTTGTCCGGGGTCGTCTGGGACCAGTTCTTCTTCAGTGTCTTCTTCATCTTGTTGTAACGGAAGAATGGGTCCCTGTGGATGTGCCTTCGGTTTAGGTTTTGGTGTCGGCACCTGTGAAGGTGATTTCTGTTTGTGCGGCGAAACTTTCCTTTCCGATGAAGACCTTGGCGACACATCACCCCCCAGACGCCGAGGAGACGGAACGCGAGGAGGCGGATGCACGCGAGGCTTAGCCCGAGCAGGAGCCACGGGCTCATCGGAGGAAACGGCCGGTAGTCGCGGTGGAGGTATGGGAGGAGGAGGACGCGACGGCGGCGTGCCGGGAGGCATCGGCTGATCTGGTTCCGGCATAGAAACATCGTCAGATGTGATCCGTGAGCGATTGGTGCTCATTGGTTCTGACGGGTCTGACGGCGAAACCTCTTCGTCCGACATGATTACATCCGGCGGTGTTCGCACGGACGGTGAAGTCTTGCCGCCTGTCATCTGGAATAGCACCCCCGAGAAGGTTGATGGGTGTACCTTGTTCCAGGAAACCTGGTGCGGCAAGCAACACGTCATAGTCGAATTGGGCTTCTTCTTGTTCCAGAAGACAAGAACGCCATCAGTTACACTGGTGAGTGCTTTGACTGTTCCAAATGTACCTCTGTATAGAGTACACTGTTCGAAACCAGACCCTGGTAAGAGTCTTGATCTAAGGCGAGTAATGTCTGACACCAAGGCATCAAGGGACGGTGATGGTTTGGAATGATGCAATGGTAATTCAGTTTTACTCGATAAAGAATTTACTCTAGCAACAAGTGATCTGATTTTCGGATCTTGCAGGAGTTTTGAATCCTTGAGAGGATTTGTTGTCAAAAGCGAATACTCCTGATCAAGAAGTTCCGAAAGTCCCTGGAGGCATTCATCTCCAGAGTATTCTAGTATGTCTGTGACCAAAGACAGATGAGATGCATACGCATCTCGCTTCAGGAATCTTGCCAAACACGAGGCAAAGGTCTCACAGAATTCATAAGGATACACTTGTGCGAGTTTCGTTTTAAGACCGTAGCCTTGAATACCCTTTTCGTCTCCTGGTGGAGATGTTGGAGATTTCGTTTTGGCAGAATGCCTCTGGAGAGGAATTAAAACTTGCGGTGGCAAGTTGTGCATAAAAATCGAGGATTTCGATTCATAGTATCCTGTTGGATCTTTCATGCCATAGGCCTGTAGGTTACAGACCTCATAGCTGATCTTATGATTAGAAAACAGGCGTTTTGCTTCTGGTGAAGACCAGAGCCTGCTGTAGTATGGGTTCTCAAGAACAAAGTAACGTCCGAGCTTCATTTGGTGGTCTGCGACCGATTCACAGAATTTTAAAACAGAAAGTCTCTTGGCAGAGCCTTTCTTCCACTGTGAGTACCAGCTAGACCACTGAGAATGGTCCGGTGACATAACAATAATAGTAGGTTCTTGTTCCTTGATGATCCTAAGAAGATTGGAGCGACCTTGCGGTTGCTCAAGATCTAGACCGCTACGCAAATCGACTGGCTGACCTACTCGCAGACCTGACAGGGCAGCTTTGTGACTCATGCGGGGAGATCCGCCGTAGAGTTCTAGGAAGTCAATCTTCCCAGTGCTGGTGACCTGCCAGTGACACTCTTGATGTGGAATCGTTAGGTCTGTCGACTGCAGGGAAGCATCGAAGGTGACCATGCAACTTGCGTGGTCAGAACCTTCTGACGTCAGAGTTTCCTCATCAGGCGCGAGAGGAATCTCCACATCAGATGTTATGTCATAGTTTTTCCTCAGTTTTGAGATATTGACGCGGACGATGCGTGTTCCAAGATCCACACCTACCATGGATCCTCCGAGTTCGGAGATCACCTTTCCTTTTAGCCAAGATCCATGTTTGGACCCAGTGGATCCAATCTTAGACTTATCTTCTGACCAGTAGAAAACCTTATCTCCCAAAGAGAAAGGTCCTTGGGTCATTGACAGTCTGGCTGCAAGATCTCTACGCAGATCATCAGATTGGCGTGCCTCTTGGTAAGCCCTGTTGGCAAGCTCCTTAATGGCTCTCGCAGTGACTTCCGTATCAGTTGGATTACCTGTCAACTGATTGGGATCAGCGTTCTCTGGTGTTATAACATCTCGAGGACGCCTTCCAAAGGCCATTTCTAAAGGAGTAACTCCTCCGTAGGTAATCGAAGAGTTTCTTGCCAAACATGCTTGGCGAACGAGGTTGCCATACTTCATGGTGATTCCGTTATACTGCGGGTCACCATCCTTCAGGATCTGAAGTATGAGCTTAATCTGATGCTTCAGCAATCTTACAGCAGCTTCGGCCCTGTTGGGCCATGGTGTTCCAGGTCCTGTTGCCACAGGCTTGATATTCTGCCGATTGTAATAAGCCTCCATTTTTGGAGTCATGAATGCTTGATCTCCAACTACAACCTTTGGGTTGATCTGAAATTTCTCAAAGTAGTCATTCATAATCGACATTGTAGTATGTTCTTCTTTATCCTGGACTACTTCGGCAGTCAACAAGTTTGTTGCTCCATCATAGAGAATAAGAAATACTAAGCGACTATCCTTGCCGGGAATTGGAAGCTCACCGTGATCTACGAAGGTGAGATCACCGAAAGTCTCTGATCTTAAACCAGAAATCTTCGCTCTTGAAGGAGCTCTCACATGTTCCTGGCAGGCTGAACACTTTTTGACCAGTTGGTCATATAGCTCGTAGATCTCCTTTGGGATCTGTAAGGCTTTTGTGCGTCGCTTGAACTGATCCGTACTCATATGACGGTGCTTAAGGTGAAGCTTATAGAGTTCTACAGGGTCCTTAAGCTTCTCATGAATCCTGCGAAGAGCAATGGGAAGAGATGGCGTTGGTTCCGCAACAATCTCTTCACCTGTAGGTGAGTCTGTACCAGGAGCCGGGTATTCTCTTGACTCAAGTGGTCTTACCTCCGTCCCGTCATCAGCTCCTGGGACCTTAGACTTCTCTTCAACAGGAGATTTAACCGCATATTTGCGGGATTTCTTCAGAAGGTTTTTAAGACCCTTTGGAGTCTTTATCTTCGCAGGTGGGACCTCAAGTCTTTCTTCTTCTGGAGGTTCATGTGGTGCAGAGGATTCTGCAGGTTTGTCCCTAGAGCCTGATGATGGTTCCGATGGTCCGGAAGGCTCAGGAGCATCACCAGATGGTTCTGGTGGATCAAGTTTCTTGGCAGATGATTCTGCCGGATCAGATGGAAGAGGCTTCTTTTTACCTGAAATCCTCTTCGGTGGTGGATCAGCTGCTCCCTCAGGTGCTTTGTCGCAACCCTTGAGGTACGTGTGAGCCTTTTTCTGTCCGGCACAGGCTGGACAGCGACCTTCCGGTATCCTAATATAGGGCTTCTTGGCTCCTAGAGCAGTCTCCGTCGCACTGAACGACGTACCTGACTTAGGGAGATACTTCCTGGTGGAAGTAAAGCCTAGAAGGTCCAATACCAAATGGTTATTGGTACTAATCGGAAGAGGGGTTTTATACAAACCGAAAGCTTCACACGTTGCTAGGTCAGCTGTTGGACTACACTCGAGGGTCATTCTTAAATTCCTCATCTGTTCGATGGAAAACAAAATGGGGACTCTTCCCTGATCCAAAACTTCTATGGTTGTATCTCTTCTTGGAGTTGTGTTAAACCATAGAGTTACACGCTCCTTGATAAGAGCTGTTTCACTATCTGCGAAAGAGAACTTCGTGTTCGAAGGTGAAAAAGTGAAATCAATCATGCCTGGGGCATGTTGCTTCACGGCCTTGATAAGCCTGTTCACCGCATAGCGGGAACCCATAGCCCTAGTACAACCAGAGTCAAGTATGACAAAGGTAGGGCTCTTATCAAGATTGATCCGCTCTGTGAGAGCAGATAGGACGGTGTGCTGCAACGGAAACACTGCTGTTGCAGTCTCCACACCTTGCCCCTCGGATGGTTCAAAGACCTGGGGCACGTAACTCACTGATGAGTTGTACACGGGTTCTTGGTGCGCGCTCGGATCTGTGCCTCTACCTGATGATCCTGCTTGATTTCTTCTCTTCTTTCTCCGTGTCTTTCTTCGTGAGGCTTGTGATGCATAGTATGTATAAGACGTTTGATCGTCATAAGCGGCATAATTCCAACTGGAGTCAGTATAATAACTGTCCTCATACCATGAATCCCAGCTCGGTGCGGTGGAACTTTCATAGGCCTGTGGAGATCCAGTTTGGTCTCCTTGTAAGGAGGCAGACTTAGCTGTATCCTTACCTTTGCCTTTTGCTTTTGAACCCTTGAAGGAGCTTCCTTTATCTCCTTTGTCCTTTCCTTTTCCTTTGCCTTTTCCACCTTTTCCTTTTTCCTTTCCTTTACCTTTACCGAAATAGCTGGAATCAGTTGGATCATGTTCTGCCTGGTTGGCTCTCCCTTTTCCGCGGTATGACCTAAAACGGCCACGTCCTTTTCGCTTGCCACCCTTTGCTCTTCCCGGTGATCCGGGACGCATTCTTGGTCTTCTTCCCTTTTTGAATCTCCTTGCAACGAAGGCTTCATGGTCGTCAACTGTCCAGAAGACAGCTTCTTCATCCTCGGCGGCAAGAAAGCCTTCCTCAAGGGTGTCTTCGTCTTGGAGCCAAAATCCATCGACTCCGTCGTATTCACCCTGATCGAGGATGAGGAAGTTTCGACCTCCGCGTTTGCGGCGTTGATCTCTCCTTCCATGGCGGTCCTTCTTGTGAGAAGAGTGCCGAATATTGGGATCCTGCAGACCAGTTCTGGTCGTTGAGAACTGATCGAACATGATCTGCCGTACCACAGGATACGTATAGGTCTCAATTCGGTGACCTTGGTTGGTTAATGCTGTTACCAACCTCTCACGTTGCATCTCATTTAGGTCGGACTGCACTAGGAAGAGGAGAGCTAGGAGATTATCATTTAGAGGAAACGCTCTTCGATGATTATCAAGGCGTTCCTTGTTCCATGTTTCGAAGAAACGTGCGGCGTATGTGTCTCTCTCGGTTGCATCCTGTAGGCGCAAGAAGGTTTGATCTGCCTGCACAGCCTGCATGAAATCTGGATGGGCATCTTCCAGAGCTATCTCTGGTAAGAGATCCATCCATGAGTTTTTCACGCGCTGTAGCACGATCTCAAACTTAGCAATCCAAGTCACAAAGTCTTGGTTGCCCTTCCATGCCTTGAATAGGCCGAGGAAACGCCACAGGAAAACGTACTGTTCTCCTTTCACGAAAAATGGACGCATCTTCTTCTTGAAGTAATCTACTCCATCTGGGGCTGCAAGCCTTTCTCGGTTCAGTGATTCCTTTTGTACTGCGGCCAATCCGGAGAGCCTCGTCTTGAGAGACGGACCTCTTTTGGTGTCATCCAGCGTTGTTATGTCGCACCAGTCGTCAATCAACTGTTCATACTCAAACCACGAGGTGGTGCCATCATAGGCAGGCGCGATCTTGGGCGTTATGCCTAATGATGCAAGCATGCGGTCAGATGTTGCATATGACTGTGCGACATAAGTAGCTGGACCTTGGGAGGTCTCTTCGTTCTCATATCACCCGGAGGACTGGGAACTGCCGTCGGCTTCGCTATGCGAGCTCGACATTGTGCTGCCTCTTGTCCGCTTGGTTAAGCGTTCGGCGAGGCCGACC
This sequence comes from Symbiodinium sp. CCMP2592, assembly GCA_905221615.1. Classification (NCBI taxonomy): domain Eukaryota; class Dinophyceae; order Suessiales; family Symbiodiniaceae; genus Symbiodinium; species Symbiodinium sp. CCMP2592. The sequence continues at coordinate 195,530 of CAJNDT010000441.1, forward strand.
GCTGTAGCGGACGTTGTGAGGCGGGCGGCCCTTTCCGGGCTCCGCTACCAGAAAACTGTGCCGATACACCCCCAAGGGATACTCCTTGTGAGGAGGTGTATGACCAGTTATTCCCTAAGGATCAAAGGGCAGCGCCCTGCACACGGACAGTAGTTGTTTTGTCTTGCTACGCAAGGAGAGCTTGTATTGTCTCAATATGGTAAAACCACTGTGAGCCAATGGGCAGCGGAATGTATATGTATGAGCATGCAGCCATTGCTGTAGGTACCTGTTAGAGCTACCCCTTTAGAGGTTTATGGTTTCAGGGGGTGGAGGGGAGGGGGGGGGAGGGGAGGGGGAGGAGGGGGCCGACAAATCAGGAAATGAGGGGAAGCCGGGCAAGGGGGTGGCAAACGAACGCAAAACGCGGGTGTCCCCAATCATTTCGGCTGCAGGGAGGTGGACTGAGGTAACCCCCAAGACGCCTGGGCCTCTGGCCTCGGCGGATTCATGGGGTGTGGAGTTTTTCAAGGGCATTTAAAACCTTCAGTTTTTTAGAAGCTTCCGGGCTTAAAGAGTGTTGTGAGGGGCTTCGCAGCTGCCCAGCCAGGTCATCCAATCCTGAAGCTTAGCTTCGGAACCATAAACCCCAAGCCATAAAGCTGAAGAGCTTTGCGGGGCCACCCGAAAAAAGCTTTAAGAGCTCTCAAGCCTGCAGCCGAAGACAAAGGAGTATCACATGGACGTGAACAAGCGGGTGGCTTGGGAGGCAGCCTTGCAGCAGTTCGGCAACAAGAGGCCGCCGGAGGGCTTGGGCAGCCAAAGTTTGGGTTTAAGGTGTAGGGTTGAGGGTTTGGGTTGTAAGTAGCTATGGTTGAGGGTCAGGGGGGAAGCGTGAAAGCGGCAGACGTGATTCTGGGGACTCTGCCACAGATCTCCGGGATGAAAGCTGCAGGGTTTTGGGAGTTGCAGTTGGGGGTTGGAGCTAGCTTCCGAGGTTCCTGAGTTACACTTCTTCACTCTCTCTTGTTTGGTTCCCTGATTGAAGCCGAGTACTAGGAACAAGGGTGCCGTTATCATATAGGGGCTACTCAGAAGTACAGCGGGGTAGGCCCATGCGAGGCAGTGTCTTGGTTGTGTGGTTGCGTGTTCTCGCTGGAAGTGCATGGATGTCCAAGCCGATGAAGGGTGGATCAGTGAGATCCCCGGAGTTATGCCCAGGAGCCGCAAGATATCGATCGTGTAAGGTTTTCAACAAGCGACGGAAGACGATGCCAGTGGGTTGGCACATCCCCAATCACGTTTCTGGCCCTGAAACAAGCTTCTGGTTTGATCAGCTTCAAACCCGGAAGGCCTGAAGCCCTGAACTTGGCCCTGAAACCTTAAGCCCTTCAACCACAAAGCCAAGCCTCTCGAACGCATATATTCTGAAGCCTCAGCTCAATGCCAGTCATAGTAACCGTCAGAGTCGACTGCCGGTCGTCAGGCGTTCCTTGGACAAGGTACTCGAAGAGTTCCGCAGCATGGCCGGAGAGCAGTGTGGAGAATTTCGGGGTTTGGGGTTCAGGGCGAGGGAATCTTCAGGGTTAGGGTCTCGGGAGTTTGGAAACTACGAAGCCAAAGATCTGAGTCCTCAAGGAACTAGGAAAGCACAAACTGCCGCGGCCGTAAATTCAAAGAAAGCAGGAACCTAAAGGGTTTCGGTTGGGGGTCTAGGTCCTCAAGGTTTCACACATGCACCGTAGCTCCTGCATGTTCAGCTCCTATACCGCACTCTCTGCGTCTGAGCCGTAAACACCACGTTCTTGAGAGCGGAAGCACAAGGCACTCCTAAATCCGTTCAAGACACTGCACATTGGCCCCGGTGCTGTTCATCCGGAGCGCCACAGCAATAGATTTCACGATGAATTTGGAATCCTCACGGCAGACCCGTCCGGCCAGGGACTGTGAAGAGACGCAGATTGTGGCCGAAAGTGCGCACCACACCACAGAACCTTTGCGCCTCGTGGGATGCCGCGCGCGGCATGGCCCAATCCCTATCCTGAACTTAAGGCCCCCCATAGTGAGCACAACTTCATTGAACCCCAATTACAACCTCAATTTGGCGAAGACAAGTATCATACCATTTAAGCATACCGCGACATCCCAGGCCAACTCGGTCCGGCGCTGAGTGGGATCTCATTTCCAGGGGCTCAGAGTGTGGTTCAGGACAGTGTTTCGGAGACAGGTTTCTTTTAGAACTGTTGAAGTTCCTCGGCCCATCTCTCGAGCAAGGGTTCTGGTCCCTATGAGCTTAAGCCCGAGCACCCGGACACCACCCAAACACTTGCAGCCAAGTCAGAAGTCAGTGCTTGTTGGCACGTGAGCTCCGAAACCTGCAACACAGGCCAAGCAACCGAGGCCCCCAACCTGCGATCCTAAAACCTACACTTCCTGAACCGCGATCCCACCTAATCCTGCAGAGTAGCATCGTAGACGCCCTAACCACTTGAGCCCTTTGAGCCCTGCACGGTTCAAAACACCGACCCGACCTTTTCGGTTCCTTCTTGAAGTTGCCGAGGCTTCAAACCCAAGGGCGAGGCATCCGGTGGCGAAGAGGATGAAGAGGTGCCATTTACGTTCAATGGCGATGATGAACAGCAACAACAACCATTACTACTACCACTACTACCACCACTACCACCACTACCACCACTACCACCACTACCACCACTACCACCACTACCACCACTACCACCACTACCACCACTACCACCACTACCACCACTACCACCACTACGACGACGACGACGACTACTACTACTACCTCCTGTCCTACTCCTACTCCCACCAGTGCCAGTACCAGTACCAGTACAAGTACTAGTACTACAGCAGTGCAGCCCTTTGAGGGTAGAGGTTGTTTTCGGGTCTGGGGGCCTAGCCCTCAGGTCCGAACACCCACACCGCCGTGGAAGCACTCGTCCATCGCAGGAGGTGATCGACGCGTGGAAGGGTGTCGCGCCCATCGATCGCGTCAAGGTGCAGTAGCGACGAAAGCCAGGGGATTTAGGGTTTTAAGGGTTTAGGGTGTAGAGCCAGAGGATGACGGTTTTAAGAATCCAGTTTACAATCCCCGCATGGCTTGGATGCCTTACTCCATGCTTGTGCCCCTATATTCAAGCCCTTTTTCAGTAAGACGCTGTGGTTTCGGGGTAGGGTGCGCAGTTTAGGGCTTTCGGGTTTAGGCAATGGGGTGCCAATTCAGGCTTTAAGATCTTGATCACAGGGGCTCGCCACTTCCGGATGCGTGGCAACTTTACTATAGTCTCACACACTCAGATATTAGAAATATATATATATATATACACACACACATATATATATATATATATATATATATATATTTGTATAGTTATATATATATATATATGTGGTAATAAATGAACCTTCCGTTAGTCATAGTGACTATAAGTGTAATGGGGGAGTTTAGGACAACATGTTTTTTCAGGGGATGTGTGGGATTGTGTAGAGCCGGGGGTTATCGGTTTGGGGCTCTGGCAGCCCACTCCTAATCCTAAACTAACCCTGAGAGCTCCGGACAACCCGAAGCCCTTAAGTCGAAGTCCCCGAAGCCCCTGAGTCGAAGCCTTGAATCCATATCGTAAAACCTAAACCTTAACTTCGCAGACGTTGTAGCGCTATAATGTTGCAGGCTTCAACACGATGTCTCAGACATTCATCCGAGACATCGTGTTGAGGCCTGTGATGCTGGACTTTGTGTCCTTTTCAGTGGAGTCTGGGAGAGGTCTGTCCCTGTGCCGACTTGTGGCCAACGAGCTGCCCCCTTCGAACCGAACTCTCCTCGCCTGCATTGTCCAAGTTTCGAGAGTCCCCCCAAATATAGTACCCTAAATAGTAGGATCCTTTTTATGAGGACCCCCTTAAACACCCACAAGCTGAAACCCTGCATTGGAAACTCCCAGCAGTGAAAGGCCGCAGGGCCTACACAAAACTCCCGCTACAGTTCCTAAGTGAACATAGTAGAACGGACACAAAAGCTCTATACACAAACGTGCGTGCCCAAGCTGTGAGGCAGAGCGTCCGGACCTCTTCAAGAAGCTTGGCTGCGTTTGGCCTGGGCTTTAGGGTTTTTGGTTTGGGGCGTTTAGGATTTATAGGGTGTTTTATCGTGTCGGGCAGTGTAGGGTGGAGGGTTTGCTGCTTGAAATGTTCGCAGGACTTAGCCAGTCAACGGTGGGTAGGCTTCTTCCAACAAGGCGTCCAAGTGCTCTTGAACCTTCATGTAATAAGGATTAAGGAAAGTCGGGGGTCTAGGGCTTCAATTCTTCGAGCTCTTGATCTCCAGACGGATTAGAGAACTTGTTTTGGCGGTGGGTAGGGTGTAGCAGGCCTTAGCGAGCTGGGTGGCAGATCGGGGCAGGCTTGAGGCTGACTTTGGACTTGAAGACTCCAAGGCTCGCGCCTTAGCCTTGTTGGCTCTGAGTTGTTCCTAGCATGGCGGCAATGAAGGCCAGAGGCCTCGCACTCTGGCTCTTCCTGCCGGTGGTCATAGCATCCGGCAGCTCTGGATATCCCGAGTGCCCGTGCATTACCAACAGCTCCGCCAAGTTCACTCAATACGAGAATGCCCTGATCGCAGGTGGGATACGGCCCACCTACGGCATCACAGGCTGTGCAGCTCATGATTCGAACTACTCTCTCTTCGGGTGTGAGCAGAATCAGGAGTCATTCTGCCAGAATCCTTGGTGTCTCGTAGACATGGACTCTTAGTATAGCTGAGTGTATACACTTTACTTTTTTGGGAGAATGTTACACACTATGAAGCCGAAAATGTACACTTTTTGGAGCTTATGAACTCAACCCTAAACCCTAACCCTCTGAATCCCTAAACCCTAATCCCTAAACTCAGCAACTGGGAAAAAACTCAGCAACTAAGGACTTGTGCCCCTACAACAGGCAGCTGTGCGAGGATGCGGGCGGTACGATTGGAAGCGATGTGTCTCCCCATTGCCGCACCCGTGGTCGGAACCCCAGCAGCCTGCTGAATATCTCAGATATGCATTACAGCTACGAAACCTGCGACTCAGTCAACGACTACGACCCCCAAATTCTTGTGGAGCCGGTGGTTGGGCGCATGATCCGTGCAGCGGCGGATGCGTGGGCGCCATGGATCGTCAAGACTACCAACTCCATGAATGAGGAAGTTTGGGGTGGTCCGTCTTTTGATTTTTTGAAGGCTTCCTTGGACCAAGCGGTTTTTGACCCGAAGCCGGTGCTCGAAGTCGTCCCCGGATGGGCCACGCAGCAGTCCAGAGATAAGTATCCGGAAAGCTCCTACACGGCATGTGTGCACGATGTCGCCATCGGAAACTTCGACATCTGCATCGCAGATCTCTGGCTAACACCAGAGAGGAACCAGCTGACAACCTTCCTGCCAGCTGTTCGGCAGGATTACTTCTACCTCATGGTCAAAACAGGCTCTGAGGGAGCAGCTGACCTTACTCTCTGGCAGCGCTTGGCGAAGCCTTTCGAACCATTCACTCCCGGTGCCTGGGGCGCTGTGGTGGGATTCCTTTGCATCATGTCGGTGCTCCTGTGGCTCAGGCAAGTGTGTGAGACGGGCTGCCATGGCGACGCCAAGACGATTTGCAAAACGAACGTCGTTGCACTTCTACGCTCCCTCTTCTTCGTTTGGCACGACTTCCTCCTGGGCCAGAGCAGCATGGACGTGGATACTTGGATTAATTCGTGAACTGTGAAGCACATGCGCATGTGTATGTGTATATGTTTTTATATGTATATATACATATATATATATATATATATATATTTAGGTTTATGTGTCTGTATACATATCGTACGTACATATGTATGTATGTATGTATGTATGTATGTATGTATGTATGTATGTGTGTGTATATATAAATCAAGAAGCAGCCACACATATACAGATATATGTGCATATGTGTGAATATATATATATATGTATATATATATATATATATATATATATTACATATCTACAACAAGTGGAAACATAGAGTCGTCATGCCACCGTTCGCTTGTGTTTTTTGCGTCGAAATCAAGTCCAGGAGAGTGGACCGGTTAGGCAGATATTCAGCCTTGCGCTTGCTTTCTTCATCCTCATCACCCTCGCGAGCTACACGGCGAGTTTGGCATCCGTGCTGGTGATTCAGAACACCCCAAGTGCGAGCATCAATTCCATCGAGGATGCCATTAATGATGGCCAGACAATTTGTGCTCCCACGTCGCTAATCCAAACGTTCACAGGTGTTTATCCACAAGCCGTATTTGTGGCCGGTGATATCCAGACTTTACCCAGGATGCTCCACACAGACAGCAGCATTTAGCTTTTTGTGTGCAGGAAACCCCTCTGTTCCAAGAGCGTTGGTCTATGCGACAATGAACACAAGTAAGGATGCTTCATGCAGGGCAGTGCGATGTTATGGTCTTGTCGCAGGATGTCATCGACAGGGTTTTCGCCGGGAAGGTGAGGGAGGCCGACTGTGCTGCATTTCATGCCGGCACCATGACTCAGGAGGAAGCCCAGTGCTGGGATGGAGACGAGCAGCGGGACTGCAGCTTTCTCAAAGTTGGTGACCTCCTCTGGAGCGTGCCTTTGTCATTCCCGATCAATGATGCGATGGCGCATAGCTTGTCCTGGGCCTTCACTTATGCAATCACCGGTGGAGTCATGGAGGATGCGAAGCGCTCGAACAGCGAGCTCTTCGCGGAGTCCATCTGTGCAGCGGAGGCTGACGAGCAAGACATCGCAATGAGCTTCGACGACCTCAGTGGTGTCATGTTCATCTCCTTCTTTATCGTGGGCGTTGGCTTCGTTGTCATGGCAGCACGGCATTTCCAGCGTCAGCGCAGGAAGAGTGTGGGAGATGAGAATCCCGAAGAAGAGATGGTGGCAGAGGTGGTGGAGGTGACTCCTGGAGACGAACCAAGCGTCATAGAAGTTCCTTTCCCAGCAGCAGCAGCCACCTTCACGGACCCGGACGGGCAAGCGGGGATGGCAACCGATGTAATTTTCACCAAGACCGTATGACAGTAAAGTGTGTTCTGTGTTCTGTTCTGAGGCATGGTGCACTGAAGCGGAAATTCGATGTTGTAGCACGAAGTCCTTTGAGACCATGTGCTGTTTGAGTCCTTCCCGCAGGGGCTGTTCATCCCTGGTCATCCTCGAAGAGGCTCATTTGGGGTGCAGCTCCCATCAACTCGAAGTTTGTTACTTCCCCAGCTCAGATACCTCCACCGGGGAATGCCGAAACTCGAAACCCGGAACAGTCCTAAACCAGAAGCTCTAAACCGCAGCCTATGCCGTTAGGAATAGTAGCAACATGAATACTAGTAGTGATGATGAGGCTTCACATCTGACTCTTGGGAAGAACGGCGAAGCCGTCGGTGGACAGGGTGTACCTGTGACCTGTGAGACTGCATGCTGAAAACACCAATGAGCGTTCAGAGCATGGAGGGTAGATTGTAAGATGTAGGGTTCGGGTAGCTACCAAACTCAGTACAAGCAGAAAAATCTGAAAGCGGACAATGACCAGCCAGCCAGCAAAGTCATGATCATGGCCGACGGAAAAAGAGTCAACGTCCCGTTCAAGGCCACTTCAGGCAACGTCCAACCCTCAACCTCGAAAGCGTCAGACCTCGAGCATCAGCCCTGACAGCTCTCATGAACCCGGACCCCGAAGTCTCCACCGTGGGAACCCAAGAATCATGGATTTCGGAGCCCCGTAAAGACTTTTCATTGTAGGTCTGGTATGGAATATGAGAGAGGGTCTGTGCACGGCGGCCCCTCCTCAACACATGGTATTTTTCTGACCTATGATCTATGAACCCTTCCTCGCCAAGGGTTGTCCGAGAGTGAGTGCTGAAATTGTTTCGGAGGTATGGGGCATATACCTTTAGGTTCTCTTCTCCGTACACAACCGTCTGTGTTCAGCTGACCTCTGAGTGCGTCGGCTTTGTAGTGCAGTAGGTTCCACTTCAGGTCCGGGTTTTGTGGACCTACCTCAGCTTTTGTTTGTTCTTATCCTTTCTCGTCTGATGTTGCAGGACCTGTTTCGCTGATAAGTCAAAGTTGCTAACTTGAGCTTCGAGTCAGGTGTAGCCTTTGGCCTTAGCTTGCGTCTCCTTGTCGTCCTCCCAGCCTGACTCGAGCAACCCCCTGCAGTCCGACAGAACCTGTGAGACCTCGTCTGGCTTGTCCGAGTTGCGAGAGCGTAACTAAACCCTGCCCCCAAACCCCAAACGAGGTGTGCGAGCGAACATTTAAGCTACCATACTGGGACCTACTGGAAAACATATGGTTTTCTTGCAATGCTAACTTAACTTAGATTCCTTAAGAAGATCCGAGTTTGGGGCGTCTGAGGAACGGTCCTGTCAAGAAGCCCGTCGTTATTGGCAAGAACTGGGAGCGGCAGGCATCGTTACGCTGGCTTTCAAGGTTTGGGCTGTTCCTTTTTGCGACTTTCTGGGTATGGGAGCTTGGGCCCTTCAACGCGTGTGCCTTGATGAATTTGAGGGTCCGGATTCGGGCGACCCAGCGTGCACATGACCGTGCATGTCTGCTTTCGTGTTCCTTGGCACAGAGGTATCGTCACGGATCCTATGGCATTGGCTTGTAGCCCACCTCTTCAATCAAACCTTACCCACCAGCTAGTGCCTTTCGTGCTTTTGTGTACAGCGCGGATGCCCTGCTCTTTCGCCGCAATGCTGCACCGACATCCTAACGAAACGATCCCACGAAAACAGATTATGCAGGATTCGACGCCGAAGCAAGTCCTAAATCTTTGCACGCAATAATTTTGTTAAACAGAAATTGCATGTTTTCACACGGGTGTTGCCGTATTGGTGTCTCGCCGCTCTGCCACAGTATTGGACCAATAACGTAGAACGCACACAAAACACGAACATACCGGAAACATATGTGTTTCGGCGGCGCATGCCAACCAAAATACGAAGATTCTGGAGAATCAATTTTGCCTCGCCGGGTGCCCATATCATCGGACTAAGCCGAAATACATTTCGGCTCATTTGTCGGTGGGAGCAGAGAACAAGGCCCGGTCAATAGCACACAAAACCGCCCAAGACTCCGGACCTGAACCGTGTACACGTGCCACGAATTCCCAATCGTCACCATCACCGGAGCCTTGAACCCTGGACCCTACTTGCATACCCAGCGACAGAAAAAATCTAAACCCTGCAGCCACAAACCAAGCCATACCAAGCCTGACAGCAGCACAAAGTCCAGCCGGCAAAATGACCCCTAACCTGGCACTTTTTCGGGCTACTTTTCAACTACCCTCAAGCTTTTAGCGAGGTACTGTATTCCTAAATATTTCTGGGTAGTTAATAAAATTTTATTACAACCCAGCGTCTGGTATTCCGTAGCGGAAACAGCAACACTCGGCTGAGGATAGACGGTGCCACGCAGAGCTCTTAGAATTCACAACTTCCGTGTCCAGTGTAGCAAGATTTACGGCGTCGGGCTTTCGTGTGCTTACATATGCTCTCAACAGGATTCTCGAGGCCCTGACTTCAAGATCCCATCATCCTCCAGACGGTAGACGGTGGAGGGCATTTTGGTTATCCACTGCTTTCGAAACTTGGGGGTGTGCTAACCCTAAACCCTAAAGTCTAAACTCTTGAGTAGAGGATGGGTCTTCCGCAGTACAGTTACTTTATGTGTTGCTATACTTGTTGGTGCGTGCACTGACACCTCCTCTTAGTGAAGTCTCACTCAGTATGACTCCGAACCTACATGCCTCGCCTGGTTTGTCCGAGTGTGAGCGCCGAAAGTCTAAACTCTGAACCCTAAACTCTAAACTCTAAACCCTAAACCCTAAACCCTAAACCGTGACCTCGAAGCCGAAGTCGGCGCAGGGCCCCTGTCCTGACTGCCGGGTCGAGCCTATGAATGGCTGGGGCAATATGTACTGCCCGAAGTGCGGCCACGCCGACGCCATGGTGCGGGCAACTTCGTTGCCGAATTGGTAGTAGGTCTTAGGGTTTAGAAGGATTGGTAGTGACTTCTCTCTTGGCGGTGTTTGCAGGGACTTAGTGAATAGGCCTCTATGCACTATTTGGGTACGGCCCTCGTGCATATCAAGCCATAGTTATGTCAGAGACCAGTGGGAACGCTGTGTTTGAGCCGTGACGTGTGAGACGGAGTAAGGTGTTCAGCGATTCGTCACTGCAATGTTTGGCATGTCAGAGGATTTCGGCAGTAGCTGTATCACTAAACTCGACGATAGCTTGTGAAGTTGTGGGCGAAGCAATCTGACCCTGAAGCTAAAGCTGTTCTCCATGCATCCCCAGGAGGCATACGCAAGCATTACTGGCTTGGATGCATAAGCCTGTTGATCTCTTCTGCCACATTTCTGTCATGACTCTTGCAAGCATGCACTGTCAGCCCTTCAATTTTCTAGCCACTCTAGTTAGTCCATACCGTAATCCTTACAGTGCTCCTGCTCTATAGACATCTTCGTGACATCTTTACACAGATTCACACACAAGCATAATATACAACAAACTGAATACATGAAATGTTCCGTTCAAAAACAGCATTCGATCATCTAACATTGCAGTCAAGGCTTACTTTCAGAGTCCAGCCCTTTTCCACTTAGGCGTGTTTGGCCAACAACAAACACTACGACTTGCACAAGCTGCCGACCCTGGACAAGATCATCTGCCTTCTAGGACGGCGGTGGGGGGCATCGAGGTTCTGTGTTCGAAGCTTCGAAATCCTGGAGCACGAAATCGCAAGATCACATCCCGCTGCTGTGCCATAGTAACTCCTGGAGTTTTGGACTGACGATGTCCTAGTCATGCAGACTTCTTGCACCATCGGCAGTAAGCCTTCTCATGCCCAATCAGCAAGAAGCCCAGAACCAACACTCACCCCACTTGCAATGCCCGCCGAGTCCAAGAGCCCTGTGCCGCTGCTCCCGCAACATCTTAAGGTTGGAAGTCCTGAGATCCTCAGCTTTCGGCTTTGAGCCGAGAGCCCTCCTTTTTTGGGGTTTTACGCCCCAGGGTTTGGGGTTTGAGGCTACAGAGTTTGGTTTGAGGCGCCAGGGTTTGGGGTTTTGGAACGACGGACCGCAGCAGGGTTCATGCAGCTGTCCCCTAAACCCTAAACCCTAAACCCTAAACCTAATCACCAATTACCACCGACCTGCGAGTCCCCCCCCAACTCCACCGGCTACGGATTGTCAGTATCGTTCTCAGGTAGTTCTTCCCTATAGTCCTAGAAAGCCGAAGAATACATTAAGCATGCTTATGCGCGCATAGATATGCACTGGGTGTGGTGCCCTCCGGATAGAAGGAATCCATAAGGAATAGGGTTTGCGGGCCAGCAGAGCGCAGGCACGAATATGACGCCTCCCGGGCCACAGCACGTCCGCCACTTGCCCGGAGCTACTGCAGGGTGATTCTATGGACCAGAGCTTCTGCTTGCTTCAGAGACATGCAATGCTGCTGCCCAAAAGCGACTCCTCGCTCGCCTAAAAAGAGTTGACTCAGCCGTCAACCCGGGCAGGTATGGTGGGTGTCTCTCTGTCTCTGTGTGTGTGTGTGGGTGTGCATGTATGCAAACATATGATCCTACAGCGTACTCTTCTGCATTCCGCAAGATTCCGTTCTTCATTCTTGCACAAGCTGTGAAATTCCTTTGTTTGTATCTACATTTGTTGTATCTGCCATGTTTAGTGCACATTTCTAGCACATCTCCATACATCCTGTCACCTACTCTATTCTGTTCCAATCCATTCCGTTCTGTTGCAGTCTAATTATGGTCTGTGGTAGGCCAACCTTTCAAGATTTCAATACCCTAGGTTGAAGCATTTCGTGAGAAGAAGCGAGTCCCGGCTTCACCTCAGCGGCTTATGCCTCGTAGGCCTAAGGCATGCAGGCCTCACCATGCCATGAAACCAATCTAGAATCTAGAATGCTCTTGCCAAGCCCGATCAAGCCCTTAACAAACCCGGCCCAGGAAACGCCGAAAATTATGACAGATCCGGGGACTCTCCCGAAAGAAGAGCCTCCCGCGGCTCTGGCGGTATTGGCGGCGGCAAGTGAACAGCAACCCAAAGACTCCGAAACCCGAAGATCCAGGAATCTACTTTAAATCACGCACAGGGGATCCCTGCGTAGTTGAAGGCATCTTCTTTGATAGCCCCTATGCAGCTCGATAGGCATCAAACAAATGATGCCTTGATTCAAGAGTTTTGGAGTCCATGGATGGAGTCTCCGGGAACCGGGCTCAGTCCCGCGAACCTCGTAACTAACGCAAACTGTGTCTACATGTCAATTGTAGATTAGACTACGGGATTCAGGATTTAGGGTTACTTCTTATGGATTCCCCCATGCTCCTGGAAAGCCGTAGGTTCTTTGGGCGACAGCGACAGCCTCTAAATCTAGTGTGTCATGCCTTGGCTTCACAGCTCCCCTGACCCTGGAGCCCACCAGCCACAGCCGTCGTTTCCCTCAACAGCAGACCCTCAAACAAATCCCGCATCAGAAGTCCTGAACTCGTACCTCCGCAAGTCGCGAAGCACCGAACTAATCTAGAGTCTAAAGACGTAATATTTAGAATGTGGTTTTAGGGCCCATAATACTGTAGTTATAACAAGGAACCCCCCAAAACAGTATAGGCCCTCGTAATTGTTTAGGCCCGAATTCTTCGAATGTGAGCACCGAAATGCGCCGAAAACTCCAAAGACTGACACCTTTCAACCAGGGGCCCAGGCAGACTCAAGCCCTGCAAGTTGAGTGGGACCATAGCCGCCGTCGGCTGCGGATCAAGGCAGAAAGCCTTCAACCCTACAAATAGAAACATGAAACATTGAAGCCCAAAGCAAACCCTAACCCTACACCTGAATCCCTGGACGTGCGACGAATCTCCGAACCCCGATCACTGAACCCAATGCCGCAAGGCCCCTAGGACCCAAAGACTCTTTCCCAAACTTAAACCCGAAAACCCTCAATCAAAACCAGTGCAGGTTAAAGGCTTAGATCTTGGCATCTGGTTGTGGC